>VXBA01004883.1:1649892-1676577 GCA_013399895.1 Serilophus lunatus
AAGGGGCGCGACCACGCGGGAGCCGCTGCGGGGGCAGCGCCGGCCCGACCCGCGGTGCCGCCCCCGCTGTGCCCCGCGGGGACACGGGCCGGGCCGGGCGGTGGCCGCGGGGCTCACCTGGAGACACACCGCGGGGCAGAGGCTCCTGGAGCTCGTGTTCTCTCCCCTCCCGGTGCCCGTGTTGGGTAAATCACGGCGGCGTTAGAACGGGTTGTGTGCCCGCTGCTCGGTGACGCTGTGCTTAAGGGAGTTAAAGACACTCCAAAATTCAGTACGGCTTAACTAAACCGTAGTTTATGCCAGCCTACAACGGATCGCCATTTGGCCATCGAAGCACTCAAAGTAATGAATTGCCATTTGGTCATTGAAGCACTCAATGGACTGAAGCAGAGTAAACCCCCAGTGAGCGCAGAGAGGAATCAATTAAAAAGTAAAGGAGACAGAAGCCACCAAGGGCTCCTCACCCTGCCCCATCACTCACCTGTACTGTGGTTTCCCACTAGGTCGAGAGTAACCGCTTCCCTACACTCTGCATTGCTGGGGCCAGCAAGGTAAGTACGAAATTCCTGAAGATAAAATTGCTTTGTGTACTGAGTGTTACTTAGTAAAATGCATCTGTTTTCTACTCGGTATTTAAGTTAATTGCATAAAAATAGTCACAGTCATGAAATAGGTGGCACTTCCTTTAACAGCTTGCTACTTAATGACATCAAAGCCTGATGCCACTGAAATCCAAACCCCACTGCCAGTTAATGAAGGGCTTAACATGAAAGCCTCTGCAAAGAGCAAACCCAAGCTGCTGACAGGAACAGGAATGGTGCAAATGTGCTGGGATCTGAGATCACTGGCACATACCCACAGCACAGCAGGCAGTAATGATTATTAATTATTTAAGAAAAGAACATAAGAGCTTCAGCATAAGCTGAAAAAAATATGCAGAAGCATTGCTCTGGGATCCTCCAGTTGGATTACTGTTAATTAGCAGAGTACATGAGTCTGAGGGAAAGATCTAAAAGCATCTTATGCTGGTAGGAGCATATAATTAAGCCATCATTTGCATCTTTGCAATAGTATGAACTTCCTTACTGATAACATCACGGGCACAACACCATTTTATGACTAAGTAATGTCTAGCTCTCCTACTTCAGCTGGCTGGCTGTTCAGCAGTGCAATGCAATCCTACAGAGCATCAATTTAACATCCTGCATTTAGTTAGAAAGGGGTTCAGCAGGGAGAGATACTATAAGGCTTCCTCTACCCTAGAATTTTAGATTTCTTTTCTTAAAACTCAGCTCCTGCCCCACCTTAGTTTGTTCCCTTCAAGCTTACCAAGATGTTTAGCTGCCAAGCAAGGTGACATCTTGCCATTATTCATTTGAATCATCACATCAAGGATGCTCAAAAGGCCTGTTATGCTTCACTAGTTCTGCAACAGATTTAGTAGAATGTTGTCTCATGGGAATGCACAGGCCTTCAAAAAGCAAGACAGAATTGCCCCAATCAAATCTGGTACCTTACGAGGGATCACTCTGCTTGCCCCAGTGACATTCCTTCAGCAGGGGAATGTTAGGAAGATTAATTATCTAAAGGTTAAGTCTTTCTAACATTTTTACAAGTATTGTGTAAAGACTTGATATTATTTTATAAAAATCTATCAGATTAAATGGATTTTCTCTTTCAATACCTTCTAATCTCTTGTTTAATGAGGCTGCTGTTTGTTCTAGTAAGCCAAAACTCCATGAAACCTCCTCTGAATCCCTACTTGACTTAGAAAAATTCTCTCAACCCACCCTGTCCCTCCTGGTCTCAATTCTTTCTTAATCAGCTCTGAAATTCATTTAGGATTCCTTCACAGCACAGCTGCTTCCACCCTCCAAGTCCCTCTGTACTTGTTGGCATGTCCCCCTCATTAAGGGCTTCCAGCAGCATCTGCACACACAAACCCTGCTTTCATTATCCCCGACTCAACCACACACAACAATAATGAAAACTCTTTCTCTCCAAGATGTGTGTGGTACCCAATGAGGGACTTGTTTTTAGTTTGGAATCTCTTTTTCTTTTGTTAATCTTTTATATTTCAGACTTAGTCTGACAATTCCAATACATCAAAATCAAGCTCTGTGCAAAAATGTTACAGTCTTTCCTCAAAATTAAATGGAGCTCAACCATTTAGCTCTTTGCATTTTTGGGACACTGTAATAATTCACGGAGGGCCTCAAGAGTCAGTTGAACTTTCCATGACTAGGGGTGAGCACGACTTGTGCAAATTAGAGAGATTCTACTAAAAAAATGAAAGAAGTGGTCCAGCTGCTTTAGTTACAATATTTAATGTTTCTACATTGACTGCAGCGAGGAGGTATGCAGAGATATTTTTAAGGCATGAACAAAAGAGCCCTTTAATGTAAGAGAGGCTGTAACAATCATCTTTTTGTTAATCCAGGCTTCGTTTCTGTGGCAAGAAACCTTCTCAGCTGCATATTTTATTCAAAACCAGAAGTGGTCCCAGATCAAATTTGGTATTTACAAAGTTGCAAAACAACATTATCACAGAACTTAATTTCCATCTCCACTTCACAAAAGGATTAACTGGACAATCTAAAGAAAAGCTGTTTACCCAGACATTAACACCTCTGTCCACGGGATCTGCAGGTGACTCTCTCTGATGGTTTCTGGTACATCTGCAATTATTACTGACCCATTTTTGGAGGCAGGTTGAAAACAGGATCCTAAATGTTATCAAGCAGCAAATTATCATGATAGCAAGATTAAAAAAAAAAAAAGTTCCATGATTAGAACTTGTTTAAATGAGAAATTCGCTATTAAATATAACATTATCACATGAGAGTGTTAAATTACAGTAGCTATTTCAGTGCATGATACAGCAATGCCTTACATATGGTTACATCCACTGACCTTATGTGAGAATTTCCTTTTTTAAAACCTTATTTTAGAGACTATCTATTCTGAAACATTTTTATTTATCCTGTCAAATAGTGTCAGGTACTTCAGGCCACCTTTCCAGATGCTCTGAAGATCAGCAGCTCCCATTTCACTGAGGTGGGTGCCTTGGTTTAAAAGTTATGGGAGAAAAATCTTGGGTGACATGAACTCCAGGAAATTCTCACCTCACCCTCATAGGCACAAAACCTTATCAAGGTGAAGTTAAAGAAACTACAACCTCATAGCAAGACAAATATCACATTTTCCATGACTTCTAAAGAAAAACTCCAATATGAGCACCCCCATTCCTCTCCTGTGGGCAACTCTAGCAGACAGAATTCAAATAAAAGTCAAATCCTTCCCCAGAACTCCATGAGGATAATTTTAAAATGATGGAGGTGGGGAAACTAAAAGATGCCTGCAGGCTGACTTCCATTTCTTTAAAATGTAAAAGTTATATTTGACCTTATATAGGAAGGGAATTACCATATTGGAAACAAACCCAATTCAGCCACTAATGACAGAGCCTTAACTGCCTGGTCAGTAGAGTATCAGCAACACAGAGCTCCCTATCAAAATGAATTTGACATTTACAGGCAAGGTAACACGAGGAACTAAGGGATCTCTTAAGAAATCTTGTATTTTTCCTTCAAGACAAAGATAACTTGCTACTCCCCCATTCAAGATCAAAGAAGGGAAGTAATACAAGGAGACAGAGACAGAAGAAAGAGAGACAGAGCATTCGAAGCTTCAATTTTCTCTCTAACACGTCTTTCAGATAAGTACAATCACTGAATTCATTCTATAGAAAAAGAAGATTAAAAAAGGGAGGTTACATATGGCCAAAAAAAAAGGACTCTGGGAACTCTGCTGATGTGTTTAAAGCTACTGTACTTTACAATTCTTATTTCAGAAGTAAAATGATAAACAAAAAACAAAGCACTTTTTAATCTTCAAAGCATTGTCTGATCAATAACAACTTCACAGCACTCGATATTCAAGGATCATAATCTGTATTTTTCTCCAGGAAAGATGTGTGCAGGATGAGTGATCTGCCTGAGTCTAACACTGAACTGGGGATGGAACTCACACATCACAAGCTTGTTAAGCAACAAATCTCTGCTTTCATTTAGCAGTTCTTTTGTTACCAGTTTTTATTTGAGCAAATGATTATTATAATAAATAAATTACAGACTTTTTTTTTTCCAATCCCTGCAGAAACATTTGAGTTCGTGGTGGAGGTACATCCCAAGATTATGTAGCAAAATTTTTAGTATATCACAAATTAACTCACACTTAAGTAGGTTACTGAACTATTAGTGAGGGTGAACACATGAAATAGCTCCATGTAAGCAGCATTTTCCTTGTTAAATCACATTTATGGTCAGGGCATTCTGCAGGACACAGCCAGTCTCTGGGCTTAGAGCTCTGATTTCTGACCCTGCACAGCTCTGGAGAAGGGAAGTCTGCCCTGGCACACTGGATCTTCCAATACTGGTCATTGATCTCAGTCTCACCTTTGTCCATCTACACCACGAGAGATCTTTCCAAGAGCAGAAGCAGCACAAGATTGAAAAGATGTTCAGTCAAGGATCAGTTTAATAGGAATGTTACAACTGCCTGCAGTACAGAAACTTTGCAAAAACCCTGAAATATTTACAAATCAATAAAAAATGTTTCTCCTGGAAACATACACCTCTCAAACTAGGAGGAGAAAGATTTCCATATCGTGGTACTGTAAACTTTTTTCGATCTGCTGGAGTGCTGAGAGATTTAATTTACATACTAATGCTGCAAGCAGGCTGAGGGGTGTGGGGGGAGAGAGTTCCTTAGCACCAGTAATGAGCTGAAAGGAAAAGAAGGCAGCTCCAGTCCCCACGGACTGTTTTGTTTCCAATAATTTCAGGCTGTCTAATAATGCCTTTTAATAAGCTGCTCTCAGCTATGGAGCTGCAATCAGCCTTTGTCAGAGAACACAATACTGCCCCAGACAGGAAAACAGTTCTGACAGAATGGACAAGAGACCCCAGCTAAATAAAGGTTTCTTAAAAAAGGGAGAAAAAAGTTCCACCAGTGAAAAACAGAAATTATGCTGTCTGTACCATGCATCCTTTCATTTCTCAAAAGCTACATTTTAATAGGATATCTATTAAAGCAAAATACAGTCTAGAAACACATTTCCTAATCTACTCCAGTCCTACTTTACAATTTGAGAAACTTGCTTATTTATTGGGTCTTTATGCCCTATAAGTGCACTCTAAATGATGGCTGACCACGTTAATTTTCTGTTTATAGTCCATTCTACCCACTTAAGTCTCTAACTAACTGCTGTGAACACGGAGATTAACACTGCAACAGGCTGTCCCAATTTAACGCTATTTCCACTCACTCAATTAAATGGCAGTCCTCACTGAAGCTCCTTTTTACACAAACCCAAGACGTATTTGTTAGATAAAACATGAATTTTCTACTCCATTAAACACAGGACTGGGGGTCACCTTCAAGTGCTGACAAATGCAGGACCAAACCCAGTCCTACCACCATAAACTGGAACCAAATTCACCCAACACTAGGGCTTAAAAGCTGTTTTATAAGCCATAACTAATTCTACAATAGTTCAGTATCATCCTTTTAGTGCATGCACTTCTTCATTTTTATAATTCCAAGCACTAGGAAGACAAAAACAAGTTCACTTTTTCCCTAGGAATTCTTCAGATCTTCCAATATCAGCATCCTTTTTTTTTCAAGCACTGCACTACTGTGATGGCAGTTACACATTTCACAGTTCAGAAGCATGCCTAACACTTAAATAAGACACACTGTCAAAAAATGCCCAATCACTAAAACCAGCACAGAATCTGTTTGCCCTGGATACACCAATTGCCTTAAAGACACAGGTAGGGATCTCTCTTTAATCTCTTTTTAATGTCATTTGCTACAAAGCTTGCACAAACCACTGTGGCATTTGGTCACTGTACTTTGCTCTCGTTTAAAGAAAAAATAAAGATATTACTTAGAAGAAACCAGATAATTTGTGGTGTTCAAGCAGTGAAATGGCAGCTTTGTTGTCTTGATGCATTTCTGCCCCACCTCATGGGCAGGGGAACTGCCTGTGCCTGGCAAGTCATAGCTCTGAGGGGAGCTGGATAATCCCTGCACTGTCAACACACTCACAGCCAAAGCTCCTTTTGCCAGAGATTTCATAACGCTTCCTAAAGAAAGGAAGTGCCAATTCCCTGTTAAAATATATGGTCCAGGGGGTCCCAAACTGGCTGTTTGAACTTTTTTTGGACAAAAAGAGTGAGAAGTTACTTTTTTTTGTGTTCATTTTTTGCAATTTTTTTTTCAAATAGGAGCTTTAGACTTTTCCCTAGTTACTGGTAAAGTAAGAAGAGGAACAGGGATGAAATTAAATGGAGAAATCCCTTTGGTGGGGTTTTTTTTGCCAGTATCATTAGTTCAGCACCTGAATACATACCAAGGGTGGAATATAGCTTAAATTCACATTTCTCAAGCTGAAAAACTTCAGTAAAATACAGGCTTCCAACCAGGTCAGACAAAATGGAAACAAGCACTGAAAGTGTGAAGCAATCCAAACTTAAGGAACTGCATCCCTAATAGTGATTTTACAAAAAATACTTTGTCAGGAAAGGAAGCATATATTAAGTACTTTCTCCACCCTCTGAGCTAAAAATTCAACAATTTTTTAAATTCTTAAATCCTCCTACACTAAGTTTATTCAGGATCCAGTGGAGGCACAGACCCTCTGCTCGCACAGCACCACCATCTGATAGACTGAGCAACACTTGCACTCATCACTTAAAAGCGGGAGAAAGCTCTCTTATACCTTGTTTCTACTTCCCAGTTATTTGATGCCACCTCTGAAACACTGGCAAGCAACGGCAGCAGGAAGAGATCACAGAATGAGCTTCTCATTGCCATTTCCTATCAATCCCCTGTCGTTTGAATACACAAGGTTAAATTACTCCAGAAGCCTCCCCACAGGGCTGCCATTGTCTGTCGGTCAGGGCTGGGACACAAAGTGCCCATTCATCTGCACAGCAAACAACCAGCCAAGGGCCAGTGATCATCATCCATGCTCATTCTGGGTCTTCTGCAAACAGTTTGTAGAAAGATGGCATTTCAAATAAACTACATCCATTTTCAAAGCTCCAATGCTTTCCTAGTACAAACTATTTAGTAGGGAGTCCAGACAAAAATTAAGACAATGTGAAGAATCACCCAAAAAAACACTCAGCAGGGCTGCTCCTGAAAAAGAGCTGCTTGCTACAACCACATGCAAAAAGATTAAGTTTTAATAGTTAGAGAAATACACATTCAGAAAAGTTCAAAACAGCTGATTCTCTCCAAAGACAGACATACCGTGCTTTTGTTTTTAGAGTTCCACTTAGTGTTCAGCCTCAGAGCTTGTATTATTAAGGGGTATAGACACCAAGGTTCCAAAGTGCACTTAAGGCTATTTACTTCAGATCTTCTGGTTAAGAACCCAAGAGGTTTAGGGTTTGGATTGTTTTGTTTTGCTTTTCTTTGTTTCAACATGTTAAGAACAGAACAACGAAATGCAGTATGACAGAAGTCCAGTGCTGCTGATAACTGGAGAGACAGAAGCCTCATGCACCTCTTCATTGTTTTGCCTTTTCTACTTCAACACTTGCTAGAGCAAAGACTTTGTCTCCTGATCCTATGAGGGGGAAAAAACATTTTCAGTTAAGTTATTAGTAGAAATTGTAAATTTCCTTATATACAATTTAAATCAAGAAAAACACCAGAGATCAAAAGAAATCAGAAACTAGAGCACTTGAACTAATTTAGAAAAAAAAGGAGAGACCTACTGGCCTGTCAAGTCTAAAGGAGCCATGTCCTACTGGGATGGATGTTCCCTTTCTCCCAGCAGCTCTTGTAGAGCTGTGATTTGGTGTTGGCAACAGACCAAAGTTTGGGCTCCTGCTGAGCAGTGCTGGCCCAGCACTGAGATGTTGCACCCCCAAAGGTCGGTGGGCTTGGGGTGGGCAGGAGGCTGGGAGGGCACGTGGCCAGGACAGCTGAGGGTCCCTTCCATGTGACATCACACTCAGCAATGAAAGCCAGGAGAAAGGACAAGGTGTGACATTTGTTAATGAGACATTCCATCTTTTCTGAAGTGTGAGGCATAATGAGGCCCTATGCCCCAGAAAGTGGCTGGGCATCACCTGCTTTTTGTTTTCCTTCTGTGTTAAACTGCCTTTATCTCACCCATGGTTTTTAGCTCTGTTTTCTCCCCATGTCCTGCTGAGGAGGGATAATGAGAGGGGGTTAGTGGGCAGCTGGTGGCCAGCCAAGGTCAACCCAGCACACACACAGAGCTATTAACAAAGTCCACTTTAAAACAAAAGGGTTCTCACCCCGCCTACACCCTCAGCAAGAGCAGTGCTGAAAGGTGTGTCAGAGACACTTTATTTGTACCCTGACCTAGTCTGGCACATTCCTCCCATTCATAGTTCTTTCATCCCAGTTCTAACTGTAATGCCAGAATGAACTGTTGTGTTTATTTAATGCATTTTATAACTGAACTTTTGATCTTGTCAATATGATTAGAGGTATGACAGTCATGGCAAGGAGAGTGTTTTAAAGCTGCATTTTGACATGTGCCAATAGTTGCCGAATTCTCTGCATCAACCAGAGAAAAAGGTTTTCCCGAGAAGAGTTATTAAAGCCAAAAAGATCTGTGTTTAACTGTAAGGGTGGCACCTCTGCTTAAGACAGACCTTTCAAGCCTTCAGATGATGGGCAACACTTGGCACTGGATTTATTTGCTGTGTTACTTTTACCTCATGGATAGTGTGCCAGAGTTTCAACATTAATAAAATATACATCAAAATTTAATGGCACGAATCATTTGTTCATACTTTCATAGGGGAACCAGAGGTATTTCTATTAATCAGAGTTCAATGAGGCAAAGAAATTGGAAGTTATGAGAATGAAAACTTACCAAGATCAGTGGAGACTCTCTCAAACTGGCTCAGGGCTGTACCAGCATTTGCTGACAAGAACATCTCATCATCCCCAGTGAGCTAAATCAGAAAAGGCCACAAATGAGAACTTCCTGCCTTAACTGTGCATATTCCCACCATCCACATGGGCTTGTATGTGAACTATGACAGGCTATAGCAATAGTCCATTGTAGTTTTTAAGTGGCAGTGTTATCTAACATGTTAAAACCCAAAATAAATATGCAAGCTACTTCCCAACCACTGAATTTCACCTCCATGATCCTGTCAGCCCAGCAGGACAGGATGTGCAATGTCAGATGTCTCCACACGGAGCACCAAGTTTCAAACTGACCCCCAGTGATCATTTTTGATGTACCTGTGTACCTAAACTATGCAAAGGCTGTCAATGACTTTTTTGTCATGTGGTCAGTACAGTAATGAACTAAGACCTAAGCTCACTTCCTATCTTCTACTGAGGAAAGCAAAAACATGCAGTCACTGCCAGCTTTGACCACGTTAAGAGCCAACGACCCAGAAATGGTTCTCTTCCTTTCAAGTGACATTTGCACATGTATATTTTGCTTTTATGTGTGTGCTCTGATGCCTTGTGACAGATGCCCATAAAATATTAACAATAATGAAGCTGTAACCTACATTTGCAAGGTTCAGATAGATTCTAAGTTAAAAGTCCCTCACTTAATTAGCCTCAGATACACATCCTTATTAAAGCAAAGCATGTGTGTGTCAATCTGTTCAGTGTTTGCATCAGTTTATTAGAAATGTAAGAGTCAGGAACAGGCATTCAGGGTAGTGTTGGAATGAAGGAACACACATTAGTTACCTGCCTTTGCTGAGCTTTGTAATCAAGCCTCCAACTATTTAACATTTTGCAGCATTGTGCAGACAAGCATGGAGTATTTACCAACACTGTCCACATCCAGAACAGATGTGAAACTACTGTCCTGGCAAGCTGTGCAGTAGGCTACTGATCACTTTAAAAGATTAAGAGGTTAGGTCAGAATGTGAAGTGCCTTGATGTGATCCGAGTAATTCATGTCAGGAGGATTAGATATCTTCATGCATTCAGTTCACAGTCTTAACTAGCCTTTTATCTATTTACCAGACATTTTTTTCCTCTCATAGTCAAGCACTAAAATTATTCTGATGGAAAGCCTTGGCTTTGCAATCTACTTGGACTGCAGCTCCTTTAAGTACTGCACTTCATCTTTTCCATTACATTCCCTCATTTCCTAAGAAACTTAACATACAGAGATACACAGCAACTCATTTCCTTCATACACCATCCAGAAGGAGAAATAACTTCTCTTCCTCCCTCTGGTGGCAAACCCAGGGTTGTTCTGCCACTGATGGATCACTGGGGCAACGATCCCTTCATTCCTCATCTCTCCAATTTCTTTACCTCAGACCAAGAGGCAGAACAGGTGAACAGGTGTTAGCCTTTAAAAATATGATCACCTTGTACCACCTTGTGTGAATGAATCAAACATGACCCACCAAAAAAACCATTTTAAAGTAGAAACAGCTTTTATAAACATACAAAACTATTTGATACATATTCAGCAGCGAGTGCTTGGTTTTATCATTTGCTCATAAAAGCTGTAATTTCTTACTTTAACTATTTCAAATTCCTCTTTAAATAGGACAGAAAACTCTATTCACCTGACTATCACACCAACACCTTACCTTCTCACCAAGCTTCCTGAGGGCAGTCAGGATTTCCACTTTCTGTTGGGTGTACAGGTCTCGTGCCAACTTCCCGACCATTAAGTCTCGGTCCATCTGCACACCAAGGGGACAAATAACTCAAAATACTTAAACTTCCCATTATTTCACTCAACACAACAGCATGAGAAATGCAACAGCCTAAAAACATGCTCAGTAAGCAGAGACCCACAGCAGTAAGGGACAGAGCTATCTGTGATGTAAAAGATGGGTGTGAAGTTTTTCTGACTCTTTATACTTAATTTACTTGACTTCTACAAACATGAATCTCTTTTTATCAAAGACTGATAATCGTTCAAAGTTATGGATTTACCAGTGATGTGTGAATGAAGGAATCACAATTCATATCACTCTATCTGGATCTTCAGTCTAGATCCCTGAGTGCACTCTCCAGCCCTCAGTACAATCATAGATTTTTTTAATTGCATTTTACTCAGTTCACTCTCTGCCAATCCCATTTTTATTTTCAAAAAGAGAGAAGATAATTCCAGAAATACACATTATTGTCCCCGTTACCTCAATAAACACTTAAAACTGAACAAGTTCTGACAGAGAACTTGTCCATCTCTGTGTGATGCTGACACCAACTGTTCCAGCACACTCAGTGCTCTCCTTGCAGTCATTACATACTTGAATCAGTCTGGCTCAAACAAACAGTTGTTGCAGTGAAACAGAAACCTTCACCTCTGCCAGCCTCGTCCTCAATTGCCTCGGCTGCTTCTTGGCAAACATTCTAATCACTTCTGGGGTTTTAAAGGCTTGGCTGATGGCTGCTTGTATTGCCTGCAAGGAAAAGAGCAGGAATGACCAGCACTCACAAGCTACAGCTGCATGACAAGATTAATGAGGGCTGGAGAGCATCATTAGCATCCTCTGCATTATTTGATACAGAGAGCTCTTTTTTGCATAACCATAGTGAGATAAAAAAAAATATGACCTTTTTGCAAGGCTTGAAGAATCCACTAATTAGTGCAACTATACTGAGAAAGAGCTGTGAAACTTTTAATTACAATCCAGGTCTTACTTTCTAATAATTTCCAACACCTTCCTGATATTAGTCCATCACAGTTTTAATGGCCACAGTTACCTTTGGACAAAATATGATGTCTGTAAAAACAAAATTCTAAAACAAAGGGCTCAGAAGGAACAAATTATGTTCTAATTAAACATCTGAAAAAAGAGAAAATGGATCAGAAGTTTGGAAGTCGGATTAAATCTGATAATATAAAGAAACACAAATATAAAAATATAAATAAATAATAATGAAAGTCACACAGGCACTCCTACAGCCTTTCATTTGAATCTGAAACACAAGTCAGCAATACAAGCACAGCAAATGCCATCTTATGCTTTCTAATAAACAGGCATGAACTTTATTTCTCATTATATATTATCCTGGATCATCCATCACACCTTTTATACTAATTTCTATTATGCTATTTTCTAATATTAAGGTTCTGATATATTTAGTCCCTGCAATTTCCCAGTGTTATGCCTATAATTCTTCAATTTTTTTTTCTTTTAAAATGAAGAGAACAGTGCTAGTTTTCAGATTTACATGTATATTAAATAATAAAAACATTAGTTATGCAGAGCTAGATTTCATCCACAAAAATGATAATGAACCACTTGTATCTCTTTTCTGACTCATCAGCTCCAGGCAGAACATGAACTATTTTTAGCAACCCATCATCCTTACCAGTTGCATCCCACTGAGTTCGTCCACCAAAGTCATATCTCCTGACATAATCTTCTTGAGGGAGTCATTGAACTCACTCAGCTGCTCCAGAGTTTCTTTTTTGGTCTCTTCATACTCATCTGCATCCAGCTCCTCTCTAAAGAAGACCCAAGAAAACACATTAATTCACAGGATTTAACCTGAGAAGTCACATGGGGAAAAGGGCATTGAGGAGTCTCTTGGAGTTTGATTCCACAGGGAGCAATGAAGTGTTCACATCACTTCAGATGATTCTGCCCTGGTCCTCTCAGCTGTTATTGCCTGTGTGGTTTGCTTGGGTTTGCACCCCTCGCAGCCACTGATGCACCTGGAACATTTGTAGGGAGCCACTGGTATTAAACAGGCCCTGACAACAAGACACACAGCACCAGGTGCAACGCTTAAAAGTAACTTTTGGCTCTTAACAGAAATATGCAGTGAGGTTGTCCTGCTCAAAGCTATGGTGAGATTATCTGAGAAGCCTCTCTCCTCACCCCAAACCATGCTGTTGGTCAGAAATAACTGATCCTGCTGCCCAGACCTTGGCATTCCCAGAGCAGCAATACTACCCCTTAACAGTTCTAATTGTTCTTGAAAAGGATATGTGATGTTTGGACAAGTTAGAATTACAGTCAGAGAAAGCACCTAAACCCCCACAGAGTTTTTAAGTGCAACCAAGCCAAAAAGCACCAAAACGTCCATAATTACAAGACAAACCAAAACAGACACAAACAACTGCTATTACAAAAGTCCATATGAAAATTGTGAGTTTTGTGAACAGCTATTAAGCTAAAAAGTCACACTGACCTATAAAGAAAACACTAAGTACTTTTGCCTGCATTTTCTTCAGATGATATTAGTAAAGCTTTTTAAAACTATTTTATTACGTAGCACAAATATCCTACCTAATTTAAAAAACATAAAGCCACAACACAAAAATAAAAGACCTACAAGACTGTTGAAAAGTACCACTTTCTTCTGCCAATCCCTTAAGTATTACCATGTAAGAGGAAAGCAGCTATTATTACCTGCATTCTTCCAGATCTTGAAGCTGCTGCATTAATCTGTCCAACTGCTCCTCCAAGTTTTGTTTAAGTTTGCTGGTCTCTGTTGTTCCTCTTGAAGCCATTTTCTGTTTTCACATGAAAATCTTCAGTTGTTACATGACACTCCTAGTAAAAAGTACATTTTATTGTTTGTATCGACAACTTAATACTTAAAACACTCTAAATAGAAAGACTATGCAGTATCTTTTTGATGGAACGTCTAATCACGACATCTGGAGATCCTTGCAGTGGAAACACAGAAATGCCAGGCTCGGTGCACAGGATGGTCTTTGCAGGCGGCTCGCCAGGGTTAATAACTCGGCCACCGCACACAAACCCGCTCCAGCGCCAAACCAGGCAGCGATTCCTGGCACAGAAGCCCCGCAATGTGAAAGGGCCCCCGGTGAGGAGCCAACCCGGCTGCAGGTGCCCGGGCCACGGACCCGCAGCATTCCCGGGGCACAGAGGGGACACAGGGGGCTGCACAACCGCCCGCAGGAGACACGGAAACCAGACCCCCGCCCTGCGCGACGGGCCTGCGGGCACCACACCCGGCAAGGAGAACCGAGAGGCGGCTCTCGGGGTCCCGGCCGCCCCCAGGGCTCCAGCGCGGTTCTCCCTCCCCCCTGGCCGCCCCTCGGNTGCGGGATCCGGGCGGGATCCGCAGCGCCCCGCAGGCCCGCGGGGTCGGGGAGCTGCGGGAGGGGGTTGGTGCAAAGTCCAGAGACGCCCACGGGTTCTAAACTTAATGTTTAGTGATGGTTGTATCCTATATAGCTACATATAGATCTATAAGCAGGTTTGATAAGTATTTGCCTCTGAAATATAAATGAGCCCGAGCAAAGCATCCTTACCTGCTTATTCCCGATCCTATTTATATTCTCATTTCTATGGAGATACGAAACGCTGCAAGGTGAGTTTTTGAGGCTATGACTTCCTGTTTCTGAAAACGAGAATTGGCAGCGTGGAACCTCAGTTTGCTCGTTACGAAGGCGGTGTAATTCCTTCCCTCCTGTTCCCATGGTAACTCTCCCAGCCGTGCCCCTGGAGGCTGCATTCCAAGTACCGCCAGCCCTTCCACTGCCGAGCTACTCTGCAGTAGTGAAGAATTTTTCAAAGTCCATAGCAGTCTCTTCCCACATACTATTCTGAATAAGTTGCCACCCTTTATATTTTATATTACAGAAAATGTAAATAAATCCTGGATGAAGAAACATTAATGCTATTCTCCTCCAGAATTTAATAAAGTATATATTTAATATATTGATTTTATAGATCTTGCTGGAAAGGCTCACTGCAATTTAGGGTAGCAACACTAGGAACTGTCACAGTTCTGTTCTTCCCTGGAGGTGCTAAGAAGGAAGTTGCTTCACAAGGAAGTTCCCTGCCCATGTGTCTCTTGGCAGTTCATTGGCACTGGCATCTTAAAAAAGGTGCAAAGTTCTAATAAAGTTTGTCCTGCAATCAGGACAGATAATTTCTCTGTATGAAGTTTAAAATCATGAGCTGCTTTTCTTCAGAGTGGACAGTACACTGTCCTCTCTAGGCAAGCAGCCTGTTTGCAGTGATTTTTGTATTTTAATCTCTTAAAAATTGGATAATGCAGCATCACATGAACAACCACAGGGCGAGTGTTGATGGAAGCAAAATACAACGTTCAAATTGATCTTGAAAGTTTATTTTCTGCTTATTGGCAGCACAAATAAGTAGCAAACTATTTTTTAATCCCATTCCTTGTAGTGGCTGGTGCCTAGCATCAACTTTCTGAGAAATGGCTCTGGAGGATCCTGACAGGAAGACTGAAGTGGTGCTGCTGGCCTGTGGGTCCTTCAACCCCATCACCAACATGCACCTGAGGCTGTTTGAGCTGGCCAAAGACTATTTCCATGAAACAGGTAATTCATGTCATTCAGAGTAGCTTTGATGACTGAACCCTCCAGGGTTAAGGTGAATATTTTGTGTCTGTGAATGCCCCTTTGACAGTGACAGGTATTTTTGAAATGCTGATTGGATATTGAGGCTGGAAGGTGTGTATGTCTCATCCAAAATCATGCAGCCCAACATGAAAGAACTATCTTATATACATGCTGCTTATTACTGATTTTAATGGCTAAAGCACAATTTTACAGTTAGTCTATAGAAATCTATCTAATGTATCTTCCTGACTCTTTCATTGTGCTGCCCTGACAGTGCAGAAGTGAATTGTACTTTTGCTCTGGGCTGTCTGTCAGAGCTGCCATTGCCCTGAATAAAGGTTATGTCATAGTTTAAATACAATGCAGGGGAAGTAACATCTGCTCAACCACTTATGTTCTTGTGTGATGTGTTTTTTTTCTTCTACAGGAAAATACAAAGTAATCAAAGGCATCATTTCACCAGTGGGTGATGCATATAAGAAGAAAGGTCTGATCAGTGCAAATCACAGAGTGACCATGGCAAAACTGGCTACAAAAAACTCAGATTGGGTGGAAGTTGATGATTGGGAAAGCAGCCAGAGTGACTGGTTGGAAACAGTTAAAGTTTTAAGGTATTCTTCAGCCAAGCTTTAAAAAGTCTCAGAAACTTATAGAAAAATAAGGAATGATGTTAAGTCTACCAATTTAGGATAATGGCAGGCTAGCCCCAAATTATGTGAATGGACTCAGTGAATTCAGGAGCACTATTGATATGAGAATTGAAAATGGAAGAGTGTACCATTAGTCCTAAACATGCCAAAAATGAGCCTGTGAACAATTTTTAAGATATATAATTTCTTAGGCCTTATTTGTGCTGAAAGGTACTCATGGGGAAAGACAATGACTAGAACAGGGCAGACAAATGCTACACAAGCTGTGCTGTGCTGTGCTGTCCATTTGTGTATTTAAAGACTGGCATGAGAATTGTGTGAAGGAGTATTTTCTGAGCTTTATGTTTTTACTCTTTCAGTCGTTGCTACTTCACCGAGGTTCTTACTATTAGAACAAAGTTTTATTAAAAAAAGAAACAAACCAACCTTTTCCTTGTTGCTTTGAAATATTTGCACTTTGACCACTGTCTGACTGTCTCCCTGTTTCAGCAGATCAGCTCTTGGGTGGACTGCCTGTGGAAGGGCTGCAGGAGGAAGTGTGATGGATTATTTAAATAGTAGACAATACTATCCCTATTTTCTCCTACAGCTTTAAAATAACTAAAATACTCCTGTTTTGCAGGTATCATCACCAAAAGCTTTTATCTCCTGGTGCCACCAATAGTTTGGAGGATGCTGTTCCCTTAACAAAGCTGGGACGGAAGAGGAAACAGGAGCCAAATAGACACGAACCCGTTAAAAAGAAAAATCAGAGTCCAGATATAAAAAGTTCAGTCTGTTTGCAAATTTCATGGTTAATGGTACTTGTTATTTGAAGAGAATTGCACAATGAGTGACTTTTTTTACAGTAGCTGTTGGTTCTGGTGTCAGTCAGCTTATTCCCTTGGATCTCACAGCATGAGGCAGTAGATCCTTTTAAAGAAGGGGCTCCCATAAACTTAATTCAGAAAAATCCTCTATTGGGGCTATTGATTATAAGATACTCTGAACCTTTTTTTATTTCATTCCATTGTCCCATCTTAACCAAAGATACAGAGAGGTAGCCTAGAAATTGAACGTCCCTGCCAAGTTAACTAAAATCTAGTGCCCTAAACCAAGCCCTGTTTCTCATTTTTCTTTTTAAGGTATCCCACAGCTTAAATTGCTTTGTGGAAGTGACATACTGGAATCTTTTGGGATCCCAAATCTTTGGAAGTTAGAGGACATCACTGAAATTGTGGAGAAGCACGGCCTCGTGTGCATCAGCAGGGCTGGAAGCAACGTTCAGAAATTCATCTATGAGTCTGATATTTTGTGGAGACACAAGAATAACATCCACCTTGTGGAAGAATGGATCACAAATGACATTTCCTCCACCAAGATCCGGAGGGCCCTGCGGAGGGGCCAGAGCATTCAGTACCTGGTGCCTGATGCAGTTCAGACTTACATTGAGAAGCACAACCTGTACAGTCCAGAGAGTGAGGACAGGAATGCTGGGGTGGTCTTGGCTCCCCTACAGAAATATGCCAGTGACTCCAAAAACTGAGAGCCACTGAACAACTTACTGTCTACTGTGAAATTATCTACAGTTCGGTACAAGAAAGTGTGTTTTCTAGGGGTTGGTTTTTCTCCTGGGTTTTTTGAGTAAATAGCGGGCTAGTTCCATGGCTTTAGTACAGGTTTGGTGCACTCAATGATTGGCCCTACACAATATTTTTCAAGTCCAAGAATAAGATTTTCACATTTAAACATTTTGTCACAGTGCACTGAAATAAGAATTCACACCACCATATGAGAATTGCAAATTGACAAGCAAAACAAATGAAAATGCTCTGATTAGTTTTAGCTCAAACTGTTCTGACTGCTATTTATAAAACACTAGCACAAATATTTTAATAACTTAGGGTGTCTTAATAAAGCTATTTGATTTCAAGATGTACCATGTACTGATAATAAGTCTATGTAACAGCAATTGCCCACGTGTGGGTCACCTCAAAGCAATTATTTAACTCTGTCCTGAGAGGGAAAGTTTTCCTCCTGGCTGAAGTGGTGCTGGATACAGTCTGCTCTGAGCTGCTTGTTTGCCATCATGCACTTTGCTCCCAGAATGTCTCATGCTTTACTTTTCCATTCATGTTTCCAGGGCTGTACCTTAAGCTCAGCATAGTTTTGATGGAAGAACAAACCTACTTAGAAACTGGTTTGTAGCCATTGATTTAATAGACAGAAATTAATAATAGTGTCATTAGACTTTATTCCAAGTAATAAATTTCTTTCAAATAATAAAATAAATTTTACTTTTGAGCCAGTATTACAATGTAATGGTATGCAGACAGATTTGTTTTCTGTTACTGGAGTTGAGAGGGAATGGTAGGAAATTAATACTGTGCATAAGTGAAATATTCTTTGCTAGAAGCCTGATTTTGAAGCTAACAGTATATTGTCTGTATTATGTGAACATAAACTCCAGAGACACTGTGAACAACGTGGTGATAGAATTCTACCTCCCTTTATTTGCTGCCAACCTGTTTTTGCTTGGATTATGTGCCTTATTATAAATGTCAAGGTTTCCAAGCCATTATCTAGTGGGTCGGCTGCTCTTTCACAGGATCTCCACAAGATGACTCTGGTCATCCTTTTCAGATCAACAAATGCAGCTGAATGTGAGACTCTCAGGGCAGGAGGCCAAGATGCTGTTGGGCAAGTCTGGAGCAGGGAGATGTTCCAGGATCATAACTGTGACAACCCTCCCTCTCTCCTTCCTCCTCCTTCCCTGGGCAGGGAATCCCCATAGGGCTGAGGCAGAGGTCTGGGCTTCCCTCAGAGCTCAGGGGGATTGTGGAAGCCTAAAGCCAAACAGAACGTGTGAGTGGCCCTAAGCCCTGTGAAGGTTGTATAAAACCCTCCAGGGGAGCTGGGACACTGCTGGGAAAACCTGTATCCTGCAGTGGAGCTGGCACTGGGCATGGAAACTGGGAGTCCCACATGAAATTCTGCATTTACCATACACTAAGAACATCTGTGTTCTACCAGTTCCAGCCTGCAAAGGTGGAAGAATCCACAAGGAGATTGGTGTCATAAGATCAAGTCACAGCCTAGAAGTGACAGAAAGTAGCAAGGATTCTTAGGGTTTTATTTTTGATGATTCCTGAGTCAAATGTGCTGGCTGCCATTTTTTCCCCTGGAGTTCAGGCAAGTTTACACTGTCCTTTGGGGATGTGGCTAGGTTCTTTTACCATCAGTAGTGACAAAGGTACTGAAGGATAAATGATGCCCCTGTGACACCTTAGCAATCCAACTGCCTGAGCTGACTGCTGATAACTGTAATTGATGGGGCCTAGGAAAGGCTGAGATCCACTTTTCTCTTTTGCTCACTGTCTGTCTTTATGACTGATGAGAATAGAAGGCAGGAAAGGTTTATTTTCAGCTCTTAAGTCAACCAGTGTGCTGCTGAATAAATGGAGCAGATCCTTGAATGGGAAAGCACCCTATTTATGAGGTCACTATCCAGAGTAAAATTGCACTTTGAGGCTGGATTTATTTTTCTGAATAATGATGCTGATGTGTGTTAGTGCACTTTGTGTAACTGTAGAGAAACTATAAATTCAATAAGATTTTTATGAAGCTTCAGTTTAATTTCACTGGAGTTTAATGTAGTTATGTGTGATGAGTCTTTCAATAAAATAAATTGCATATAATATACTAATTTTAGTCTTCTTGTTCACCATGTCTGATGACTGTATGATGTGTCAGTAGGTAGAATGATGTTCATACAGCTTGGTCTACACAAAACAGAACACTGTCCAAAAATTACTCTGACTGCTGAGTGTGGATCCTTTGCTTTACTAGTGGGACCCAGAAGCCTGCCAGTACCCAATTACTGACTTCACTCTGCTTGCAAGAGGCAGTAGTATTGCAATAGTGCTTTACTACCACAGCCTTGTAACACCAAATTATGGGTGAAATGTTACTATTTGAGTCCAAGGAACACATTCATTTTAATTTTTCTGTGGCATTCCTGGTTAATGTAGGTTAGAGAACAATATCCAGCTGCAAACAGGAAACAAGTTTGACGTCCTGGTTTCCTCCTCACATCACATCATATGGTCAAACTGCCAGCTCCAAAAATGGGGATGAAGTTCAGGGAAACTTTTCTGTGCAAAATAGTATCTTTTTTAATCAGCCTAACACAAGTCAGTAAATAAATAAATGTAGTAAGTGTAGGTGAGTTTTTTCACCTCCAAATCCCTTATATCTTCCCTTCCAAATTCCCTATATCATTTCTCTTTGAAGTCAAGCATTTTTTATTCCCTGGGTCATCACTTCAGAGATTTATATCACTTCTTTGATGAAGGTAAAGTCCAACACTGATCTGCTACATCCTGAGCTCAACTGCCTATGTGCTCTGCCACAATGGACAACACCTAAAAAAGCACAAGAGGGAACAGCTCCTGTGTCAGGTCTCCTTTATGTGTCAAGCATAGAAGGCAAAGAGGGGAGCTACATCCTCTATGTGCACAAGATTACTTTTGGGATTCTGCTTCCTATTCGCTCCAAAGATAAACCAACAAGATACAATTCATGTCTCTATAACTGTGTCATAAGTACTGCTTTACAATCTGTTGAAATCACAGCATCCAGAGTTTAACAGTCAACTCCTGCCTGTTCAAATACAGCATGTCTGTGCAGGGGTAGGACACCTTTGCAATGGTGAATCTTTGATCACCTTTTCAACAAATACCCTAAAGCCCCAGATCTAATAAACATGCAGGAAATTTAGTAATGACAAAATCAGCCCCTTTAAAGTGTACAGGATGGACTCAAACCAGCTTTTGGCTTGCACTGTGGCTCTTGGGCTACTAACATTTGCTCCACACCAAGATTTCGGACACGGTGAACTTTTCCCTCCAGCACAGCTGAAGTCATTCCACAAACACCCTCTCACCCATTGGCCCAGCAATGGCACCCTTCCCCTCCACAGGAAAGGAGGAAATCCCACCCACAGGCTGCTTTATATAAGGCCTGGTTAGAAAACTACTTCTTCATTTTTAGGTTTTTGACTGGGTCTTCCTTCTACAATGCCTGTGGATTTCAGTGGAACCTGGAACCTTGTCAGCAATGACAACTTTGAAGGTTATATGGTGGCCCTAGGTAGGTGAAAATACCTGATTCTGTCCTTCCTCCCTTCCCCCATAAGAGTCCTTCTGAATTTTAAGAGTCTAAGTTGTTCTAAAATATAGGTACTGCTTAAACTTTTTTTTTGCCCTCTGAAAAACAATGGAAGGAACTTTGTTTATTGATAAACAGGGCACTACTCTACTTGTGCAGCTTTTGGGAATTTCTCAGCCTAAGACACATTAAAAGTAGTGGGGTATTTCTGTCATTGCCATGGCTTTCTGAGAGGTTTCTCTAACTGTCCTTTTCCTGGAGTGCTTAAAGCCAACCTCTTCCTTGCTCAGGTCTTTCATAGAGAGAGATTAATGGTTCTGTAACAGGGAACTAAGGAAGTTCTCAGTACTTGACTAGCTCTCTTGTAGGAAGCTCATGATAAGACTGTCACAACAGGACACCCAGTGTGCTGCCCTCTCCTCTTCTGCCTCTCCCACCCTTCTCTGCCTTTGTGACCTGGGTAAACTGTCCCTGGTCAGTTATGATACTCACAACTAGAAAGGAATCTATTTTCTGGCTGTGACCTACTTAAATTGCCTGGTTGGTATCAGGCAGGGTGAGAGAATTCTTCTCTGTTACTAATTCTGTTGTGTTATCAATTACTCATTATGGGAGCACCTCTTCTTTCTTTCTTTCTTTTTTTGTATTTATTCTTCAGTTAGTATAGTAAAATAATGTATTCTCCATGTGTTAATGTCTTCCAATTCAAGAGATTCTGTCTGTTCCTTGATGATAAACATCAAGTTTATCCTCGATGATAAACTACCAATATTGTAAAAAAGTTAAATTAGTCGTCAGTGTGCGATTGGGGGAACTTACTTAAAAGTAATGGTGAAATCATCTTGGTGATGATTTACAATGTACCTTTAGTTATTCCTGCTTGTTTGGCAGTATTCTGAGCAAAGCGAGGGCTGCAATCAGTATTGCAGGCTAGAATGAAACACAGGTTAATGTGACCAGCAGAGTAACTAGAGGGTGATGGATGAGGACTTGGCTATGCCAGGCCAGCCCTTCCCTCCATTTAGTACCAACCTCTAAGGAACAGCTTTGTGTGCAGTTTATATTTACACATTCCTGTTAAGGGTTAATGGGAATGGCTGCTCCCAGTGCTGAATCCAAATCCCTCAGTGCTGAAATAAACTGGGAACGTGCAAAAATGTGCCTGACAGATCCTGGCACGTCTGTAATGCCCAGAGTAACAGATTGAATCGTGGGCCATATGGTTCAATGTGTGGTTGCTGAGCACACTCTGTCAAGATCACAACCCCAGCTTGCACGAAGTGAGAAACTTCTGGTGGTCCTATAAAATGACAGTTTAAATCTAGGTGACAAAATCAACTAAGTTAATACCCATCCCCCTGCCAGAAACCCTGATCCCAAGTTGAGCATGCTATTGGGATGCAATGGGCTCCATTTGCCTGCCTACTCGTCTCAAGAAGCATTCACTGGAGAAATAGAAGGGAGTCTAGAGTTGTTGCTTTTCCTCTGACAAAGGTTGAGAACAGGCATTAACTCTTCCCTCCAGCTAAGCAAGGGGAAAGTGAGACCAAGCTTGAGATGTTTGTCTGTGGGAAGCCAACTCCTAAAAGGAATATTTTGACCCAGAATGCTATAAATCTTGCATAGGAATTGGGCAACAATTGAGTAGAGTGGCTTCAAAAGAGTAAAATGTAAAAGAGGATTACTTAATCTGTGTAACATACAGCTTTAAACAAGACAAAAGATTCTAACCAAACAAGAAAACTACCTAAGAGATGTTTCCAGTGGTAAGACAGGTCAAGTCCTGTTAGAATGATTGGTGATAAATACAACTCTGACCCTCTTGTCTCCTGTCCAAGGTATCGACTTTGCAACACGCAAAATAGCAAAAATGCTGAAGCCTCAGAAAGTGATCAAACAAGATGGTGATTCATTCTATATCCACACCACTAGCACATTCAGAGATTATTTGCTTGAATTCAAAGTTGGAGAAGAATTTGAAGAAGATAATAAAGGCTTGGATAACAGAAAATGCAAGGTAAGAGTGAATATATAAAATCAAGAGGCTTAGACAAGATTAAGTTGCCATGATCAATCCAGATACTTGAGCTGAAATTATTTCAAGAATAATGTTTTTAAGGCAAGACTGAGGTAGGAGCCTGAGTTACAGATAAGGAGTTTCACTTTCACTCAGGAGTAATATTTAAGCCCACTTTGGTCCAGGAAAATGGACATTGTCTATAAGTATTTTGCAGTATTGAAACACACATGCAGAAACACTTTTCTGTTTCCTGCTCCACAGAGCCTGGTTACCTGGGAAAATGACAAACTTGTCTGTGTCCAGACTGGGGAGAAGAAGAACAGGGGCTGGACTCACTGGCTTGAAGGAGATGACCTCCACCTGGTACTGGCTTCAGATTTCTGTCAATTCTGTCTCTTTATTTGCATGGCCAGAGTGGTGGCAAAGGATCTGTGTTCATTTTTGGAAGCAGTTCCTTTGACTACTGTATACATCTATACTCTTGTTTAATTTTCCTTTTTTTTTAAAATGTTTTTTTTTGGTAGGAGCTTCGCTGTGAGAATCAAGTGTGTAAACAGGTCTTCAAGAAAGCTTGAATTGTGTGGGGCACTGGCTGCAAACACAAACTACACATCCTCATGTCCAGTGATGGCTCTACAGACAAGACCTTGTACCTATTAGCCTGAATAGTCTGATATTTCTGCCTCAGGAAATATGCCTCTTGTTGCCAGTGTTAAAGATCTGATTTTTGCTAATAAATGCCCCAAACCAAACTAATCTTGGGTAACTTACTGATGAATGTGTTTTTTGGAAGAAAAGATGAAGAAACAAAAAAGGATACAGATTTATTCAAAATGCTTCTCTAAGATGCAGACTCCACTTGCTTGTATGTTACATGTGTAGTGTGAGGTCCCACATTGTGCTGCTTTGTTCTCAAAAATAATTAAGTTGACCTTACCAGAGCAAACCAGCCTGTGGTCAATTCTCAGAACAATGAGGAAGGGTATGAGTAATCCATGAGGATTCCAGTCTGCAAAATAATTGAACCCCATAAAGACATATCTACAGAGTGAAAACAATGCTCCTTTGGCTGAGATTATTTTGCATACAGCTGTTCAATCAGGTTAAATGTTTTACTTTATGCAATATTGCACAAGGTCACAGAGAAATAAGTTTCATTCTGCCTTGTGTACGTGTTTAGTGGTGAGTCAAACTTATTAGTTACAAGAGAAATGAGCTGTTGCTTATTCATGGTAACACCAACCGTGTAGCGGGAGTGGAAAAAGAGTTTGAAGTCTCCTTTAAGATCAGTAACATAATTACTGTATATGAAAAAATAATCCCTGGTATTTTAAACATGAGTAGCACCATCTTTCTGATACTACTTATCAGTTCAGAATGCTTAAGGCCACCACCAGAGCCAGGCAAAACCTGTTAAAATGTGGAGGGTTTTTAATTAGATGAGTTACCCTCATAATTACTAAAGGTTTGTGTAAATTTAAACTGGTTTCCAATATAAGAAAAGAACTAATAGTCTTTACACCGTTAAGAAAATGTGGGGACCAGCAGTAAAATGTGTGGTGTTTATTCTGTGGATCCAAGCAGTGTCTTCCTTCTGGAACCGAGTCCTTTAATTCATTTGAAAACAAAATTGCTGTTACAGAGTTTTTCTACCAGAAATAAGAATTCGAGCAGCAGCCCTGCTCACACCTCAATGAAATACAGCAGGAGCTTTCTGCCCCGCTGGATGGCGCTTCTGCAACGTGCTGCGTCTGCTCTGAACTTGTGAGGTTTAAGCGTTGCAGGTGTTCTCAAACCCCGTAGCTTTTAAACTGGGCTCGCCCATAAAAGCTGCACGAGAAGCAACGATGACCTTAACTCGGTACTGACAGAGAGAGGCTCCAGGTAGAAATCAGAACAATGCACGACTGGAAGTGCAATAACTCACTGATGAGGCTCCTTGCTGTTAGAAATGCAAGTGCTTCCATCAGCAGAGTGGTGTTACTTTTTTTGTTGCCACCTTCCTTCTTCCAGTTGCTGGTCTGAGAGCAGCTAATGCCATGCAGGAGTGTTTTGAGGGTGCTCTGGAGATCTTGGGGATGAGAGAAGCTGCTAGAGTGATAAAACTGCTTATTCTAGTTTTATGTACAAATCAATCCATGTGCTTTCAAAAAATACAAATTAAACATCTTGAAATGGAAGGTGGGAAAAAGAAAGGGAGCAGATGTGTGTTGTGAAGTGAGGGGAAATCAAGACAGTAAGATGGCTTTTGCTGAGAAGATATAAACTTTAATTATAGAGCTGATGGACAAGAACAGAACCCCCTAGAGAACTTGAAGGATTTTATTCAAAGATGTTTCAGGCCACTTCAGTTATCTTAATCAAAAAAACAATCCCAAGATCATCATAAAATGAAGCATAATCTAAACATCAAAGGTAGCAATATACACATGTTCTATAAAAAGACCAGTAATATAATGATCCAGTTATTTACAAAATGAGTGGTTATCAAAAATATTTTGTTCAAAAAAAAATTTAGATCAATACCATGGCTTAAAGAAGATGTATATAAAAAAATGAGACCAAATATCCAACCTGCCTCAAATACACATTTTAAAAATTGGATCAGTTTTTATTGCTATGTAATTATTTGCTGTGTGTATGAAAATATGTCCTAATTGCTCATACAGACCTGGTTAATTCCATCTTAAGAACATCCTGTTGTTCAGCTTTTATGGGATTCTTTCCCTCACTGACTCAACCACACTGTCCTGCACAGTCTGTTCAGGGGTTATTAGTAGTGACTGTTCATCCTGGGCTAAAAAACCTGCTGATGACACCCTCAGTTTGTCCCCCCTCTTCCAAAATCCCAACATTTCAAACCCCTTTTCTCTTTCATCTACCTTTGTTACAGCTGATCAAACAAGCTGAGCTGAGAGTTACCCTCCAATGCACTTAGAGCAAAGCTGGCTGGTTTGTTTTATAGCTGAGTTTGGCTTTGAGTATGAGGGAAAAGATTAATGTACTTCCCAAAAATTCCATTTTATGGTATAACGGAAGAACTATCCCCGGAAAAGTTTGTAATAAAGGAAGAAAATACTTCAGGTTCAATCTATACTTAAGAAAGCCCAAGGCCCAAGGGGGGGGTTCTTACTGCATTCGTTTTCTATTGATATGTTACACAGATCGCAGTTATTAGACAAATATCTTGTGGATTCTCAACCACTCGCCAGTGAGAAGGGTTTGAAATGTACGGACCCACTGGAGCGGGAACTTGAGCCGCTTTACCGCCCTCGGATCGCGGTGTCCGTGAGGGGCTGCGGCGACACCTCAGCGGGCACAGCTCCCTCCTTCCCTCCCCTCATGGACCCCCGAGCCCGCCTTGCCCGGGTCCCTCCAGGGACCCCTCACTGTCCCCCGGATCTCCTCAGGGACCCCCCATTCCCTCTCAGGGATCCCTCATTTCCCCCTCACGAATTCCCCATCTCCCCCTCACGGACCCCTCATGCCCCCTTATGAACCCCCCATTTCCCCTC
>VXBA01004883.1:1676992-1716671 GCA_013399895.1 Serilophus lunatus
GGGCGGCGGCGGCGGCGGCGGGTTCGGTTGGCGGCGGGCGCGGCGCGGTCGCCCCGGAGATGCCCTTGTGAGGCGGACCCGGGGGGGCAGCGGCGGCAGGACAGCGCGGGCTCGGAGCGGCCTCGGAACGCGCCCTCCCTCCGGGCACCATTAAGAGGAAGGCGATGGAGGAGCTGAGCGCGGACGAGGCGAGTGCGCGGGGCCGGGGCCTGAGGGGCGGGCGGGCCCCGGGGGGAGGGGGCGCCGGGCCCAGGGCGGCCCCCGGGGGGACGCGGGGCTGTGAAGGGAGCGGCCCTGAGGGCTCTGCCTGCCCCCGGCCCCTGCTCGAGGGGTTTCTCCTTCCCCCGTCTCCGCGCTGTCCCTGAGCCGCGACCCCCGGCCCGGCCCCGGGGTTCGGTCCCTGCTCTCCTGGTTAATTGTTCGGTCCCTGCTCCCCCTGCCCGGTGTCCTTTGTGTGGAGCGTGGCCCCTCTCCGTTCCCGGCTCTGGGCGTCAGCGCGTTCTCTGTGTGTGATTTCAAACACCCGACCTTTCAGCGCAGTAATACACTGAAAATCCTGCTGCCTCGCTCTCGTTGCTGAGGAGCGAGATGGGCGTGTTTGTGGTCTTATATTTGGTATAATTTCTTGTTGAAACAGCTTGGAACAAGCCCGTCAGTTTTCCAGTGCTTCCTTTGATTTCCTTTTCTCTGTTTATTCAATCTCTGGTTCTTCCCCTGAGGGGTTGTAGTGTTTATGTTGCAGTTGACAAACATCTGACAAGGAATAACTGTGTCTTTCTTTTAAAGGGTGGTGGTTTCCTTTTTTTTTTTTTAATTTTTAATACGGACTAAGGTCTTATTAGAGGACTTCCAAATGGATTTTGTCCTGGTGCTGATCAGGATATAGGGAGTTTCCCGCTGTCCCAATCATGTAAAACTTGGAATCTCATATATTTTAAAATAAGGATTTCCCATTAATAGATACTGCAAGCATATACTCTATATTTTATTGGACCAGCTGCAGTGCAGGCTCAGAACTTGTGTTTCAGGAAGGGTCCAAAGAAGTTGGTTTGATTCTGTGCCACATCTTACAGTGGGATTTGGCTGCTGGTGTCCCTGAGATTTCACTCCATGGAGTGGAGATGTTTGGTATCGTTAGGATTTGTTGGATGTCTTGATTTAGCAGTTCTGCTGTGTTGTATCAGGATTTAGGAGAGAATTCTTCATGATATTTACTCTAAGAGGGTCCTTGTGGAAGGACTGAGAAAAGATGTACAACTCCCATTTTGGGAAGAGTGGGATAGGACAGTGGTGTTGGAATTTCTACTGTGAAAAGGGATCTCCAATTTTGAAGGGTGTGTTTTATGAAGACTTTGTTTACATACAATTCCCATTGTTAGGCTGCCCTGCTGGTGAGGTGTTGCATGATGGATTTCAGAGCTGTTTAACCTAGGTCAGGTTGTTTGTGGCACTGACATCATCAGAACCACTGCATCAGGGCTCTGAGGCTGCAGGCAAGGAGTTCTCCAGTGGGGACTCATCTGCCTCTTCTGCCAAAATGTTTGTCTCCAATGACTCCACGTCTTTCTTGTCCAGTTCAGCAAGGACCAAGCTGATTGGACTTTTAGGGGATTGCTCGAGACAATCTTGTATCATTTTAAGAGGGTCATGATGGCACTTCTTGCTGTTAATGGATCCCTCACTGAAAAGTCAGAGCCAAGTCTATTTTAATATTCCTCCACTTTACTGTTATTTGGTGCAGCGGGCCCTGGATCAGACTGTCTGCAAAAATAACCTTATAAAGAACAATATATGGGATTTCTGTTACATTCAAACACTTTATCAGACAGTGACTAAAAGTGAAAGAGCCCTTAACGGAAGTTTAGAGTAATTGCAGGGCTCTTACAGATAAGATCATCTTCTTGTATCAAATCGTAATTACGTGCAACACTAATGGATTGCAAGTTAAAAAGAAGAGAGGTACAACTGACAATGGCTTTGGGATTATGGGATATATTTTGGTTTCAAGAAGGTATTTTCCACTTCTCTCAACAGTGCCTCTTACTGAAATTTTCTCAATGTTTGCTTTGTTAAAGCACTAGAAGTTGTCATTCACTGCAGAACCCACAGTAAGGGAGGGGAGGAGGGGAGAAAAGAAATTTCATTTTTAGTGTGTGAATTTTAGCACAATAGATGAGAAGAAAGCAGAATCAAGCTAAATATGGCATAAAGTGGGAAAGAAAGATGTGAATTTATCATCTTCCAAAAGCATACGTGATTTTTGTGTAGCATTCTCTGAGCATAAAATATGACCAGTGTCACCAGAAAATGAAGCATTTCTTTAACCAGTTTAACATGTTCTAACCAATACAAGAAAAATAAAGCTATCCATTCAAATACCCTTGATTTTACAGCTTTGGAAATCTATGTTATGGCAGAGTAAGAGTTTAATTAGATTCTCACTAAACAGTTGCCACTAAAGCAGATATTGATACAAGTTTTTTTTAGCTGGGAGTGTGTAAGCCTGAGGGACCAGTTTTCCTTGTTGTATCTTTATTGGGCTGCTGCAAAATTAAATTTTCAGTTAACCATCTTTAACAGGGTGCTATTTTTACATTCTTTGTTGCAGTGTATCCAGATAAGAGCATTTAACAAGTCCATTAAGATCAAAAATGTATTTCTGAAAACTGCTGTTCAAAGGCATAGTCCAGATGTGTCCAGCAAAACCTGTACTGTTTAAAAACCAATGTGCTCTTTCCCTTGAGCCAGTTAGTTTGTTTTGTAGCTGAAGCTGTCAACAGTGTGTTGTGGAGCTGTGCTCCACAGGGAAGGTGGGCTGTGGAGCACACAATGCCCATGGAACAGTCAGCACCAAATAACTTGTCCCTGTTAGGTAACAGTGACATGGAGCTTTGTCATATGTCACTGCTGCAGGTATTTATTGCTGAAATCAAGGGCTGGAGATGATTCAGGTACCCAAGACTTCCCTAAGAAAACACTTAAAAATCCCAGCTAAGTGCTGCTGGTAATATGGGGAGTCATTCAGGCCAAAATGGGAACAGGTCACTCGGAACCCCCCCAGTTCTGACCCGTTGTTGGTGTTATGTGTTGGGGACTCATCTCCCTTTGTCTGAAATAAATAGTTATGGATCTGTTTAAGAGAGAGGAAAGAGCTTTTAAAATTTTAAATCAAACCCTCAATTCAAGGAGATTTCAATTCAGCTGGATTGTTGTTCTGATAATATTTGGGTATTGTGTGAGCTGTGGACACTTCGTTTGGATCCAGCAATAGGGAAAACAGATATGGGGACATATGGCTGATGTTTTCTCAGTTACACCTCTGAGGGCTGAGGTAGTTCTGTCATTTTTGCAGATAAACAGGTGAATAAACAGCTGAAAAATGAGGTTGTAAGGTACAAGTGGAGAAGAGATAGACCCTAATATGTGTCACTTTTACATAAGGCAACACTGAACAATTTCTTTATGGTCTCCCATACAAGCTCCCCTACTTTGCTTGACAGGGAGGAAGGATTAAGAGATTCTATTCATAGATTATTTTTTTGGGGGTCTTAAATTAAAAAAAAAATTCTAGCTGCCTTCCATGTTCATGTGGTGACACCTGTCATGGAGGGAGATGTAGTTCCAGACACTGTTTTCCCACAGTTTTTGAAGTCTGATTTAATTTGATCTGTTCTTCTTCCTGTTGGAGTAGTTTCACAGGCCATTAAATGATGCAGGAATGTGGCACAGACATTGACTTGACACAAATCTTTTGTTCAGTCTTTCACTTGCTTGGCAGTTCTTTAGGATTATGAGCAGAAATGAAAACTGTTAAGTTGTGTGCAATGCTTGACTGTCATAATACAAAGAGAATAACAGGAATTGCTCATTTTTGCAGGGAGCTGACACCCTTTTATTTTGGGCCTATTTCAAGCTGACGATGTAAGCTTTGGGAACAGATCCTGGTTTTCATTTATGGGAGATCTGAAGCACTTATAAATTGAGTTTTATTAAGTTTTATTTCATCTATTTATTCTTTATGTATAATCTTAGTGTTATGTGACCACATAATATTTATAATAAATAGGTTTATAAGTTTTCCATAGTTGTTTTTTGAAGGCAGATGGTTCTCTGTCTTAAAACCAAAAGCTGATTTTTAACTTCTGCGTGGTAGAATGTCTGTGGGTGATGAGAGGATGTTTTTTACCCTGTCTTTACTTCTCAAGGTGTCCAGCACATGAGTTGTATGTTTTTGGTGTTGCAGTTCTGTTTTGGATTAACTTGGACAGTGGTGGTCTTGAGTAACTTTCAACTGGACCTTCTTTAGCATGAATGTATTGGTACCTGTGGTGTGAAGTTAAAGATCACGTTCATATTGTCCCTTTTATCCCATTAATGCAGTTTTAAATGATGAAAATAGATGAGGAGGAACATTGCAGGTTTTGCAATTGCTGAGCAGTGAATGTTAAACTTGTCTTACACAACCCCTTGAGGGACAAACACAACCTTCTCCAGTGCAAATGGTTTCCCAAGGCAGCACATCCCCACAACTTTAACGCGAAGGGTATCGCAGTGTTGTGACACAGCCCAAGGGAACAGCCCGTTGAGCAGGGATCAGGTGAAGCTTCAATATTTGTATTTCCAGGAGTCAATACCCTGCTGGTGGGGAGGTCCAAAGGGCAGCCCTGGGGCTGTGCAGGCAGAGGTGTGACGGGCGTCCCTGTGTCCCGCAGATCCGTCGGAGGCGCCTGGCGCGGTTGGCAGGAGGACCCTCGTCCCAGCCCACCACCCCCCTGACGTCCCCGCAGAGAGAGACCCCCCCGGGGGGGGCACCAGCTCCGGGGCCCTCGCACAGCCTGGGCCTCAACGTGCACACCATGACCCCAGCTACCTCTCCGATCGGTGCAGCAGGTAGGCAAGGATCCATCACACACAGCAGACACCGCTGGGGGTGTGATTGCTGCTGCTGCTGCCAAAAGTAGTTCTCCAAAAAATATTAGCAAACAGTGATTGAAGGTGCTTTTTGTTTTCGTTCCCCGAGTAATAAATGGTTTTCCATTTATTCCGTTTACGATTGTTTTTCAGGTGGAAGGAGACTCATGGCATTCGTGAGTTACCAAAGCTTGAAGAAGCTCGTGATACAGTTTAATATTGCACAATATTATGGAAAAAATCTGTCAAGGAGACAGGAAAAATCCTTTTCTAGTCTTGCAACACAGTTATTGATTGGTTTCTAGGTACATTTTAGCAATCAGTCCCAAGTTCAATTTTGATCTTTAATTACGAGCATTCGGCACAATTAAAAATAGGCTGTGACTGTGCATTGTCAGTGTAAGGATGGAGTATTTGCTTTCTGCTTTGTGTTCCTTTGCCAGTTTCGCTATTTACTGGAATGAATACAAGCAGGATATTTACAAATGCTGTTTATTTCAGAAGATGCAAATAAGAGCTGATCTGTTAAAATCAGACAAGTGCAGCGAGCATGGGAAGTTGGGAGGGTTGCTCTATAGAGAGATAAAGACAATATTCTTTCAATCTGGACCTAAAAAACTGTATCTACACACTGTACCTAAAAAAATTAATTTTGATTTCAAGTTGTCTCTCAGAACAAATTGACATTTTTGCCAGTATTGTAATATTTAACTGAAAACTTAAATTGTTTTGAATGTTGTGTTTCTCAGCTAGGAGGTTCATGAACCCAATTGCAAAGTAAGTGTCAAGATTGTTCTAAACAGGATTTCAATATGATTTCTATTAATTTGATAGAAATAACAATTTTCCAACACTCCTTGAGAACTTGCAGAATATTTACCTATTTGCTCTCTGAAATGTAATGTGTTCCCCTTTGACTAGTACTTTAGAAGCTTACATCTTGCAGTATAATTACAGTGCTGTTCAGAAAAACCTAGAAGTGTCTCCTTCCTGCTTGTTTTGTTGCCTTATATCCAAAACAGGACAAAAAAAGCTATCAGAAGCTTTTCCTCAGAAAATCTCATTGCAGATGGAATTTAACGCTGCATTGTCCTCATGATTACAGACAGCAACCCAGAAGCAGAGGTGACTTTTTTAAGATCAGTACAGATTTGACTCAGTGTGTTCCTTTAGCCTGTGGTTACATGACTGCTTTAATCCCCCTTAGGTCTGACTCTTGCTGAAAGGAGTATTTCTTGCTCTGCTGTCTGTGGCAGCTGTGTGGTGAGGTGGATTGTGGGCTTAATCCAAGTGAAAACTATCCCAGGAGAAAGAAATGTTTAATTTTCAAATAGACGAGATCCTGATCCTTCCTAGTGCACAACTGGATAAACAATAATGCCAACAGAGCAGGAGGTGTGGGAACATGTACCTGAGGGTAGAAGTATCCAGGTTTTGGCAGACAGGTTTGTCATGGCTTGAAGTGGTTGGATAGTGAAGACCTTGGAGATTTCTGTTTTAAGAATCCATCTGGACAGTACCTGACTGTACAGATCAGACAGGCAGTTACAGTGCCTTCATTGCAGCTGTTTAATGTGTGTCTTTTTCACAACAGGGTGAAAGATATGGTTAAACTGGGGAATGGATCAGGAAAAAGTGTTCATAACAGATTATCTGCTGTGTTTATGTAGCATAATTGAGGACTCAGCTAATGCTGTGTGGTTTGCAGCAGTTCCTTTCAGCAGCATAGAGTGACTGCAGAGGATTTTAATTCATTTGGACATACAGAGCAGCCCCAGCAGAATAGTGTCCTTGTAAGCATCCATTGTTCCCAAGAGTTGCCTGTCATGGTGAGATCAGACTTAAGCACCAGGAAAATGTGATCATTATTTTGTCTGTATTTTGAAAATATTTTGAAGCACCTAAAAACAGTCTATCAGTGACAACTGGAACTTTAGATGTCGGGTATTTTATTCTTTACCTGATCCAACAAAGTACAAATGCAAGTAAATTCTGAAAGATCTGTGTGAAAAGGTGGTAGGTGGGTTTGGGGAGGCCTGTTAATGAGAACTGCAGCATCACTGTTCAAGTACATTTTCCTGGCAGTGAGAGCCAGACCCCAAGGGAATGCAGAACAACGCAGTCCTTTGCCCTGATGAGCCATTTTTGCTTTGGTCTCTATGCACTGACTTAGCCAGATTTTCTTTGGGAAGAGAGAGGAGGAGAGATAAAGAACTCAAGAGATATTTTTCCCCTTTGTAATTGCTGATGTACTGAAATAGAACTGGGATACCTTAAATCAGGTGCCTGCTGGAATTCCCTGCTGACATCAGTCCCTGTCATGGGCAGTGTGGTGCTGCTGGGTGTTATCCCTGGGGATCTGCATCACTGGAGCTTTGCTCAGCCCAGGCACTACCCTTGATATTTGGATCTCCTTGGTGGTGGAGTGATACTGGGCTTTGGGGCTGTGCCTTGTGCAAGGACTCGGTATCAGGACTGCAGGAAATAGGCATTTAGACCTAATTGAGGGGTTTGGGTTTTTTGTTTTAGTATTGGCAAATGGGTAGGGTTAAGTGAAATCTAACTTTTCTTGGAGGATCTTGGTTCCTATCTCTGTTCTTCTTTTCGCACTGAAAACCCAGTGGGCTCAAGAATGTTATTTGAATGTTGTTTATAAATTATAATACTCAGCTATGGCCCTAAAGTTACAGCCAATAACCCTTGTTACTGAATGCAAGGCCTGTTCTGCTTTATTTGGAGTTACAGATATAACTTTTCCTCCTACCATGCTGGTGTCTAACACTTCTCTGGAGAAGTCTTCCTTCCAAAGGGGATCCATCTGTTCCTGCTCTGACACACATCAGCCCTCCTCCAAAGTTATGGCAGTGGTGTTACACTTGGTACATGTTGTTAGGACTTCTTGGATGCTTTTTTTATTCTTGAAGGAAAAGTACTGATAATTTCCCAGTAGACTATGGGAGTGTGTGTCCCCTGTATCCTCACCCAAGTTAACTCCATTATAATGGCCCAGTGTGAAATCCTGTTCTGATAGAACAGAGTTTAGGGGGCTTTGGCAAGGTTTTAAGGTAGTAAACAGAGCAATCTTACATCAGTTTTTATGGGATTGAATCTCTGAGCTCTTCATGGATCCAAATCTGGCTTTGTTGTCTGTTTAATGCAGGTAAGCATTCCTACATTGCTACTGCAAGGGGAGGTAGAAAATGTGGTCATCTGTAGTCAAATGTGAATATTATTAACATTTATTTCCTAATGCATTACTAAGAGCTGGATTGAAAAATAGTATTTCCTCTCCTTTTCCATCCAAATAACATGTGGTGCCTTCTCACCTCTGTAGTAATACCTTGGTGGTGCCTTTTCTTTAGGAGTAGCCCACCGAAGCCAGAGCAGCGAAGGAGTGAGTTCACTCAGCAGTTCTCCATCTAACAGCCTTGAAACCCAATCTCAGTCTCTCTCTCGGTCTCAGAGCATGGATATTGATAGTGTCTCCTGTGAGAAAAGGTAACAAATGCAGCTTGTAAAAGCCAGCAAATATTGCACAATGCTGATGGTCAAACCTCTTACCAGGACGAGGCTCTGCCCTTTCTCTCTCCCAGCTGTGTTAGTGCAATAGAGTTTAATGCTTAAAAATCACACACTGTTTACACCACTGTAATGCTTTTGCCAATCTGGTTTTAATGGGAGTTCCTGACCTAAAGTGGTAAAAGACAGAGCAATTATCTCAGACAATGTGATGAGCGAGTCTGGTGGGGATAATTCAGCTACTCTATTGGAAAAAAATAAAGGATATGAGATGTGATAGCTGTGTAATTTGTATTGCCTGCTGAAGGAATTTAGAATTCTTTAACTCAAAATAAATGTAATATGAGAAGCATTTATCAACTAGTGATTTTAACTGCTCTTTATGCATTGATTTCTCTGCTGCTTCTACTTAAGGGGACACTCCTTCAGTCAGCATCTGACAGAGGACTGTCTGCAGCTTTCTGCAAGTCAATAACCTTCTCTTATTTCCACTTACAGTATGTCCCAGGTAGATGTGGATTCAGGAATTGAAAATATGGAGGTCGACGAGAACGATCGCAGAGAGAAACGGAGTCTGACGGACAAGGTTAGTCTGGACTGTGTTGGCTGGATGAAGGCTGGAGCTGGGATGAGCTCAGGCATCTCCACAGTGTGACCACAGGCTTCTGAGAGGATGGGACCAGCCCTCAGATGTCATCTGAGACTGCATTTTCTCATTAAAGTTTGTGTGAAGGAAACATAACTCAAAACTTTCAGTATCAAAGCTGCATTTTGATGTCTCAGATTTGTTTACAAATGATATTTGAAAACTCTGAAGAAAATGTTTGCGTTCTGTATCCCTACAACAAAGTGAACTATTAATGCCCACATCTATTTTTTAATACTCAATAGACCTGAAGAAATGTTTCTTAAGAGACTTTGAAGATTTTTGCATCTTACTTGTACAGCACTTGGCAGTCTACTCATAAAGTACTGCTTCACATGTTATGTATGCTGGAGGAATGCTGTGTAATGAGGTTTTCCTCTAGATATTTTAAGAAAATACATAAGAGGATTTAGCTATCCAGTTTTACAAAGCTGGTAGAACTCTTTAAAGTAGGAAAAGAAAGAAGGCAAGTACAAAGCTCTAACCCACTCCTAGAATTGTCTTCTTTGTCATTTGATTTTAAGGCCCATGTGAAATAGAACCATAAAGAAATGATACATCAGATTAGTGGAGAGAAGTTTCTACAGCAATTCTTGGAGTGCTCATTAGATGTCTTTGTTTATTCCTGCATTGTTGGGACTAAGGTCAGCTGGTAAAAGCCTGGCCTAAAGCCACGCAGCAAAAACCTGCTGCAGGATCCTTCCCAGGCAATCCTGAGCTGCAGACTGGGCTGTGGGACAGCCTGCATTGTCTGTTGGGGTACAAAGAGCCTGGGATCAAGGGCAGCCTTCAAGTCGGAGGGGTGGGGGGGGGCCATCATGAAGTATCAAAAGAAAAAAGGGAGATTTTTAGTGGCAACCTTGGTTTTATTCTAGGGGTTTTTGTAATGGCTGAGGCCCTTTAAAGAACTGTATCTGTTTGTGACTTGACTAATAGAACTGCAAATAAGGTGTTGATATTTGTTTTGTTACCCTCCAGGAGCCTCTGTCTGGGTCAGAAGTGTCTGAGGAACAAGCTTTGCAGCTGGTCTGTAAGATCTTCAGAGTCTCCTGGAAGGACCGAGACAGAGATGTCATCTTCCTGAACTCACTCTCTGCCCAGTTCAAGCAGAACCCAAAGGAAGGTGGGCACCTCAGCAGGTGGCACTGCTGGGGTTTGTTTCCCTTGAGTGGCACATTCCCATCTTTGTTTTCAACTTTTTCTCTCTCTCTGCTGCAATGCCAGAGCCACTTGCTCATGGCCATTACTCAATTTGAACATCTGCTGTCTGCAGATGTAGCAGGAAATGGATTCCTGGAGCAGGAACATAGGACTGATGGTCATAGCTGCTGTTTTAGTCAATCACTCTGCTCTTGTTGGTTGTGTTTTCTGTCATCAAACTAATGTGCTGTTCCAGGATTGTGGTTCTATTTACCTTTTTTATTAACCTATTACTGAATTAAAGGGTCGTAATGGACATGTAGCAGTTAATTTGATAAGCCAAGAATTCCTGATTTTTTTTTTTTTAATAACAAATTGTGTTTTCTATGTTAGCTGTAAGACATGACACAATTAAAAATTGTTGAGTTTTTGTGTGGTGTGTGTAGGCATGTTTTTTTTTTCTCTCTTTATGACACACCTTGCCCAACTCAACAGCAGGATGGGAAAATATGACTGGAACACACAAGACAACTCTAATAACCAACAATAGCAGCATTAGGTCATCTATAATCTTCTGTATTTTCCATAAAAGCTATATTTTTGTGTAGCTGTAATTCCAGGACCTAGTTAATATAGACAGAGTGATAACTATAGATGTGTCAGTGAGTTGTTTTGCCAAAAGCAGCACTTAAGTCACAGAAGTTTGTTGCTGTCCTTTTTAGCCGAATTCCATGCTAATGTTCACATCTGACTAATATGTGACTGGTCACAGATATGAGGTTACTGACTCTCTTCTTCTTAACAGTGTTTTCAGATTTTAAGGACTTGATTGGGCAGATACTGATGGAAGTGCTGATGATGTCCACCCAGGCAAGGGATGAAAACCCCTTTGCCAGCCTGACAGCTACATCCCAGCCCATTGCTGCAGCTGCCCGCTCTCCTGACAGAAGCCTCATCCTAAACATGGGCTCCAACCCAGGAAGCAGTCCCATGTTCTGTAATGTGGGCTCCTTTGGTTCCAGTTCGTTATCCAGGTGACTTCTGTATAACTGAATGCTGATTTCACTTGAATATTGATTGGTAGACTAGAAGAGAGAGAGGGACATAGAAGTGTCCCAGGAGTAATAAATAGAATCAATTTTTAAAGTTTTTCGGTCTTTTTCATGTGAATGTCCCTCCATCTCACCATTTTTGATTACACTGCCATGGCTAGAAGTGTATTTGATTGATAGACTCAAGCCGTGTAACTGTTTCCTTCTGAGAAGTGTCCCCACCTCACATCACAGAGGCTGTGACTCTTAAAAGTCTGTAGATTGTGATGTAGTTTTATTCAACAACAATAGAAAGGAATAATGTGTGTAAGCTGCAGAAATATTGCTGAAGAGTCATCAGAAGGGCAAGGACTTCTCTTGCTCATTTTATCTTTTTCACCCTTTTTCTGCATATCCTAAATCATTGCTTTTTTTTTTTTTCTTTTTCCCCGTAACTGGTTTAGTCTCTATGGGACTAGTCCAGCTCCTCCTACCAATTTCACAAGCTATGTACCAATGACTGGTTCATCTCTTACCCCACCAGCCAGTTCAGTTGCCAGCACACCTGTGCCTCCCATTACTGTCAGCTCTCACCTCACAGTGACAAGCCCTTCCTGGACACAGCCGCCTTCTCCGAGGTACCGGCCATACACTGTGGCCCATCCTGGAGGCTTTTCCACTTCTTCCACCCCACGTTCCTTGAACATTTCCATCCCATCTAGTTCACCAAACCCTCCAGCCATGGCTGCTAGCCCTCCAGCCATGCCAGTGATCACATCCAGGCAGAGGCCCACAGCCATGGGCCCACCTCTGTCTACTGCTTCGCCCGGTGCCTTGCGCAGGCGTCCTTCCCTACAGAGCAGGATCCCTCCTAGGTATTTCACAAGCACAGAGTGTTTGATGTGTGCTGTGCAGGGTGTGGCATAGTCGTGCAATTTGGAAGAACTTATGTTTGTGCTGAGCTCACCCTACTCACCCTGAGTTGGTTTTTGCATTTGGGTTTGCTCTAATCCGTTGACTTGCTAACCAGCTATCTTTGCCAAAATGTTAAACCTGCATCTGTGAGCGTTTGAGGTGTGATGTAATTAAAACCATATTGATGCTTTTAAAGCCATTTCCTCCTCTTTGTACCTCCATTCCAGTTAAACTACAAGCTTTCCTTTCAGTTGCTGCTGCAGTTGTTTGTAAACCAAACAAACCTGCTGCTCTGAAATCAGTTTTCTCAGTAGGGTTTTAGTTAATTTGTTGAAAGCTGTTACTTGCTGGACTGGGTTAGATTTGATTCCCTGGTGCACAGATTTAAATTACAGATCAGCCTATTTCAGAATGCCAGGCCAAGTACTACTGCAGTGTTTCTGTTGGCTGCTCCTGGAATCCCTTATCCCTGCAGGAGGGAGAAATGAACACATAAAGTTTTGAGACTATTGCTTTAAAGTTCATTCGCTTAGAATTGCAATATTATTCAGTCATATTGAAACATTCCACTTCAGCCAGAATTTTTGTGTCTCAAAAATTCTTTTTCAAGTTTTGGGTTGTAAATGTGTGTTGTTTTTGATACCTGAATAGCCTGCGGTAGTGTAACAGAGCATGTAAGTATGGTCTTGGTTTTACTAACATGGAGTTCTCCTTTGTCTGCATGTTTAGAGAAGATGATTTTTGACAGACTTAAAAAGAAAAGTTACCATTTACTTTTTCTTCTGGCTTAAAAAGTCTGATGGCCTTTTCCATTTTTGTTGTGGTAGTTTATACGACAACCCTTTCTCCCTCCTCCTTCTTGCCGTTTCTGATGTGTCTGAGGACAGTAGTGATGAAGAAAATGAAGATGATGATTTTTCTTGTGTCCAGTTTGGGTCCAGGTATTGGAGAAAGAGAATGTGAGCTGCATGTTTGGTTGTTTAGGAACTAACAGTCTGTGTAGTGTCAAGTGATCTTCAAAGTAATGTAGGGAACAACTAAAGCCAAGGATATGACTTGGCTGGCTCGTTAAGATGGTGTATAAACATGGGTAATGAGTGCAGTTAGTCAGCTCTTTTTTGAAGAGGTGACTAAGGTAAATGTTAATCAAGTCTTTTAGCCTTAATGAGCATGGTTTCTGCAACGATGTTTGAGTGGAACTCCTCCTTGGCTGTATGAGTAGAAGGGATAGTATTCACCCATGGCTGTAATTTTGCATCAGTGGTACATCGTGTGCATGTTTTCTTGTGAAAAAATGGAAAATGGGGACAAAGACTAACATGTAGAAAAAGACACCGTGACAAATAACCAGCTGATGCAGTGTGACTTTCAAGATTCATTGCTCTTTGACAGCTGAGGATCATTCCTTTAGCCTGTGATAAATTATACTTGTGGAGCAACTGGGAGGAAAGGGTTCCTCCAAGGCTTCCCCTAGAAATATTTTAGTTATAGCAAAAGTTAAGGGATTTGTAATTGCTTGAGCCTTCTAAAATAAAGCCAACAAGACTTTAGAAAGTATCTTGTGATGTCAGGGAGTATTCAAAAATGTGTGCTGTGAAATGATCTTCCCATCCACTGGCTTTTCTGTCTGATTGTTCCTGTGATATGTTGGACAGTCACTGTTACCTAGACCACCTTCCCAGTGACAGCTCCTCTTTTCCATTTCAGTCTGATTTCAGGAGAGTGAACTTGACAACACGGGTGTAGGGTTTTTTGTGTATGTGGAATTTAGGATTATTTTTTCCCACTGTTTGTTTAATTTTTATCTTGTTGGCAATTGAATCTGTATGTTGGATTGAGTTGCCAAGCTTTGGATAGGATTTCTGCTGTGCTTCTGGGGCTTTAGTTTGTTTATTATGTCCTGGCATTTTGCAGACAGCAGTAAGTTGTTAGTTAAATTGTAAACACGGTGGCTGTACAATTATGCAACAACTTGCATTCTGAAAACACCAAGGCATTCCATGTGTGTGAAGGATGTACGAGCTATGAGTCAGAATAATTTCAGTTGCTGCTGCAGTGAAATCATTAACAGAATGACTAACTACAGAACTAGTAGGTTTTTTATGAATTTGTCCTTAATAGTATTTTTTAAGCTGAATGTAAGAAGTCAAAAGGTTTAAAAGAGAGGCTGTAGAAAAAAGGTGCATGATTTTGTGGTTACTTGAATAGAGCTGTGTTTTACATGGATTAGTTTTAATTAAATTACTGAAGACATCTCTGCAAACAGGGATTGCTGCAATTAGAATGTTGTGTTTCTTAGCCTGCTGAGCTACCAGATGCTGAGCAGTAATAACCTTTCCCTGATATATTGGTTGGACTGTAAAGTTTGCACAACAGATTTGTACAGCTCGATTATAAAAATGTAAATTATTTTACAGTTTAAAGGAAATTCCAGTTTTGACAGTTTGTAGGTTTAAACATGACTTTTGGAAAGCTGCGTTTTTAAGGAATCAAATACTCTTATTTTCCACTTTAAAATCTGGGGCTTATAAATTGGTCTTCATTTAAATCCACCCTGACTGTATATGGACTTTTCTTTGAGAATTGCAGCAGACCATCCACGTAATTGCTATTTTTAAAATTTCATTTACATCAAGTGAATATGTCATGTCTTAATTCTCTTGTGCACAATGAGGATTTTGCTTTTAATTGGCTTTGCCAAGCTGTTCTGTAGAGAAGAATTCTGTTGAGATAACAAGTCTGAGGTTGAGTCCTGGGTCTGTTCTCACTTGTTTCATTTCTCTCTGGTCTTGAGGTTGGTTTTGGTTTTGTCAGTTTAGTTTTTGTGTTTACAATATCAGTGTTGTTTTTTTCCCCTGAATGCTGTGTTACTTAATGAAATGGCATATTTTACTGTGAGGGAACTGAAATGATCTGAGTTGAAATGAAATGATCTTGAATGTGGGAGTGTTAAAGGAACAGTAGGTTGGATGTATTGCCTCCTGGTTTATTTATGCTCCTTCTTCAGAGCACATAAAGTGTCTGTAGCACAGTCTGTCAGCTCAGGTCTCTTCTCAGTAGTGGGAGGCTCTGCCTTCCATGGCTTGGTGGTGTTAGCAGGATTTTGACATTTCTGCCGTTTTTAATGCTGGATGTGGAGCCTGTGCAGAGTCTGCACCATGGCCTGGAAGTGTTGTGGTGACCTGAGTGTCCCAACTCTTCTGTGTCAGGTGCAACACAAAGCCTGTTCATTTTCGGTGTTACCAGGTGAGAACAAGATTTACTGATTCCTTTTAAAGTGATGCACCTTGCTGTCTTTCAGTACTGAGTTAATAAAGTAGTTGACTCTTCAGTCGTGTTACAGCTCTGAACTTCCAGATTGGACAAGCTGTTACATGGAGAGCTCTTCATAGATCACAGGAGTTACCTGAATTGAGCCATGGGTGTGATGGGATGGAATGTTCAGTGTGTTGCCAGAGGAAGAGCTGGTGAATTGTTTGATTGTGCACAAGTGAGGAACTGTCACTAATGCCTTGTTTCTGCCTTTTGTGTGTTTTAAAGTATGGGAGGCTCTGTCAGCTCAAGTGTTTCCGATTCCTGCAGTGACCACTTCACCATTGAAAATTGTAAGGAGACAGAGATGCTGAACTACCTCATTGAGTGTTTTGACAGAGTTGGAATAGAGGAGAGAAAAGCACCAAAGGTAGGTTTCAGATGGGTGAAGTATCGGTGCTGTCACAGACACTCTTACTCATTGGTGGGGAAAGTTGGTTGGAATTGAATGTCCCTTCTTGATGGCTTTGTTGTAGAAATAGGTTTGTAGAATTTATTAGGTCCCTGTGACTCTTGTTAATTCATTATATTTGAACCATACATCTCTTAAATAAGAGTTGTATTAGAAATGATCCTTCCCCCTTTTGATCTGTTGAATTTTGTCCAAGTTTATTCCATGTAAAACATATTTTTTGAGACCAGCCCCCTGTCAGTGTTCTATGTTCTGCTCTAAGCTTTTGCTTCCAGGTAAAAAACAACCAACCAGCACTACTTGTCTATACAATCTGGAAGGTTTTTAGCTGGAGCAGTGTTCAGTTTCGTTTGCATATTACATCTATACTGCATAGATAAAGAAATTTGTCAGATTTCCTGTCTGTTCTGTATCTGAATTCTGGTTTGTATTAAAATAAGTTTGTTTTTCTCAGATGTGTAGCCAGCCAACAGTTTGCCAGTTACTGAGCAACATCCGATCCCAGTGCATTTCTCATGCTGCTTTGGTGCTACAGGGATCCTTAACACAACCAAGGTAAATAAAGCTGATGTTAATCATGAAAGTTAGACTGGGACTCCTTTTTTCCTTCTGAGGATTAGATAAGAAAACTAAGTCAGTTGTTAGAGCAAGATATTTATGTGCCAGAGGAACAGTTTGTTGCTTTGCAACTGATGGGGAAAGAAGCGTTTGGGTGAAATCATGCGGGTTGGTATGAACAGCTTAAATGTGGATCTGACTTATCCTAGCTGGCTTTTGCCTTGCCTTGCCTTATGCTTAAAACTATTTTACTTCCACTTTGCTGGGGCACTACTCCTGTGAAAGTCAGTACCCAGGAGAGCTGCATCTGACAAACAATCTCCAAATATGTAGGAAAACTTGCTAAAGGGACACAGCGCTCGTTTGCTTCAGAGTTACCCCAGCAGGTTTGGTAATGTAACTCTGTCTGTGGGCTCTGTGTGCTAAATCACCACTCTGAGAGTCCAGGTGCAGTTGTTTAACCAGCAGCAGGATAGCTGGAACAGTAAAAAGGTTTTTAGAATAGGATATGTGAGTTTTAATAACATCTGTAGAATTTTTTATTTGTGTCCCCAGAGAATTCTTCTATAATCTTGAAAAGTGCACCAGTCACTGTGCTTTGAGATTAGTTTTGTCTTTACATGAAACAATGTTAGCATTAGAATAAGTTTTCTATATGTAATAAAGGAAAAAAAGTTGCTTTTTCAAAAATCCTAGGGAACAGTTAAAAGTAGTGACTATTAGTTCAGAAAATACTAATGTCGTGTCCTTTTTTTAATCTGGAAAAACACATGTAAAAAAATGTTGTTCCTTCAGTAGTTGAGCTTAACAAAGGGGTGTTTTTTTAATTAGTGAGGGGTAGAAGGGGCGACCAATTACTAGACAGAAGCTGCTATTCTCTTCCAGCCTCATTAACTGCAGTATCTGCAGTATCTGTTTCAGAATAACCTTTCTTCAGGTAACTTGAGCAGATGAGATTAGTTACTTCTGAAAGGAATAGGTGTATCTGCACTTTGATAATGTGCTTCCTGGCACATCCTTACGTGCAATTGCTGTGACATTTCTGCAAATACTTCTGCAAATACTTCTGCAAATAATCGGTAGTTTTGAATTTATTTTTTTTTAAATGAAATCAAGATCATTGCAGCAGCAGTCTTTGCTGGTACCATATATGCTGTGTAGAAATCTCCCCTTTGGCTTCATCCAAGAATTGGTGAGAACAACTTACCAGGATGAAGAGGTCTTTAAACAGGTAAGGCATAGGTAAAAAATAAATACTTACAGCATGTGATTCCATCACTTGCAGTATCCAAGGGAGTGGATTTCCAGAGGTTTGTTCTGCATCTTGCAGATGCATTTGTTAATTAGCAGCTCACACTAATACTGAAGTGGACTGCTCAGAATATGCAGATATGTAGTGCAAGATTGATCCTGGTTTTCACCCTCTTGTACAAAATGCCCAAAAATATGCATGTAAGTAAGTTGCCGGTTTATTGTATTTTCTATCTTGCAATCTTTAGACTTCTTTGTATCTTTAATAGCTTTCATCTAAGGTGCTAAAAGCACTTTAAAAATCCTGATCCAGTAATTCTTTGTATTTTACAGAGGAAATTACTGAGAAACAATAAGTGGTTTATTCTGTGTGTCAGAATAGTTCACTGAGCTGAGACACAAAACTATCAAACTTCTAGCCCGTACACTGTAAAGCAGATCAGTAAGGTTAGAATTGTCTCTAATTAGCACTCCTGTGATATTGTGGGACTTGGCTGTAAAGGGACCTTTGGAATGGCATTTGATCCTTCGAGTTTTGAAAAGAATGACATAAGATAATTTCTGTGTAGTGCAAGTACATGTTAATAATTTATATTTCTGTCTGGACTCCTTTTAGTAGAGGTTCATGCAATTGAAAGGACATTTAAAACTGTCAAAAAAGGGGTTATAAAAGTGGTAAAGGTCACCTGCCCTGAGAAGAAAACCTTTCCTCTGGCTGAAGCACACAGCCACCTGTACATTCCTTTTCTCTAATATGGTTTAGTATTTCCTTTTTATAGAAGCAGCACAATATGCTTCAACGTTCAGTGTGATCTCTTGTTATTGCTGCAAAATTACTGTGGGTTTGTTTTCTGAGGGTATAGTTGTGATTGGGAGTTCCTAAATGGGTATAATTACTTCTGATTAATAAGTTCCTGTCAAGTCATTTCCTCTTTCCTAACAATCCTTGACTGCTGCTTATTATCTTTACCAACTTGCACATCATCAAAATTAGAGCTGTGTTATTACCCCAAGTGTAGAGGCAAGTAAGTTATTGCCCATTTGGGCAGTCAGGCTGCTGGGCACCTGCACAGAACTCGTGCTCTCATTGTGTCTGTAACACATGTGCTTGTAGAGAACTTGATGGAACAGCACCTGATCATTTACACTATAGCAAACAAGTTGGTTTTTAGCTTTGAATAACCTTTTAAGCTTTCAAGTTTAACTGATAAAAATTCATAGGAAATATCTTATTTTGGCTTTTCTCTAACTTAGAGTATTTCATGAATGAACAGGCATTTCATGCTGTGTACAATAGAGTAATTTGATTATTTCCTGTTCTTGAATGAAGTAATCCATTTGTGTTTTTACAGATCTTTATTCCCATTTTACAAGGCCTGGCTGTAGCTTCCAAAGAGTGCTCCCTTGATAGTGACAATTTTAAATATCCTCTTATGGTAAGGATTGTCCATTTCTAGAAGCAGTTTCTTTATGATCCCTGATAACATGCAGGTTCTATATAAGATAATGTACTTCAACATTTTGGGGCTTTTTTTGGTTCGTGGATTGTTATTAAACTGTCAAAAGCTTAATGTGGTGTGAGATGTGTAAAAGACCATTAAAAATCTAGTACAATGTGAGGCCAATAATGGCTTAATGAATACTATTGTATAGTGGTTTACTCCAATGTTTGTGTATATTACTTTACATAAGATTCTTCAAATATGTGGATTTCACAATTATAATACTGTGGATGATTATAAAATCCCACTAAGCTCCTTTCAATTCAAGTCTGGGAAATAACAGCCAATGCCCACACCCAGTGTATGCTGGACTCACTTTGGTATATAGGAAACTCAGATCTATTGCATTAAACCCCAGATTATTTGAATTGGAGGCTAATTACTGAGGAAAATATCACCATATTCCCTGGCTGAAAAGTTGAGGGGTTTATTTTTAGGGTTTTTTTAAAGTGCATACTTTAGTCTTAGGTCTGTGTCCCTCTTACTGTTTTTATTGACAAAACAAGCCAGTCTTTTGCAAAGCACGTTTGGCCACCAAAGAGCAATCTGGAGTCATGGTCAATTGAGCATGGTCAACTAACACATTCAGATTTTGGGATCTTCAGTGTGTGATGCCAAAAAAGGCTGTTACACCCCAGGTTTAACTTGCACTTCAGGCAGTCAGCTGGACTAGGGTGCTGTGAATGAAATCCATTGAGTAATTCTGGTACAATATTTTTTGCTGGCTCTGTGTTTTCCTGTTCTGCTGTTATTCCTCCAGTTTAAGTTGTGAAGCGCTGCAAGTTTGGCTGTTGGATACAAGGAAGGGCTACTTGAAAATCAATCTGTGTTTTCATTGTCTCTAGTTGGCAAAGAGTGCAACTAAAGGGTGGAATAGTAGTTACCAGCTGTAGTGTAATTGAAGAAGGAGAACATATAACACAGGAGAAGGGGGAAAGCCAACAGTATTTTTATGCTTCCAGAATACTCTGTTACAACTGCCTTCTTCTTTCTATGCTGCATTTGAAAGTGAGTTAGAGATCTTGGATAGGATTCTTTGTTCCTGGGTTCTGTGTTCATTTAACATTTTTCCACTCTGATTCAGAAGACAAAGGCCTTGGTGTACAGACAGAACAATTGCTCTATTTATTATTGTTAGTGGTTTTAATGTGGTGGGTCAGTAGTCCAGCACAGGCATTGTCATGTTCTGAGCAAACAACAATTTGCACAGTAAATTTTTGAAATAAGTGCAATAATTTATTATCCTGTGAGATGTGTTGGCTTTTTTGAGACAACTTGGAGCTGATGTAAAAGCTAAAATGGGAGCAGGGTGTGCTTTCACTCTCTTCACCATGAGAATGAAGTTTTTCCAAGGAAAAAGGTTTGGCTCTTGCAGCAGTTTGCCATGTTGAACTTGTTTTTTTGCAGATGGTTTACTAAAGAGTTAGTAAAAAAAAAGTAATTTTTACTGGAATTTCTTTATAGGCACTATGTGAACTTTGTGAAATCAAGTTTGGGAAAACACACCCTATGTGCAGTTTGGTAAGTGTATTGAGTTAAAAGAACCACTTATTCTGTGGTGGTGTTGTACAACACACACGGATAATGTTATCCAGAACCCTAAGCAAGGGGTCCTGGAGCATCTCATGTGAAACAATAGTTGAAATCAACCTGGTAAAGGGAATCCTTTTCCCTGAGAAATTAGAAAATCTAGGACAAACACGAGTTGCTTGGGCTGCTGGAATGCTGAGGAGGCATTTCCATCAGCATGACTGAGTGTTGAAGGTTTGGGGGCGTGTGGCAGACTTTGGAAGGTGACAAAGTAGGATGGCTGACATGGCAGTGTTGAAGAACTTGCTGTTTCTCCTATTTTTAGGTTGTCTCTTTGCCCTTGTGGTTGCCTAAATCTTTAAGCACAGGTGCAGGAAGAGAACTGCAAAGACTTTCCTACCTTGGAGCCTTCTTCAGTCTCTCTGTCTTTGCTGAAGATGATGTAAGTGTGACAGAAGGATGTTGATAGTAGCATGGTGGGATTTTTTTGTTATTGTTTGTTGTGAGGGTTGTTTTTACTTCCCCAATACAATTGACTTATTTGCCAATATTCATTTTACTTCCAGAACAAAGTAGTTGAAAAATACTTCTCAGGGCCTGCCATTACTCTTGAAAACACCCGAGTTGTCAGCCAGTCTTTGCAACATTACCTGGAATTAGCAAGGGTAAGTATTCTCATTTCTTAAAAGAATGTAGAATATGTGGGGTTTTTGGTCTTGACATAGAGGAAGAATATAATCTAAAAAAAAATAGGTGTGTGTTAAACCACAAGTCTTTTAACATATGACTGAAAGGAACTAGAGGAAAAAATAGAGCACTACAAATATTTCTCTAATGCTGTAAGCCAATTCAGAAAATACCAGATTAGTCATGGATTACAGTTCACGTTAAAGGATGAGTAAATCCATATTGTGTTAGTGTGTTGCATTAGTCTTGTACTTTGTGTAATGTCATAGCTAACACATGCAGGTAAAGTTGCCAGTAAGACCATAACAGAAGTTTTAGTGAGTTTTGTGGAATATGCAGAACATAAAAATACATACAAAGAAGGCAGGAGTGTGATGTGGAGAAGTGTGTACAACCTGACAGGATGTTTGTTTGAAATTCCAGCAAGAGCTGTTCAAGATCCTGCACAGTATCCTACTAAATGGGGAGACCCGGGAAGCAGCTCTTGGTTACATGGCAGCTGTTGTCAATGCCAACATGAAAAAGGCCCAAATGCAGGTAAATAAAGGGAAATGCTCTTCCTGTGATTCATGGCCCTCATCCATCCACAAATAGCACTAGATGGCTCATGCAGTGGTGGTCTAGAATGGAGGACAAAAGAATTCTGAGTGCCTGCTACCACAGGCAAGAAGCCTTGTCCTCAATTTTCATCTCTCTCAATACATTTTTCATTTCTGAAATTAATGTGTTTTATCAGTTTATTTCCTCTCTTAGAGTTGAGATGTCACTTCATTAGCAGAGGTTCTATACTAGGTGTTTAAAGCTTTGCACTCCCCCTGCCCCATCTCTGGGGGCTTCATTCCAACTGACTGTGTATAACAAACAGCTTTCCCAGCTGATGAAGTGCTGGGCTTGGTTGGTATCTGTAAAAGGAGCAATGCAGATACAGACTGGCCTGGTTCCAGTGAAACACCAGGGATGGGATTTTGCCATTGTTTAATTAATGCATTGCACTCATTTCCTATGATAAAATCTGTGTGTGAGTCCTGAACAGCTGAAGCTGTTCATTATTGTCTCCATGTCTCCTTTTCAAAAGCAAACATTTGGAACCATTACTAGGAATATTTATGTGAAATTCTTGTGAAGAAATAATAGAAACTATGCTTAAGATAAAATTTATGAACTAAAGCTCAGCAACTATTTGAAACTCTTCATTCTATATCTGTGGCAAACCATTCTCCAAAGAGATCCTTTTAATTTTCTGCTTCTTTTTATATGTTTGCTTAATGTTCTTGAGAATGACTACTTAAACCATAAAGGATGATATGTAAGTTAGGAACTGACCTTCCCATTATCACCAGCGTCTCCTTACAGAGCCACATTCCTCATCATTTATCCCTTTTGTTAAACTTACATAATTCTTTTATGTTGAAGACTGTGCCCTTGTGCTTCTCAGCTTGTGTCTTCAGCCCATTGCTCTCTTACCCCACAGACAGATGACCGTTTGGTGTCTACAGATGGCTTCATGCTCAACTTCCTCTGGGTTCTGCAGCAGCTAAGTACGAAGATAAAGCTGGAAACGGTTGATCCCATGTACATATTCCATCCCAGGTGTCGTATCGAGCTCCCTACAGATGAGACAAGAGTGAAAGCAACAATGGAGGATGTTGCAGCCTGGCTTGCTGAACTCTGTTAGTACCCTTACTGAGATATGTTAAGCATTTAGTGTGCCTTCTGGTTCTGATTTGGAGATACATGGAATTGCTTGATTCCAGTAAATAATTGCCTGTTCCTAAATCCCTTTTTGTGCTGTCTGCTCTTCATTGTTTTAAGGAGTTCAAGGTCTTACCAGTTCATTTTTTAACTTACCTCTACTGCTTTTTTTTCTTTTTTTTGTTTTGTAGACAGGGATCCGTCTCCGTTTTCTGAGCCGAAGTTCCCAACAGAATGTTTCTTCCTCACCCTGCACGCCCACCACCTCTCCATCCTGCCCAGCTGCCGTCGGTACATCCGCAGGCTGCGGGCCATCAGGGAGCTCAACAGGTTCGACCTCGTTGCTTGTCTGGGGCATTGGGGGTCCTCTCCTCACCACATCTGATTAAATGGAGTTAGAAGGGACATTTGGGTAAAACTGTTGTTGAGCGCAGATCACCTCAACTGTCTGTTACTCTGCTGCTTGGGGATTTTTGGGTGTGTTGAGGGACTGTGGCTTGAATCATGAATTCAGATAATAATTTGATGGGAGAGTTGGTTACACCAGGCAGCTCAAGTTGGTAAGATCATTCTATTTAAAAGGTAGCTCTCTTCAGAGCATTTTAGGATTCATTCCATTACTGAACAGTGTTTGTTATAACTAATCTATGCTGTGGTTGGTGGGGTATGGCCATCAGTGCCCCACACTCTGTGACAGAGCTGGAGCAGTGCATGTAAGGTCACATCTCTGATAATCAAATCACTGTAGGTGACTTGTGATTTCAGAAACAAGGTGTTGTTAGTTGTGAGCTGTCCCAGAAGATATTTATCTTTTTCCCCTCAGCTCCTGAGGTGGGAGAACGTGTCATACTCTTGGGGCAGGGGACAGAGAAGCCTTCAGCAATAATCTCAACGTTGATGATACACATGTAATTCAGCATATGGTTTACTGTTTTAAAAATGATAAATGCATTATGATGTTGACATAAAGATACTCCTGTTTTCCATTTCTCTTGACATAAACTTAAATAGGCTTTTGTAGTTGCTAAACATCGAAGAATAGTCTGTTAAAATTAGAACAGATTTTTGTATCATCAGTATATTTTCCATTGTTTATAATTGCACTCATTGCATTTTGGTAAATGTTCCTTGGCAGTAATGCCATGAGTTCGTTACAGGATTTTTGGACTGCATTTGAAGTGATTTCATTTCTAAAGCACATGCAGGCCAAGAACCTAGGAAGCTGCAGAGAGCAGAGTGGGAAGAGTCAGTATATCTTAAAGAAAACAGTATTTTCCTATAAACAGCCTGTGGATTACTTGTAAAAAAGCCATATGTTGGCTTGAAAAAGGAATTGCTGCTTTTTCCTTATTTAGAATTGTTGCCCAGGAGTTGCTGATGCAGCAATACCCTTCCAACGGTGCAGAGTGAAGAGCTCCTGGCTTTGCTTTCAGCAGTAGGAGCTCAGAGTTCAGCATTTTCCATTAATTGCTCAGTTGCAACAGTGGGCAACATCTTTAGACGTTATTAACAAAAAAATTACACTGGATATGTGTCTGCTCTAGGTGGAGATTGGCGTGGAAGAGAATTTGTGTTTAGAGAAGGGACTAAAAGGGACTGTATTCGTGCAGTTCAGTGTATGAGCTTTGTTCTAATCAGCTGCCCTTCCTAAAAAGGATTCAGATATGGGAATATGTAGAATTTTTGTAATATAAATGGTGTGTGTAATATACATTTAAGTTCTCTCTTCTTTGAGGCAGAATGAGAAGATGGGTAAGGAAGGGGAGGAATGTCAACCACCTTGATTCCCTGGTCTGTACACTGACAGGGAGACTACAGACTACTTACATACTGTACTCCTCTGCAAGTCTGAGTTTTCTTGGGTGTGCAGCATGAGGAGGATAGAAAAAAACTCCAAAAAATTATTTGCAATAGTAGAAAGTGGGAAAACACACAGAATGTAGACTTGCACCTTTCTTGTGCCTAACACCTGCTGTGGGCCACCTTTTTCTCCCCTAACTGATTTTGTTTTCTGTTTTCCTCTCTGGTACTAAAAGATGAATGAAACATCTCATTATTGACAAGACTAGCCTTTCATTCTTTTGGGGCAAATTCTAGGTTTAATTTTCATGACATCCTTTTAACCTTCCTTTAGAGTGACCATAGACTTCAGTGGGAAAAAGAAAGGGCAATTTGTTTTTCTTTCTTTTAATACAGTGGATAAGATTAGTTTGTCAGGCAGGATAGAGCCTTTGTGTGTTCCATCCCTGTGGTGTGTCTGACAGGCATGGATGTTGGAGCTTGTGTATGTAGTGCCTCTGAATGCAGGTTGTGCAGATGTTCAGTCTGCATTTGCAAAAGCCATCTATTTTTCTTGTCATCATGATGATGGGTAACTTCTATGAAAATTGTCAGCTTTTTTCTCCTCTTTTCCACATTTCCTTGATATTTAGCAGATAAGTCATTTCAGTGCCTGTTAATGGCAGCACATTTTCCCCTCTGTTGTTATAACCAGTTACTGCATCTGTTTTTCAGGACTGTTGAAGATTTGAAAAACAATGAAAGTCAGTGGAAGGATTCTCCTCTGGCCACTAGGCATCGGGAGATGCTGAAACGGTGCAAGACACAGCTCAAGGTCTGTAAGTGATTCAGTTCTTGACCAAATGCCTTTGTCAGCCTTGTCTGTGTGTTGATTTTTGTGTCCTAATGTTTAAATGCAGTTTCTCACTGGTGCTGCTTGAAAATAATGCTTTTGAACCTGTGACCTGTGTGAGTGCTGCACTAGAAGGTGGCCATGATACATTATAACATCAGTGGTGAATTTAAGATTCAAAGTAACACCAACATTAACCTAGTATTCCTCAGAAAGAAGAAAATCCTGTTTTTATTGGAGAGAGAGCAAAGGGATTGTGCTTTGTTCAGGGGTAGCTGTGTGTGCACAGCCCATGCCCAGGTAGAAAGTCTCCAGTGCCTGATCTCACATAGAATTCCTGCAAAGATGAGTTAGATGGGGTGCAGTTTCTTGAAGGTTTTTTGCTAGTACAAACTGGCACAAATTTTCTGGGCTGTAGCACCACAATGATTTTATTCGCACGTTTTCTCACTTTGATACCTTTGTTCTCATAAAGTTTGTAAAAGGCACCTCTGTCCCTGCAACTCTGAATTGTGTATGTTTTACTTACTCTGTTGGGGCTTATGTGCCCTGTTTTCTTGAAATGAGAGTGTATTATAAGAAGAGACCACAGTATAATTGTCATGATTTCATGGATGTTTTGATTAGCAGGGAGAGGCTTGACCTTCCTTTATGTTGTCTTGCCCTGGATTAGTTTTTGTGTGCATGTTCTGCAGAAACTGGTGAGGTGCAAGGCTTGTGCAGATGCTGGTTTGCTGGATGAAAACTTTCTCAGGAGATGCCTGAATTTCTATGGCATGGTGATTCAGCTGATGCTTCGCATTCTTGACCCTGCCTATCCCAAGTGAGTGTCAGGATTACCTGTGTAAGTTGTACTAAGGATATTTCAGATCATGTTTGATTGCTCACTGAATTTAGCAGTTCTAGAATTATTTTTACTTATTGTACAGCGCCTACATTGTTATATGGTCGTTGCTTTATTTATGTCAATGACAGACATTCTTGCATGGAATAAATGTGTTATTTAGAGTTCAATGTTCAGTTGGGTTTGGGGGTAGCACCCTTAGATATCTTCAGTTTCAGAACTCTTACAAAATGCTCCCATAGGAAAATTCCATAAAAGTGCACAGGACACTTTCTGCTTAATCCTGCTTGTTTACTGTCCTGTTTGTTGTCTCTCTTACTCTACAGCATAAAATTGCCTTTAACTCCTGAGGTTCCGAAGGTATTTGCAGCATTGCCAGAGTTCTACGTGGAAGATGTTGCTGAATTTTTATTTTTTATTGTACAGTAAGTAAAGTTATATCTGAAGGAATCTTGTACCACCACTTGCCCCTGTAACAGGTGGCACATGCATAATTTCAGGCTGCAAAAGTAGTTTTCTAACTGTTCTGTAGTTAATATTCTTTTGATCTCATGATATGTTTAATCACCACTAGAACAGTATTTTTAAAAATCCACAGCTTAAGAAGTAGAACATGAGAGTTGGGGTTTTTCATTTAGTTTTCCTTCTCTCCCTGTTTCCAGATATGCTCCTCAGGTGCTGTATGAGCCCTGTACTCAGGACATAGTGATGTTCCTTGTTGTGATGCTGTGCAACCAGAACTACATCCGAAATCCATATTTAGTAGCCAAGCTGGTGGAAGTGATGTTCATGACAAATCCAGCTGTTCAGCCCCGGACACAGAAGTTCTTTGAAATGATTGAGAATCACCCTCTCTCCACTAAGTTGTTAGTCCCCTCCTTGATGAAGTTTTACACAGGTAAGTGGTTTGTCTGTAACTCTTGGAGTGCAGAGTAAACAATGAGTATTCTAAGGCCAAAGCCTGTGTTAGATGTTATAACCATTTAAAAAAACTCACCAAAACTGAAAACCTCAACAAAAAGACAAAACCCCCACCTGAGGTAGATCTTGGGTCTTGTGGAAATGAAGCTTTATTGCTCAGGAGTTGGGGGCAATAGTATTAGATGGGACATGGAGAACTCAGTCCTTTCCACAAGCTGCTGTGCTTATAAGGTTGTATTGGGATTTTAAAATTCCTCATTGTAGTTTTGCTAGTGCTGTAGATTGAGATGTTTCAGAAGAGTTTTTGCATTTGTAAAACTATCTGTTTTTGTAGCATTCCCAGAGTTTTCCTAGTGAAATTTTAGACTGTAGGTAGAAGAGCAGAGTTGAATAGAGCAGAAAGTTTTTCTGAGGGTTTTTCTTCAGAAATGAAGTTGAGTCTGGGTTAGCAAATATACAGTGGTACTTCTTATAATGGGGATTAAGATGGAGACTTCTGAATGGGAATTGCACTTCATCTCTCACAGTGCTGCGAGTAGAGATGTGTGCAATAGGAAGAGATGTTTGTTGCAGGTGAATCCTGGTGGGAAAGGTGTGATTTCAGTCCTGGGATCTGTGCTCTCTTCCAGATGTGGAGCACACCGGAGCCACTAGCGAATTCTATGACAAGTTTACAATCCGCTACCACATCAGCACCATTTTCAAAAGCCTCTGGCAGAATATAGCTCACCATGGTACATTCATGGAGGAGTTCAAGTGAGTAAGAGATTGTGTCTAACGCTGCTTCCTGTCATTCAGGCTGCTCAGGCAGAGACCTGAGGAGTCATTGCCAGTGGGAAAGGGTCATGCTGCTTTCCATTGTATTTATTTTACATGGCAACCCCTTCCAGTAGAACTGGAGCGTTTCTGAGCTGAGCTCTGGACACCACAATCAACTTGGCTTGGGGAATGGGATCGTTGTTGGAAATATACAGTGCAGGAGTGTGGCTGGGGTTGCAGTCTGCTCTGCACACCCACCTGCTCTGCCGTGATACCTGTGTTTCGATGTTTTCAGCTCTGGGAAGCAGTTTGTTCGCTACATCAACATGCTGATAAATGACACAACTTTCTTGCTGGATGAGAGTCTGGAGTCCCTAAAACGTATCCATGAAGTGCAAGAGGAGATGAAGAATAAAGAGCAATGGGACCTGCTGCCCAGGGTGAACAGAGCTGTTTTTCAAAGTGCCCTTTACTTATTTTGAATTTTTTTAATACCAGACCATTAAAAAAAACTTTTTAATATGGGGCAGCACCAAGGAGCTGCTCATGAGAAGCAGTTCTCAATGCTTTTTCTTGCTGCCAGTATGGCCGTGGTCACTCTGGATGACATTCCGCAAAAAACCATCATTCTGCTTAGTTATCTTGTGGCTGGCAAAGAGAATTGTGTGAAGTGAAAATAGTATAAAGTTTCAAATTACTGTGCACTTAATTTTAAGTGGAGAAACCAAGACTTTAACCTTCCTGAAGGAGGTTTGGGAAGATGCTCGCCAGTTGAATTGACTTCAAGGAATAGAAGCTTTTATTTTTTTAATGCATTGATCCTTGGTAGATTTGATGCAGACAATTATGGTCCTGTACCTCAGAGCTTGGCCTGATTAAACAATAATTGTGTGTGTTGACCCACCAATGTCAGGTATTTCTATTTTAAGGTTATTGATTTAAAAAACCCCGAAAAGTACAAAAGGAAAAGCTATAAAATCTTCTTTGTTAAACATCTTCTGGTTTGCTCTTCTGAAGCCTTTCTTCCTGTCTGTGCCTACTAGCAAGGTGAAGCCATTTCTGTAGTTAGAAAATAAGCTGGTACATCATCAAGAGGTTGTTCCACTGGAGAGTGTTTATTATTTATGATGGTGCATAAATTAGAGACAACCTCATTTGACTCTCAGATCCCAAGCTGGTTTTGAAGCTATTGGCATTTGGATGGAAAGGAAGCATAACCCAGTTCTGCAGCTGTGAGGAACAGTTAAGAGAATGTAAACAGACTCAATACCCATGGGGGCTTATGGTGCCATTTGCATTCATTCTTTAGCATTGCAGAATTTAGGAAGATTGGAGCAGACATTAGTATTGGGTGGTAAAAGTGAGCAGCTGTACTTTAGACTAAATGTCTCACATCTGTATTTGAGTTGCTGTCTGTTCTTTGATCTAGATGCCATTAACATTGTTGCTGTAGATTTTGATGGCTGATGGTGTAGGAAATTCCGTGGACTTGTAACCAGTGTGTGTTTCTGTTTGTAGGATCAGCAACAGGCCCGGCAGTCACAGCTGGCTCAGGATGAACGAGTGTCCCGGTCATATCTTGCCCTGGCAACAGAAACTGTTGATATGTTCCATATCCTTACCAAGCAGGTCCAAAAGCCTTTTCTCAGACCTGTAAGTCCTGCTCAGATTTAAGTTGGTTTCTTGTTTTTCTAACATCTCTGGATAATAACCTGGAAATGTTTGGTAGCACTTTGTCTCCATTCTCCTCCCCTTTCTCCAACTCATTAAAATCTAATTGCTGTTGATGTTATTTGATGTTGAGAGCATTACCTGAGTCATTGAGCTCCTGCGATCCTTTCTAGACAGAAGCTGTTTGCATGACATGTTTTAATGGCAAACATCCGTAAAGAGCAGACACTTCCTGCAAGGCCACCAAATGAAAGTTTTATTGGTTAATAATTCCTGATCTTGCTGTGTGCTAATCCGGTGATAATGTCACTGCCTTCATGGTGTGATCTGTGTTTCACTGTGCTTTTGTAGGAACTTGGACCACGACTGGCTGCTATGTTGAACTTTAACTTACAGCAACTGTGTGGCCCCAAGTGCCGTGACCTGAAAGTTGAAAACCCAGAGAAATACGGATTTGAACCAAAGAAGCTGTTGGACCAACTGACTGACATTTATCTGCAGCTGGATTGTGCTCGCTTTGCTAAAGCAATTGCTGATGATCAGGTGAGCTCCAGAAAGATGAGGAGCAAGGGCAAAAGCACTGTGGACAAACAGGACTTTGAAGAGTACTGTGGAAGTGTTTCATCTTCCTTGTGTGCTGCCAGCCAGTTTGTCTTGTTTATCCCTGCAGTTTGTTTTCTTTCAGCAGATCATCTCTGTTCATATTCTGCCTGCGCTTTGTAAATGGATGTTCCTAGTGTTTTGCAAATTTATACATAAATATCTATAGGAATTTCCTGGGTGTTAGTTGCTTACTAGCTACAGCCTCACTCTAAATTAGCAGAAGTACTTTGTCGCTTTGCCAAGTGGGGGAACTGAGAGACACAGTTTTGACTCCCTCCCCCTTTCCTCACCAACACAGGCAGAGCTGGGACTAAGAGCCTCATTTAACAAATCAAAGTTCATTCTCTAGATTAACAATTTCTAAATTTTATTCCCTGTGATATCACTTTATTAAATGGCTGTGTAATAAACTGACAGGGCACAGCATGTATGAGACAATTAACAGCACCTTTGAACTCCTCATGGTAGTACTGAGAGCAAGATAAGCAGTCACTCACCTCTGTGTTCTTGTACAGTTGTGAAACTACTGAATTACATCTGTCCATGCCTGTGACTTTATAATACAAACTTTTCAAACTATAGAGGGGAAAAAATGTTCTCAGTGGCTACGTGAAGCTGGTTTGTCTGGTGAAGCAGTGGTATTGGGGGAACTCCAGATTGTTTCTCTGTGGTTATTTAAGTTCTGGTAATTGCAGATAATATCAGTAATGCTTCTGAAACAGACCTTATGTTTGCATGTGTATAATGAGTGTATTTTTATGCTGTCCAGTATATGTGAAAGTGAGGATTTTGTCCATCATCCATCCATGGCAGCCACAGCAAATGCACAGACTGATGCAGGGATTCAAAAGAAAGAAGCCTGCGGGTGTGAGAACTGGGAAAAAGCTTAATTAACACAGTGGCCCTTCATAAAAAAAGGAGTAGAGGGAGTGACTAGTGTCTTGGAAACTGTCAATGACAGGAAAGAAACACCAAGGAAATGTGTGGTTGGTTAATGGCTACTGGTATTGGGATAAAAAAAAAAACAAACAAAAAGTTGCTTGATCATGGTGAGGTCTCTCTAAAGCATTTTGAGACATGTCCCATTTGCAAATCCCATCACGTATGAGAGGGAATCTGCAAACGTTTATACAGCCCTGGGCATGTTGCCATAGCTCTGTTCTCTTTGCACTACAAAGGAGTTTGGGTGGGCACTGTGTGTCCCGAGTACTGAATGGAGTTTCTTGGTGCAGTGTAGTGGGGATCAAAGAAATGAGGCTGTATTGAATGCTTCAAAAATCCCAAGGGAAATAGAAATCCATGAGACTCTTAGTGTGTTTTGTTTTGTCATGTAATTCAACCTTGCACTGCAGTGTAAATAACATTTTTATTAAAAGGTTTATGTCAAAACATGGCATTGTGAACTTAAAAGAAAATGGTGTCTATAGAACACAAGCAGCTACAAAAGTCCTTCCCTAACTTTCTTTTTCACATGAAAGCAATGCTTGCTTTGGTGGGAACTGCAGGATATGCATTGGTCTCTCTGGAAATTCCTACTGCATCGCTTGACAAATTTCCAGCATTTGCTCCCTCAGAGCTGCCTTACTATTTTTGCAACATCACAGAGTGGGTTTTTTGTTAGTTCTTGTTTGAATTATGAGAAAGAGTCACTTGTTTCCCAGTAGTGCCTTGCACATTATCATAAAGTTAAGAAATTTAAAAAAACAAATTCATTGTATGATGTATTTTCAGCCAAGACTTGTGAGACCAAGAATACAGACAGGAGAGTGATAAGACATGTTTTGTCTAAGGATCGGTTCTAATAATTACAGTCTGCCTATCTGAGTGTCTTACTCATTTTCTTTAGGTGTTCCTTTTCTTTTTGGTCCTGAACAGTTCTACAGTGGTGATTACCAGTAAAGAAACCCTCATAAGTCTACCCCAAAGTTGACATTTTGGTGCTAGATGAAATGTTACTACATACTGCTTTTTGGTCTGATATAAGGTTGAGGTTTCATTGATCCTTTCTTCTGCAGTTTTAAAAATGCATCAGAATATCTTCAGCATTTTTATGGCATGTAAGGATACTACAGCTCAGCAAAGTTGTCTTTTTATGCTTTGCTTGCAGAGGTCCTACAGTAAAGAGCTCTTTGAGGAGGTTATTTCCAAGATGAGAAAGGCTGGAATCAAGTCCACCATAGCAATAGAGAAATTCAAACTGTTGGCAGAGAAAGTGGAGGAAATTGTTGCCAAGAATGCTCGTGCAGAGATTGATTACAGCGATGCTCCAGATGAATTCAGAGGCAAGTTGAGTTTCCTCAATACTGACTATCCAGAAGAGGGCTTTGATTTGTTGCTTTGATTCTATATGTTAATAGAAACTACATATTGTTCATGAAGCCTTGCATCCTGCTCTATTTCATCTAAATAGGTAAGTAAATGTAGAGAGCTGAGAGTTTGGTTTTCCCTGGGATTGACCAGTCCAAGCCATACTTTACTTACATGTACTTGAAAACAGTAAAAAAAAAAAACCACAATCTGAAAACAGGGTAAAAATAGCTAATGAAGAGACACTTGTGCCTTCAGATCCACTTATGGACACTCTGATGACTGATCCTGTGAGGTTGCCATCTGGAACTATCATGGACAGGTCAATCATCCTGAGGCATCTGTTGAACTCCTCCACTGATCCTTTCAATCGTCAGACACTGACAGAAAATATGCTGGAACCAGGTACTGTGTAACAGTTGGCCACGGGACTGTGGGCTGGGGAAGCAGCTTCTGGGCAGGCCTGTCCTTTGAGGGCGGTGGTGAGGCTTCAGTAGAGGTGACTGTTCTTTCATCTCAACTTGCACAGAAAAGTTCATTCCTTTTGCTTTCCCTTTTTCTAAGGAAAAAACCCAAACCCTCACACCCTACTGGGCTGAAAAATGTTATGGTATATAAATGAGTTAATCATTTACCCAAAGCTGTGCAGAAACTACATTGAGAGAGAAAAGAATAGTAGCAGATATTCCTGATCAGGTTTCTAGAGAAGAATTTGCTATTTCTCCTCCAGAAAAGAGCTTTCATAGAGTAGTATTACTACTACTATAGTAATGTAATAATTCTCTTTTTCTCTTTTTTTTTTTACCTTATTAGTGCCAGAACTTAAAGAGCAAATCCAAGCCTGGATGAGAGACAAGCAGAATGACCATTAAAAATTCCCTTGCAGTGCACGCCAACACCAGTGGGAAGAGCAGGGCGTGGCTGTTGTGGCAGTAGTGGAGCAGATACCCTTGGGAAGCTGTTGATGGGATTAGCACGCCCACAGCACTGCCTCGCTGTAGTGACCAGGAGCATGTGGACGAGGAGAAAAGCAGCTTAATTCTTGTACATATATTTAAGTGATAACGATGGTCAATAACATGGAGGACAAACTAGGAAGTTGCTTATGTTACAAAACTGTCCTTCAATATGTCACATTTTGGAGTTTTTACAGCTGAATTATTTTAGCAAAGACGAATGGATCAGGGCAGCATCCCTTCAACCTTGTTTTTTTACCGCCAGATATCCGTTAATTTGATTGTGGTTAGACCCTTGGACATTTTGCTGCTAAAGTAACTTTTTCCTCTTTCCCTCCCTTCTTTCTGTTTCACCCATCAAACCTGCACTGCTTTGTTTTTTTGGTTCTTTTTTTGTATTGCAAAAAAACCCAACAACAAACCCTGTGAAAATCAAAATCATTCCCCTGCCCTCAAAAGAACATATTCTGTGCGATAACTGTGCCTGCAACAACGTGTTCATCTTGGGATCGTATTTTTATATTACACATATTTGCCTATTTGGTTTTTAATTGGTGTTAGACACAAGGATAATTTCAAAAAAAGCAAAGCAAAGACTTCACACATGGATTTTAATTTCCATTCCTTGAAATGTCTCTTTCCTTTCCGTTGATCAAGACGCTCTGGTATTTGTGAAAAGCCTTGAGATAGAAATATGTTAAAACAGCTGCCATGAAAGAGATGCTTGGGAATACCAGGATTTCAGTGACTTCTCAACAAATGAAATACATTCTTTCAATGCTGCAGATATGATACATGCTAAATGACAGTTCTGAGCCATTGGAGCTTGTCCACAGAGAGCAGATTCTTTTATCCTTGGAGGCTGCAGTTTGGGGCAGGGGTCATTTTTTTATGTTGCATACCAATTTGTATCCATGGCTTGGCCTTACCAAAGCAGAAAGGGTGCAGGAAATGTAGAATTACGTTTTTAAAAAAAAAAACTTAAAAAAAAAATATTCACAAACATTTTTGTATTACTGCCCCCTGCATATGATACTTGAATTTCCTTTTTAAAAAGGATTTGAAACCACAGTGTTTTAAAATTAAGTCTGAAAAAAAGGTTTTCTTTCTTTTATTTGTTTTTCGCCGTGTCTTCTGTTCAATTCCTGACTCTCTTGAACTACAATAAATGATACACACTCGCACAGAATGTTTCCTCGGTCTTTCTTATAAGTGTGTCAGTGAAAATATAAAAAATACAAATGGTTGAGTGGCTTTGTTCATGTTTGCTGATAAGATTTAGGATCTGGAGATAACTTAGTAATTATGTGAAAAATGTCTGTGCACACAGATATCAGTAATACTTGGAACTCAAGAATGTTCCCAGCAGGTGACACTGAACACCTATTCATAGTGACATGACAGCTGGGGACAGCTCCAGGGGGAGGTTATATATAATCCAGTGTTGACCTCTGAAGTGTGCAAGTAACTCTAAATTATTAAATGTGAAGATAGAGTGGTGGGGGGTTGGTTTGTTTGTGGTTTTTTTAGTGGTGCTTCCCCTTACAGCGTGTGAATGTGTGGGGTTTTTTCTCCAAGGATGGAAGATTCCAGAGCTTCTGTCTGCATGGACTGCTGGAAGAGAGAAACTTGTTGATTGGTTTTATGGTTAAAACCTTCACTCCTTCCACAAATTCAAATTCTTCTCTTCCCTTTTCAAAGGCCTGCTCTGCTCTTACCTGCAGGCTCTCACTCAGCATCCAAACCCAGCACGGAGTCTGACATGGGTTATGGGTATGGTGTTCTCTTCTTTAGGGAAGAGGTGATTTCTTTCTGTATAAAGAAAAACTCTTAAATGTTCAACTGTTCCCTTATTATTAAGGATTATTAAATCACTAGAAACATCTCAAAATTTGTTCTTTGATGGAGGACAACTGTTCAGCAGGGTATATTTGTTTTTACTGGAGGATGATTAAACTGCTATGGTTTCACATGATGGCTTTTTTCCTGCATGTTATGTAGCTTTTGTTGACTATGAATGTATTGGTAAGGTGGAAGAAATGCTTTCTTCTCCAATTTTCTTCAGCTATTACCAATTAGTCACACCAGCCCCTTTGAATAAGGAGCAGTCTAATAAAATGGCAAGAGTGGAGGCAGAAATATTCCCCTCTTAAATTAAAACTAGCTGGTTGTTTTAGGTGTATCCTGTACTGGGCTTGAGGACTGCAGCTCTCTTAAGTTCTTAGTATTTCACATTTGAAATGCTGTAACCAATATCAAATAGGTTTGTGAATTTAAATGTTTTACCAGAAATTCTGTATGGAAAGCTCTTTTTAATGCAAGTATAAAATGAAAATTCTGTAATTTTATTTTTTGACAGGAGGAAATAGAAATACTTACCTTTGATATGGGATGCATTAATCCAGACAATGCCCTTCAGAATCTGAATTTATTCTGCCATTGTGTCAGGCTGTGACCTGAGGAATATAAATAGCAAAGTGCATTACTGAAATGTTTTGTCTAATTATGGCACACATCTATCATTTGAAGATATGTCAATGCAGATATTGCACAAGACACAAAGGCTTGACATAAGTGGCAAAACCAATATTATCTGGAGAACCAGTATTTCAAAGGTGTGAGCTCAGACAAGTGCTCTCCCAAATTCAGCTTTCACGGGCAGAATAATGAAATGTATTTTAACAGGAGCAGCTGAGAGTGCCATTCTATTGGTGCCTGGGCACAGAAGTGAATCAGCCCCCTCTCGTTCAGTGGACATTTGAGTAACTGAAAAGCAAAGCTGAAGTTGGATTAAAGATAAATCTCCCAAAAGATGTATCAGTTGTGTGACAATTCTTAGTTTAATACTACCTACAGGTTTTTGTGATTTCCCTTTTCCTAATATCCCATCATTTACCTTTTTCAATCCTGCTGTAATCTGGTTGCTATACAGAGGCTTTGTGTTAAAAGATCACAGAAACTGTTGCTGGATTGAGTTACATTTGACACTTGGATGTATCTGCAGAATATAAATGTCTGTGAGCTGGGAATGGCTCATCCCAGGAATGCCTGACTTATACACATGTTGCAAAATGTGCTTTTCTTGGAAAATCTGAATACAGGATTATATCACCAGTCCCTCTTTGTCCCCTGGTTCCAGACTAGAACAATTCCTGGGGCTGCTGTTGGAGCAGCACAATTGGGCACAATTGATTCTATTGTATCACAATTTATACTTATGTAATGGCACAATTTAAATCTCTGTCAACTCTTCCCTGCTGGCAGCAAGGCCAGCTAATGCTGTTAATAGCAGGATGACAGCCCTGCTCTCAGCCAGGAGCAGATTTACTCTCACAGCCCCCAGGAGCACTGCATGACACTGCAGCTGTGTTTCTTTTCCTTATCACTTCCCCCAAAACCTGCCCTTCTGCCTGTCTTTAAACAGCCTGCCCCATTTTAGGTACCATTTCTAAGTGATTTGAGTAACCAACTGTTTTTCTTTGTACTAATAAATGCCAAAACCCCCTACTTTTATTTTTCTGGTGCAATAACGCTCAAGAATGCTATTTGTGTGCTGAGGCCCTTCATTACGTGACTTTTCTTGAAAAGGAATATCTTAAATTCTAGATTTAGGTGTACACATGTTTGGAGGGAATTGGATGTTTTTGCTCTTTTCAGGGCTGTGTGAAGTTCCCAGAAACAAAAGGAGCAAGAATGGTCCCTTTAAGGGAAAGCACACGAATTTTTTTAAGCAGGATTCACAGAACAGTGCAGTAGAATTCCAGTTAAGTACATTTTTAATAACATAATCTTTAATTGCCCACAAACATCTGATTTTCAAAAATGACATATTTTAAATTGAGCTAACCCAGCAAATTCTATAATTCAGAAGGTATCACAACCATCTGGAGAAATATTTAAAGAGTTATTTTCCGTGTGTCCATTTGCAGTGAGTGACATCCCCATGACAGCAGCTCCTGCCCTTTGCTGTTTTCCATCTTGTAACGTGACTTTCTCTGACTCTTTCCACCAGATTTTTCAAGTCTCTGTGATCAAGCTGCTCTGTGTGAACACTCCCCAAACTTGGGCATGGGGCTGCTGCAGGACCTGCTGTTCCTAAGAGACACCACACAAACTTTGCTGGAGGAAAAGGAATCCCAGTGTCTATTGCCAGGCACACACTCAGGATCTGGACACTTTGCAGGGGATTTTGAAACAGGTTTTTGGGCTTTTTTTCAGGTGTTTTGGCCTTTTTTTTTTTTTTTTTCTTTTCTTCCCGAGAATATATGGCTGACCTAATTCTGCATAGCCCTGGGTAGAAGTTAGCACAGTTACACCACACTAAAAACCATTAAATCATCTCTCCAGTCAATAGGAAAGTATTCCAAAGTTCAAATAACGGTAATTTCTAGGACATATTCCACTAACCCCCTGTTCAGCCACGAGTTGTTTGGCTTCTGCTTCTGTTGGCATAACTGCAGGTGAGGCTGGCAAGGGCAAATAGTGACTTTTCATGAAGCAAAGTAACAACTCATTCTCCTAAAATCCTGAAACTTAAGGGGAACATAAGGAACACAGGGAAGATAAACATAGCAAATAGTCAAAAATAAACCTTGTTCTGAAACTGGAAATCTCCCACCCTGAATGTTCTCAACACCTTAAATCCAGATATTGGGTAATATTGGATGAAAAATACGAAATTAAGGTATTCAATGTCACATTATTTTCTTTAAAATGTTTGTGAGCTTAAACACAAGCCAATTTCTCACAGTAGAAATGTTTGAAGTACTACTGGAAAGGGGGAACTTGACAGCTAGTAATCACCACAGAAAGAAAACTTTGCTGAGAATACGCGTGGAATTGACTAAATTTAATCGTTTACATAAAAATACGTTATGAGGTCTGCAAAAATAACTTAGGCTGCTCAAAAAACGTTTCGAAGGGGAGGGCGGGGGATAATTAATCCCTTCCCTCTGAGCTACCACCCTTAGTTTAGGAACCAAATCCCACCGGTTTCGGGAGCCGGGGAATTCTCCCCCTCACACCCCGTGTTTGGGCAGCGGGGGCGCCAACCAGCCGCAAACATTACACCGCACCCCTGCTTCTTTCAGCCCCAAGCGTCTGTTTCCCCACACATTACACCGTGTCCCTGCCTTTTTTTTTTTTTTTAAACAACCCACAAGCGACCGTTTCTCGAGACATTTTTGGGGGGGACTCGCGCCGCCCTCACGGGCTCCGGGAGCGCGCACGGACACACGCGGAGGGGGCGGTGCTGCGGCTCGCGGGCGGCGCTCCCCATTGGCCACCGCGGGGGAGCCGTGCTGTCCATACCGGCGGAGGGATCCGCTCTGGAGGGCGGAGGGGCGGTGCCGCTGCGGGCGGGCATTGCCACGCTGCGATTGGTCCGCCTGGATTGATTGACAGCGCAGAGGGCGGGCGCACGGCGGCAGCGCGCCGCGCCATTGGTGGGATGCGCAGGGGAGGGCGGGGCGATCGGCGGGGCGGGCGGCGCTCCCCCCGCGGCCCCTCAGTGCGGGAGCGGCGCTGGGGCGAGCGCGGCTCCTCTGCCTCCCGGCCCGGCCCGGCGCGGCTCCGCTCTCCTCCCGCCCCTTTCTCCCCTCCCTCCCTCCTTCCCTCCCTCGCCCTTCCCGCTCCTTCCCCAGACGGCGCAGAGCGGGGGAGGTCTCCCGGCCTCGGCGGAGGCGGCGATGGGGATGGCCGGGTTCTTGTCGCTGCGCTGCCCCGCTGGCCGCTGCCGCCGCTGACCCCGCACCGCCCGCGCCCCGCGGACACCCCGCGCCAGGTGAGGGGGGTGCGGGGCCGGGCGATGCCGTAATGCGGGAGGGCGGGGGGTGGTCTGTGGGGCCCCGCGGAGAGATGGGGCCGGGAGCGGGGGGGGGA
>VXBA01004883.1:1717060-1816584 GCA_013399895.1 Serilophus lunatus
CGAAAGGACGGGGATTTTCAGGGCGGGTTTGTGGCCCCGGGCTCGGCCCGGCACCATTCCCGAGGCAGCCGCAGCCATGTTGGGAGGATGAGCCGACAATCCCGGGAGCCGGGATGGGTGGGATGGGAATGAGGATGGGGATGGGGGTGGGAATGGGACGGGGATGGGGATGGCACGGCCCCGCGGTTTGGGGCTCGGCGGAGGCTGGAGAATTCACCAGAAGCAGATGATGCGTTTGCGCCTGTTTTGCGGAACGTAAAGCCGGGTGCGAGGGGATGTTTCTGCGGGGTTCCAGCTCCTGGCGAGCTCGGGTGGTTTTGCCGCCTGCGATGGGCGTTCGGGGCATCGCGGTTGGATCCGGGACAAAGACAGAGCCGAGGGATCGCGCTGTCATCGCTGCTGAGCCTCAGAGCAGCGCCTAAAATTGGCTTCGCCGGGAACCTCCTGTTCAGAAACCTGTGCTGCCCTGAACAGCTGCTTCGCTGCTTTTCCAGACACTAATCCCTGTCCTTGCTTGATTTCTTTAGAGCTGCTGCACTGATTAAGTTAAGCAATTTTTCTATTTAAAAGTTGGCACCCTGTGCAAATATGGCACAATGGGTGGTTATCTGAAATAAAAAGGATTTTTCTTCATGTGGGTTTTTTTATTTTTATTTGAATGTAGAGATAAAGATCCTGAACATTGCACTAAGCTCAGGCTGGTTGCAAAAGCAAACTTCTCTGAATATATAAATAATAATTTGACTCTAAATCCCTACTCAGCTTGTAACGTTACTTCAAAGAAGAAAAAAACCCCATATGTTTGTATTTTGACATTGCATAAAAACTGGTTTGCCAAAACTTTGAAATACATCCAGAGGCCCAAGTCTTTTAAAGTCTGTTTCCTTAAATATATAGCTATAACTATATATATATATATATATATAAAATATTATATGATATAAGCCTATGAAGGGTGATTGATCAACATCATTAGATTTCTCAGCTTGAATACCAATCAACAGACAAGATATTTAGATGATTTGTTTAATGGCACATCTTGATATTTAAAATGTGACTTACAGGATGGGTATCTTTGGATCATAGTTTAAAATAAGGGTGCAGGCTGTGCCTTTGTGCTGCTGGATTTCACTGAGCAGCCCCACTGTCAGCTCCCCCCTGTTTTGGAGCCTCACGTCAAACACTTACGTGTTTGGTTCCTGATTGGATTCCCACAGACAGAACAGCACAAGAGACACAGCTCGTAGACACTTTCCAAGACATTAAGGGAATGATTCACTCCAGAATGGATGGCAGCCTTCTAAGCCTATAATGGAGATTAAAAAAAAAAAAAGTTGCCTTTTATGAATATTATTCTTCTAAGTCAGTGACTAAATTGGGGATTTTGTTTTGCTCTTTTTCAAGTGATGTCTCCACTCTCCAGTCAGCATTTTGTAGTAGGAAGTGATACTGCTGGGAAATATGAACCCTGAAAAACCAGTTGCAGTCTGTGGTGCTGTGCAGCTTGGGTTCATTTTGCCTTATTTTATCATTTTATGGTGAAAATTTATGAAATCCTACAACCACTTAAATTTGCTGGTAGGTGGGAAAACCCCCTCAAAACCCCAACAGCTTAAACATATGGGAAGCTTGGCAAAATATATTGGTTTTGATTAACTGGCTTATTAATGAAAATTAAATCCTGCATAGTGAATTGGTATTCAAAACGTCTGAAATCCATGTGCAATTACAAGTAGGCATTTTACTTAATTCAGCTATGAAAAACAGCAGAGTTGAGAGTGAATGAGGTTTAAAATTACATTTAATTTTCTGTCAGCACAAAATTCAGGCTTGGGAAAAGCTGATAATTGCAGAAGTCTAGCAGTTAAATTTTCCTGGTGTTGCGGGTGAATTTATGACCTGTTCTGTGAGAATTTCTTCAGAGCCATGTTTCAAGCAAGGTTGTCATTTAGCTGGTGCATGTGGAGTCTCTGGAGGTGTGATTTTCATGCTTTCTTTTGTGAATATGATGTTCAGAGGTACTGGAGAATATATATGTATTTTAAAGTAGGGTTACTTTAAAATTACTGGTTAACTGCAGGAATGAATACAGTGTTCTGAGAGGTATTTTACGAAAATTTCAGAAAAAGAAATTCTTTGTGGGGCTCTACAGCAAGAAGAGAAAAGAAGCTGCCTGCATTTCATAACCAGTATTACAAGAACATATTGGTCAAAGGAGGTTGTGTCACTGTGAACTTGATAAAAATGGGCATTTTGCACTTGATAGGTTTCTGAAATTGTATTTCAGAAGCTGGACACTGAATGAGCATGGACAGTAACATTCCTGTTTCCAGCAGCAAAATCCAGGGTCAGTTGGATAATAGTTCTGGGTTGTGTCAGGATTAGTCCCTTGGCTTTGGTGTGAGGGCACAGGTACTTATGCAAGGATGTGTGAGGGAGGAGAGTGAAAATCTGCACAGTTTATAGTGAAAGTACCTGTTGGATATGTTATGCACAGAAATAGGCTCCTCTCAGCACCAAGAATGCTCTAAAACAACACCAGGTGAATTCATTCCCATTAGTTCTCTGCTCTATTCTGTGTTTTGTAGTGAAACTCCTTAAAATTCTGTGCTAACCCAAAGCTGACTGTGTGTCCGTCTGAGGAATCATTGTTCTGCCACTTTGCTGTGCCACTGACACTGAGATTCAGTTGGCTTGTTCCTAAAGAAATTCTTGTGGTCTGGTGAGATACCCCAGGTACCTGCTAAAATAAGGAGTGCTTTAAATTACTTCTGCCTGGTGGAGTAATTTAATTTCTCCCTTCACCATGTGATGGCATTAATGAAGTAATACAGTTTTATTAAAAACTTCTTGTACCGTGTGAAGATGTGTCATAACTTGAGTTAAGCGTGTATAAATGTTTTTACCAGCTGTATAACTTACTTCAGAGCTGAAATGCATTTCCTTTAGTAAGTTTTGTACTTCTGTGACACTATGATCAGAACCCTGAAATGAGCATTTCATTGCACATGGGGTGTACAGGTAACCAGAAATGAGGTGTCACAGGGGCTCTCCTGGCCAAGGGGAGTAGCTTTTTAGTGGACCTTGATGGCTTTGCCTTCCAATCTGTCCTCTTGCTTTTTGAGGCTGTTTCACTTCAGTACTCACAGAATCCTGTGTGACTTAAACTGCTCAGTTGTGGACCAGCTGGAAAACTTTCTTCCAGTGGAAAATACAACACCCGATGTTTCAATGCTCAGACGTGCCTTCAAGTTTGGATAGTGGGTGTCAGGGATAGTTTCCTGCTGACTAAAGTCCTCCATCCTTTGCATGTGGTAGGATTAGAACAAGTATTTTGATAATGAAGATGAATTTAATGGTGGACATTTGCCTGAAGATGGGTAGTAACATTTACCCTCAAGGCAATAATTCTTGATTCCTCTTCCTTACAGTGTATCCTTTAATCAGTAGATAGTCAAGTAGTTGATGAGTTGTTGTTTCCCTTGAGAAGAGGACTTTCCCAGGACTGCAGAGGGTTCTTTAAAGGTGCACCCTTTTCTCTGGAGTCATGTCAATTGAAAGTATGGCCCCTGACACTTGTGTTAATTTTATTATTATTGCTGATGCATTGAGGCAGCAAGGGTTGGCAGCCAGAGAACCTGGGCATAGGGTCACTGCCTCCTGCTGAAATCCAAGTAGCTGTGTCTTAACTGCTAAAATTATCTTTGGTAGGTTAAGCCTAACACATGTTGCAACCAGATCTTTATTTTGTTATTGGCATCCTTACTTTCTGGGAAGAAAACCAAGTAATGAAAACAAATATTTGTACACTTGAAAAGAACTGCTTCAGGTGACAGAGGTTTTCACTGGGGGGGCAGTGAGCAGGTGCTGATAAATGTATTTCTAATTCTGGTTTGAAGTGACAACTTTTGAGGGGTTAGGGGAGGGTTATCAGAGAAAGCTGAAGTTTGACTCTTCGTTTTACCAACATCTTGAATGCAATGGCTGTCAACAAGTAAATGATATTTTTCTCTTTAGAAAACACCAACAAGAAGGATAACTTGAGAGGCTCTTGACCACTTCCCATTCCTTGAGTGCACACAAGCAGCCAGGATGTCGGGGGCCTCAGTGAAAGTGGCTGTTCGGGTCCGGCCCTTCAACTCCCGGGAGACCAGCAAGGAGTCCAAATGTATCATCCAGATGCAAGGCAATTCAACCAGTAAGTTGGTTTTTATCTTGTAGGGAGAATTCTCTCTCAAGAGTATCTTGATTTTGTTGCAGTAACAAAATCCATGTGGTTTGCTCGTGGTGAGCTGGAAGTTTTACAGAAATATTAGAATAACAAAGTGAAAAAACTTTTCATTAACTTCAGTGTGTGGGAATATCATGTGGACTGACAGATTCAGGGATAAATTGCAGAGCACCACGTGGTAATTGCTGTGGGTCTGCCTTAGTAATTGCTTGGGTCTGCCTTAGTTCTTGGTGTGCTTATTCTGCAGACTGTGCATTTGGTTAGGAGCATAATTTGGGTGAGAAAGCTGAGGGGGAAAAGGATAATCAAGTTTTATGCTTTCCAGAGTAGATGTCTAAACAACAGCAAAATAACAGACTGCAGAAAGTCATCTTGGTTTCTTTGTTTCTAACCCTTTAGAAGTGTTAGGCTTCTTAAATAATTATTGTGGGTCTAATTGGGAAGGGAAGATTGTTCTGTGGGAAACTGAAGATGGGCACACCTGTTTTGTTTGGTTGGTGGCATTTCCATATGGAGGTCAAGGCAGTCCCAAGAGCATTGGCTGCAGTGTCAGTTCCTTTGTGTAGACCAAACTCTGCCCATGAACTGCTCTTCTTGGGGGAGTTTTTCACTGCCAGGTAATCAAGTAGAGTCATCCTGTCTGCAGCTGTAGGAAGCAACAGCCCAAGAGCCCTGAGTTATTTTGCTGCCTGATTACTTGAGTGTTTACTCATGCCTGTTACACAAAGGAGGTTTCATACAGGCCTCTCCCTTTTTTTTTTTTTTAGCCAAGATTGTACATCAACCTGCCTCTGCAGTGGAATTTAAGTCCTGGTTGTGGTCACTTAGATTGTATACAGAGTTTATGGTTTCGTTGGAAGAGAGGTGTCATAAAGAAGAGAGATTGTTTTTTGGTCCAGTAAACTCTTACCTTCAGACTTTATGTGAAATACTCCCTGAATAAACTGTTTTGGGGTTGGATTTCAAAATAGGGGTGGGAGGGGGATGTTTGAAGTCATCTCATGCAGAACAGGTGCTTGGATCCCATCACTGGATCCCAGTGTAGGATGGAGGAACTGTGGACTCCACTGGGGTACGTTTGTTTTGGAAATGCCACTGAGCTCTGGGCTCCACAGCACCACTGGGTGCCTCTGTAAGAGCTTTTCCTGCTGCAGTCATCACAGCAACCATTTTAGATGCTTAAGGTGTTTGAATTCCAGGAGCCTGTGGAAGCACCTTGTTTGTGGTACAACAAAGATGACAAGTCAGTCTCTGACAATTTGTCTGTCTGAGTTGGAAATGTGGCACAGACAAAAGGCACTGGTTCTGTTTCTGAATCCTTGACCTGCACTACAATGACACATTTCCAAGGAACTGCATCAGTTTTCAGAAGGAGAAAAATACTTCCTGAATTATCTAGTTTGAAATTTCTTCACAGATTTTTCTGTGTTTTGTGCTCTGGAAGTGTTCTGATCTGCAGCCTCCTGTGGGAGTCCTGTGGCTCTGACATGAGCTGGGTGATGTGACAGATGGCCAAGTTTGTCATTGGGGCCAGTACAGATTGTGGGAAAGGAATCTTTAGGTGCAGTAGTTAAATGTTGTTACAATTTGTGGGATATTTTTTACCGATAGACAGAGGAGTAGTTTGAACAGAGAGGATTGTATAATAAAGGATATGAATAAGGCATTGTTTGGTGGGAAAAAAACCTAAGCAGAGCTCTTTTCTCTGAATCTTCCTAACAAAGTTGTCTGACACACATTAATTCCAGTTGAGGTTCTTCTGGTAAGATTTTGGGCTACATGTGACATTTGAGGGGTGTAAGTGTTGCTATTTCTGCCAAAGATTCTTTGATTTTCATGATCCTCAGGTTTTTGCAGCCTCACAGTTTCACTACTGAACTCACTATTGAGGTCTGAACTTGTTGATTAAAACCTGAGCACATAAAGTGAAATCAGTGTATCTGAGACTCCTATTTGATGCAGCAGTTTCAAATTAGAGGGAATTCAGTGGTAATTCCAGACTGAGGAGTTCCTGCTTTTCATACTTTCAAATGTGCTGACTAAATGATCGAGGCTTCGATATCTGGCCTCTGAGAAGATTATTTTTTCATTTGTTCGCTTCTCAAGTTGACAGGAGGCAAACCTGAGAGGCTGGTGATGTGCTGAGTAGTGACTATTTTAAGCCTCCAAGACAGTTAAAGTTCCCTTATCTTGGAATTAAAGCCTAATGGACTGTTGTGATCCTGGATGGATGGGACAGTGTGAAGTCTGAGAGCTGAGAAGGCATTTTGGCTGTTACTTGAACTTTAATTCTGTATGTGTTGATTGGCCCAGCTATTGTACAAACCCTTGGTTGGTCCTGGGTTTAAACTGTGTCCAAGTCTGAGTTTTGTGAATGTGTTGTCAGAGACTCATTAGTCTCAGTGAAACTGAGGCAAAGTGCTCAGGATTATGTTCAGGAAAACAGTGTAAAGATTGAGATAATAAGTGTATCCCAGGTGTACTCTATTTATAAACAGCTTGAGTGAATGTATAACAAAAAGGAGCGGTTTTTGACATCCATAAGGAAGTGTATCCTTGAAGTCAGAATGCTATCAGGGTTGTTGCCTGACATGCTGCTTTTGATGGGCAGCTTTTTTGTGACTGTGGCTGTTTGCAGCTTTTGGGATTGCCTGTCATTCACCGTGTTCTTGCCAGCAAAGCAAAACATCCTCCTGCCTTAGAGAGCTTACACTCAGTTTGCTGCACAGTTCAACTTTGCCTTGGAAGCAAAACAATGTAATTTTGTTGTGAGCTCCTACAGAATTTACTTGTTATGCTTTCTGCCTTTAATGTCATTTTCTCATAGGAGATCAAGGCCTTTAGCCAAGATCTCCATCTTTGTCATTTCCCATTGTTTAAGAATGACAATGTAGCTGAATTCAGTTCTATATATGTCTTAATCTCAGAAAAAGAGAGTTCTTACAAAAGTCTTCAAACCATAATATTGAGAACACTTACTATGAGTAATTGAGACTTCTGTTTTCTGCCAGAAGGATGCAAAATATGGGAATTTTGAAATTAGTATTTGAAGCATATTATTTGTCTACTCTTCTAACATGACAAAACTAATATTTTTTTCCCTTCACGTTTGCAAAGCCATTGATCTGCAGTAATACAGCACTTGGCACTTGAAGAATTGTCAGTGTTTCTGTTGTAAAATCCATGTTGCAAAGCTGGGACTGTGCAGCCCAGCTGAAGTCACATGTGCCGAGTGCACAGAGGGGCTGGAATTTGGCAGGAGGCCTGTGCTCCTCAGCTCAGATCTGATGGCAGATGGGATCCATGGGAATGGTGCTGCCAGGAGTTCTGCAGTGGACAGGGGAGAGCTGGGGGGTACAAGGGAAGCTAAGGGAGGAATTCTTAACAACAGGAGAAGTTAGAAGCTGCAAAGTTCTGCTCTTCAAGTTAATTTGGAAATGCAAAATACTTTCTAGAGAAGTGGTAATGTAACCATCAAATTAGTAACTAAAAAAACTATATCAGAACAGTAACTGAGTGGGATTGATTTAAGAAAAGGCCATTTTTTATAATTATCACTTAGAAAACATCTTAAGAAACATCAGGTTTATTTTCAAAAGAACCTGCTCTGCAAGTGAGTTCAATGCTTTGTTTTCATTTGGAGTTCTGTTCTGAAGAGCATGGTCTTTAAATTACTGATGGTTTATCATGGCCAAACTCACAAATGGCTTTTTGAAATTAATAATTCAGGAACAATTTGGTTTAGAGTCATGGTTTTCAGCATATCCTGATTATGTTTTGTCTTTAACTCCTGCTTTTCCCATTTTTGTTCAGAATGGTTTGCACCAATGCATCTTGCCCATAATGTATCAATTACTTTTTGCCTGCCCTGTTAATTAATTGCTGTTTTTGTGGTGAGAGGGGAAAAGATTCTGCTGTGTAATAGCTGGGATGAAAGCTGAGCTGTAGGTCTGAGTGTTTTCTGTGTCAGTAGTCCTTTTGCTCATCCTTGTCTGGGCTTTTCAAACCCAACAAATATCAACAATGTTGGCAGCTGCTGCCTTGGGTTATTGAGCTGAAAAGTGAAGCTGTTTTGTGCCTAAAGGCTCCCTGAGTGTTGTGCTTTTTCTGGCTTGTTTTTGGTTTGTTTGAGGGTTTGATTTTATTTTTTTTTTTGGTGGAAGTGATTTGATAATCCTGTCTGTAAATAAATAATGCATAAATAAAAATAAATGAAAATTCCAAGATGGCATTTATGTATTAATCACTAGCAAAGAGTCCAGACAGCTGCTTCTTTTAAAAAGCTAAGTAAGTATGTAAAAAAACCTAAACTAATGAAGCCAGGGAAATAAGGAAGTGTCCTACTTGGAATATGTCCTCTGCAATTGATGTTACATTAATTGTGCATGAATGAATAAATGAATTAAAACAGGTTTTAGCGTCTTGTGTGTGCCAGTGACAGAAGAAACCAAAGTTCTCAAGTGATAGTTCATCTGAAATGATTGTATTTTCTGGTTTGCCATAAACCATATTGGTGTAGAAATAAATAACCTGGACTGTACAGGGGCATCCTGGAAGGTGTGAGTGCAACTGGATCCCTGGGTTAGGACTGAAAATCACCTGTTTGGATTTTCCTCAGTCATGTTGGAAGGTTCTTCTGTGGCTGCTGAAGGTCCTGGGTGTGGAATGAAAACAGGCCCGGGGGGGTGAGTCCATCAACAATGGTCCCAGCTGCTGATGGGTTCTCAGCCAGGCATCCTTGGCATCAGAAAAACTTGGGAAGCCATTCTGGAGTTCATTTGTAGAGTTTGAAAGGAAAAAAAAAAATATTTGTTAAAAGGATTGGGTGTTTTTCTCCCTAAGGTTTATAAACCTCTGGTCTAAACTTAAATGTTTAAATACATAAGAATGAACTGAGAAACATAGGAGTTTATTTTCTGTTGTTTTTTTTTGTGTTTAGTTTAGTTGTTTTGTATTTTTTTTAAGATATATCCTGCTTTATGCAATTGTTCTGGAGCAAATTAAAAATGGATGGGAAAGCAGGACTGAACATAAAAGACTTTTGATGTATTGCATGTTTGTCTAAATCAGTGGTATTTGAAATACAGCACAAAAGTCAAAACTCTTGAAAGGTTCACAGAGCAAGGAAACCTCATCAGCAATTCAGCCACTTCTTTGTTGATCTACATCGACAGGATATTGATAAATTTTGGCTTTCTCATTGTTGTGTAGCTTTAAAATAATAACCTCTTTCAAACAAGGGGGAAAAAAGTATGGCTTGCTGATCTTGTTCTTTCTGGTCTAATTTTTAACTTTTTAAAATTTTTTCTTAAAGTGACACTGAATGGAGAGGAATCCTTGTTGTGTGTGTGTGTGCCTTCAGGAGAAAAAGAGCCTGGGTTTTTTCCTGCTGTGTTTTTCTGTAGGAATAATTTGCATAATTTCGAGAAGGAGCTTGTATTATGGAAACAATGTTTGGTCTAAATTACTAATGAAAAAAGTCCTTATAAGAAACTGGACTTTATATAATAAATAGACTATGACTGAGTGCATGTAGAAAGTAAAGGAATTGGAATTTATGTAGCATGTGCTACACAGGTAGAAAAAAAAGAGCAAAAGAGGTCATTGTAATTGTATTACCTAATAAATTTATTGGTTTTCTCTCTTCATGACATGCTTTCAATGAAAGGATAGAAAAAGTGGGAGGATTAATTATTGTAGGTAGATTTCAGTCTTGACTCTCAATCTGTCTTATGAAAATGAATAATTTTATGTATCAAAAAAATACACATACCCCATTTCTGATGTCTTGTGCCTGCCAAGGAAGCCTTGGCTCTTAAAGCACACAGCTTTTTTTTTTCTTGTTTTTCTTTCTTTTAAGTGTTTCTAGTGTTTTATACTTGTATCTTGCAGGATGAGGTTGTCTTGGGGAAATAAGCAGCAATGCAAGAATGCCACTAAAAAAACCCCATTAACCCTAACCCCTGCCCTGATTCTTGTGGTTTGTAAATCCTTGTGCATGGTGCAAACTCAAGGAATACTTGTCCAATATGACAGTACTGCCCTGCACTCCTGTGGGTGTGTTATCAAAACAGGCTGTTTATGGGCAGATAAATTGTGTCCATGAATGGTCTTGTGGTTGAGGCTTGAAAGTCAAGTCAGAGAGGTCACAATAGCAGAGGTTACCCAAACTCTTGTAATGATTGTCCCCAATATGAGCATTAAAGCTCTCTGTGTTTTGCAGCATTAGGGATTTCTGTGGCTTGTCCGTAAGTCTCTTAGTCACTGTCTCTGAATGCCCTGCAATATTGACAGCTCACAAGTTTGCTACAAGTCTTGAATGTTTTTTTGGAGAAGAAATAAAAATGTGGAATTTTTTAAGTGCTTGATTTTTCCTTCTGAAGCCTTTCTCGTGATTGTATAAAAATAGCTTGAAGTGTTAATTCAGCACTGTTAAAAAAAATATTTTGGAAGATGACTTTGGGGAGATGGGGGAAGATGAACATTTAATGATCTTTAAATGTTAGAGATACAAATCCTGGGCCTGGAGCAAGACTGTGGGATGAGTAGGATGTTTCCCGCTGATGGAAATGCAGTTGGACTACATTATCTTATGGAATTAGTATAGAACTGCAGCAGAGGGATAATATTGCTGATTAACTAGGCCTTTAGACGTGGTTCTTTTCATGAAATGCTTCAGTAACCTGCCACCTCTGAGTATGCAAGTAAAGAGAATGCAAATTGTTAATGGGAAGCATTCAAGAGTTGGATATTTTCACTACACAAACTCCTTCGGAGACTGTCTCTTCATATATTGCTGGCCTGTGTCTGAGGGTCACAGTGGTCTTTGGAAAGGCTGTTGGCTCTTGGACATGTCAAGTTCAAAACAAGGGGTGAAGGGAGATGTTTTACCTGCCTTGAAGCAGACAATGTGAGCAAAGAATTCGGCTCCAGTCTCCCCCAGCTCCACAGCCCTGGTGCTGCTTCTGCAGGAGCCCATTCCCAGGGAACGGGAAGTTTTGGGTCGGTGAACTCCTCAGCTAGAGAGAGCAGTGTGGCTGGCCTGGCTCCTGCCTGGTGCAGAGCCTGCTGGCATCTCCAAGAACACCAGCTGCAGGGCTGGTATTTATAGCTCTTGGATCTGTAGGAGCAGCTGAGGATGAGAGCAGCTTTCCAGCAGCTTCTGTGAGCGAGCGTTTGCCTTGCCCGGCTCTGCGGGGCCTGACTCCCTCCCCCAGCCAACCTTTCTCCCAGTGCAGGGCTGAAATTCCACAGTGGGGAGAGAATCCGGTGGAATTCCAAATGAGCTGTTCTTAGCTTCTGCTTGGTTTCCTTCCCTTTTAATGATTTGAAAAATGCAAACAATGCTTTGAAAAGCAAGCAGTGCTTCGCAGGCTGGAAGTGTCCATTTCCCTTCATTTATCTCTTCTAATAACAGCCCTGAAAGTCTGTCTTATAAAAGCACTGTGGCCATAGATCTGATGGCAGCGTGTGCTGAGGAAAGAAGCCTGTATTAAACGTGGCTTTGTGGTGTTATTCACGTTCCAGCCCATAAAGAATGCCTGCTCCACCCTGCTCTCTGTAAGGAACATGTTCCCATTGTTGTCATTCCAGTCTACAGATGGCGCAGAGATATTTTCCAGACCCATATTTTTTAAGAGATGTGTATTTGTTGTCAGTTTGGTCTTATGGAGTGAATTCTGAAAGCCCTCAATTTTTTATGTTGGTTAAATTGTTTATTCAGACATCATAAAATAAAAGCTCTCTTTATATTGATTCAAATGGAGTTTGAAGAATTCAGAAATGAATTATCTCGTATTTGTTTCCCAAAATCTACCCCTTCCCAAAGTTCTGTCTAAACCAGCATGATCTTTGAAAATTTCTTACTAATGATTAATGAGAACAAAAGTGAAGACAGGACAATGCTTTTCTTGCTATCTGTTATCTCTGAGCATTGGCATTTGGCAGGAACGTGTTGTGCAGGAGTGGGTTCATTTGCCACAGGGGGAATTGGGAAGGCTGGTGTGAAGCCTCTTTTCGTGAGAATGAAATCTAATTTTATTTCATATGTAGAAATTAAAGAGGCTTTGTGCCCTCAGCACTGCCAGATGTGGTGGCTGTATGGGAACAGCAGCTGTAAACAACAAAGCAGGGCCGTGTTGCACAAATCCGGGAAGGTCAGTTTTTCCAGTTCCATACCTGACTTTCATCATAATTGGCTTTTATTTCTGATTGGCAATTAATAGCTTGGTGTTTTGTTTTTTTTAAAAAGATGAGTCTGTTGGTTCCCTCACCCCCTTTCCAAGCACAGACTGTGTCCCAGCTAATCCCAGGATTTAGCCCAAGTTAATTCTGTCTGCTGGTGTTTATCTGAAGGGCAAACTGCAGTGAGGCAGCTCTTGTGGTGCACCCCCGGTGACTAATGCCTGGCATGTCTGGTGGCAGTGCCCTGCAGGGTGACTCTGGTCACTGCCAGGGGCGGGGCTGGCAGTCAAGTGACTTGTCTTTAAATACCAGGAAGGATAAGAGAATCATTTCAACTCCTGCCTCTTGTGTGCTTTGTGCTTTGTCTATTCCAAGAGTTTATTAGGAGGAATTGCAGGGATCCCCAGATCCTGAACTGCAGATCATTCCTAATCTGCCAAATGTGTGACATGCTGAGGAGCAGTGCTGACTGGGGTGAAAACACTGCAATTTCAGGGTCACGATCTGAGAGGAGTTTTGAGTGGTTAAGAAGCACTTTTAGTCATTCTTTGTGCCTGCAAAAGTATTTGTGTGGCTGAGTAGCTGGGAATGGAATGAGGGGGCTGATCTTGGCTAAGTTTCCTTGCTTTTGTCTTTTTTTATTTTTCCTTTTTTTTCTCCTCTCTGTAGGCTTCCCACTGTCTGTTTACTCAGTTAGTTTTAATGGAGAATGGAAGTGTAAGTCCAGAAAAGATGGCTTGAAGTGGGGTTTGTTGGGTATGTTTAGGAAGGGGTGAGAATACACAGATTGCTTCTTCCAGTTGGAAATACCCTGAAAAACTTCAACTTTGCAGCAGCTCTCAGCTCCATGCTGGTTATAATTGTAAAAAAAAAAAAGTGCATATTTGACCTGTGCTTTTTGAATTTCAGCTTCAGGAAATCAAGATTGGATTCTAAGGGAGAAATTCAGATGTCCAGAATGACAGTAGGAATGCCAAATACTGCATGTTACAAAATATATGGGTGCTGGTTCAGTAGTGAAATGGTCCTTCAAGGATTGCTACAGTTTTTGCTAAACTTTAAAACCCAGGGATGAATTTGAGCTCATAGATGGGAAAGGTTGAAAGTGTATGTTATTTCTGTGCTTGTTGATAAAGCAGATGGTGGATGGTATATAAAATGTTAATTAAGGAACAAGTGGGATGGACTGGGGAAGTAAAAATGCCAAGGAATGAAGTTGTCTCTTTAAGTAAGGGCATGTTAAAATCCAAGTGTTTTGTGGAGCTTGATCTGTTACTGTTGCTACAGCACATCTAAAATTGCAGTTTTTATTGATTATGCTCCTGTTTTCTCCTTTTATGAGGCTGTAGTGCTCTTACTGTGCACTTGGCCTGCACAAGATCTAATTAGTTGCAGTATTTGGGTCTTACAAAGTACTAAAAAATTTGGATTACTTGGTGTGAAGAAATTTGTTTTAAAATGTTCCTTTCCCTACTGTTTTGCCAGTGAGATACAAAACTCATGTTTGTAGTTACAGATATCAAAACCCCACCAAACTAAAAATAACTGAGCAGCTAAAAATAATTGTTTAATTGTTTGAGCTGCAGAGAATGTGTGAATTACTCCTGCTTGGAGGAGCTTCAGATGGATGGGGACAGCTCTGCATGGCTTACTGTGTAGCTGGGAGGAGAAACAAACTTTCAAAGTGCAAATGTGTCTCTGAGTGGGGATGGCAGTGGGTATTAAATGAGCTGTTTCCCATTGGTCCTGCTGCAGTGCTGTTCACACAGTGTGCTTTTATTTATGTCAATTTATGACGTGGAATTAGTCTGTTTGCTTACAAAGGTAGAAAACAGGCCTAAATATTATGTCTTAAAGTGAAGTTTATTATTCAAAATTTCTTGAAATTTGTCATTCAGATAAAGAGGAATAATATGGGCATTTGTTTCCTTCAACCAAATCACTGATTTGTAGAAATGATTTTAAAACCATGAACATTTCCTTGCCTTTTCCTTGGCCTTCCATTCCAAAGGTGAATGGTGGACATTAACCCACACTGTGGTGCTGCTTGGATCCTGGAAGAGGTTTTAGGCATTGCAGCAGGAAAAGAGCATCTTCAGCTTGTTTCATCCTGGAGTTGTGCGTGTGACCTGTCCAGCAGCAATGCTCAGGAAACAGCAATTTTATTGAATAACCCTTCCAGTCTCTGTTTGCCCAACACTTAATGTGTGGAGAACTGAAAGATGCCCCGTGGCCTGATAATTTGGCCCTTGGTGAGGGAAGGGGCCTGAAACTGGGATTGAGTTTCCCAGAAACTGGGCAACTCCAACATCCAGGGCTGCTCCAGTGCCATGCTGAAGGCAATTATAGCTGCAACAAAGCTTTAGTGCCAGTTTGCAAACACAAGAGTTAATTGCCACACTGGACCTTTGAAACAGCAGATAAACGAATTTATTCTGTAAGATAAAAAGGCCATTAATGTGTTCCTGCTGTGATCATCTGCCTTATTGCCTTTCTCATTTCCTGGGGCTCTGTAATTAAAGCATTAGCGTGTGGACCATGGTGAGGCTTCTGTGGGGAGAGGAGATAGATGACACCCTATTTCATGATTCATCTTGGCCTTGCATGGTTTGAAAACCAGAGTAACTGAAAAGCTTTTAGTATTCTTGTGGATATTGGGGGCGCTGGAAACAGTCCACTTTCCCTTTTAATTCTGTTTGTTTCCTCGTTCAGCAGAAAACACAGTGTGCTGAGAAACATGATACAGAAAATCAGTGTTGCCATCTCAGTCTGAGTTCTGCATCATCATTTCTTAGGATAGAGCTTACCTGTACTGTAAGAACCCTTAATTTCTTCAACAGTGTCCATTAGCTTCCTTTAAAAGTAGCCAGATTCCAAGGGCTTTTTTGTCCCTCCACAGGAGGTGCTTGGTGCAAGAGACACCTTCAAGTTAGGTCAGTTACTTCAGCTGGAACTCCTGGTTTCTGAGCTGTCTCACCATCTTCCTCCAGGTGTCTTATCTCAAATTATTGTGTACCTGAGCTCTGGGTTCTAACTCAGACGTCACCGATGTTGGCAGCACCCACTTGGTGCACAGCATCCCTGGGGAAGAGGGTTTTAATCCAGCTGAGATCTGTTGAGATCATGTTGTCTTGTCTTCTCGCTTGGGCAGCTCTGCTGGAGTCATTTGTAGACTGGGAATTCTGTGAAACCAGCGATTCTGAAAGTGGAGGATGTAGCCTGTGAGCAAGAAAGAGGAATGGGGGATAAATAGACTGGAGGCTTGGAGCAGAAGCTGAGTGAAAAGGCTGTGAGTGGATCACAGTGGTGAGGGACAGCATGCAGAGTTTTTGGCAGCAGGGAGGTTTTCTCTGGGCCATTCCTGCTGCAGTGGAAGGACTTGGCCAGGGAGCTGCATTCCCAACCTGTGACAGAGCTGCTTTCTTGCACATTAAACTCCCTTTCCTGATACACTTCTCAAGATAGGCTTTGCAAAAACAGCCATCCTAGAAAGTGCTTTTCAGAACAGTGAGCTGGACATGGAACTTGGTGTGAAGAGCTGAGGAAAGCCTGTCTCAGAAAATAATAATAAATAATGGTTTAAAAAAAATGGGTGGAATGACTTGCATAATTCACAGAGCCTGAACTTTACTCTTCACATGTGATGGATCAAATTTTAAGCTGGAAGAAGGAGGGTGAAGTAATGGCAAGCTTGTAGTGCCTTTGCAGACACTAATGTGGAGATTTGTACTGCTTTTTTGAGTAGGACTTCCAGGTAGAAGGCATTACCTCTTGTCTTTCAGAGCTTTGATACAAAATAAAGGAATGAGAAAAAAGAAGTTGCCGAATTATAGCAGTTTGAAAAACACTGCAAGGAGAGAACTGATTGAAGTTTGGGGCAGGGAGCTGTTGTGTGAGATTTGATTTTTGTTCTCTGTGGAACTTGTGGGTTTGTGTGAGCTGTAGCTAAGCTGCTGTTTGGGCAAAGCCAGTCCAGGGAAGCTGAAGCCATGTAGGATTGCTCAGGTTACAGTTGGTTCTGTGTTGGTGCTCACGTTGCTGTCCAAAGCCACAGGCATTTTTGCCATTTGATACTGTGCTGGTGCATGTTATCCATTGGCTTTGCATGGCTGTCAGCTTTTTTTAAGGCAAGAATGTCAGCATAAGGTGCATCCAAGTGAAACGGAGTTGGCCACGAGAAATAGAGTAGCAACTGTTGCTATTTGCAGTCCAGACACTGATCTGTTCTCTCCACTGTAATTTTGGACAACAGCCCTGCTCAGGCACACAGCATCTGGTAGAGGAGTGATTTAATTTTAATGGAGATCCTGTAACCACATTTTTCAGAGGTTTTGGTGCAACACGATGAAAAGTTCATGCTTGGAATGACAAGAAATATAGGTGATGTGATTTTTATTTATCAGAGAAAGGAAAGGGAGAAGCTCCCATCTCCCAAAGCCTAGCCTGACATGAATGTGTGAGAAATAAGCATCTTCTGTCTGCATGACTGGTATCGGGATGTAAATCACCCCCAGGAAGACTGCTGACACCTTTGTATGGCTTCTTTCTTTGAGGACTTCATTTGCACATGTCATAATTAGTGTCTCGCTCCCAGAGGCAGATTGCTGCTTTAGGTGCAGATGGGTATGTGTAAATTTAGGGTGGTTTATCTAATTTTGATACCCTCAGGACTGTGCCTTTTTACAGTCCTTACACAAATGGTGTTGAAACAGCTGCTGGAAATAATAGATTAAAGTATTTCTAGCACTCTAGTACCAAAAAGAAGGAAGCAGTAGAGATTCACTTCTGCAGCAAGGGCTGTGCTTATAAATTACCCTCACTGGGAATAGAGAAACTACAGACATTCTGTGTGCAATTAAAATGACAGCAGGGTCCATTGTGTATTGCTCCCTCTCATGCAAAGGTTATAGGAAGGTGTTTTGTTGCTGAGAAGTTAAAAAAAAGCCAAAACACCAAAATTACCAACCTGAAGGTATCTGTCAAAGCTTTCATTAATTGTGGGGAATACACAAAATTTTGTTTAGCAATAGCATGATTCTTCTAGGATTTTTTTTTTTTTACTTACTTGAAATAAGGCCTACAGAAATAGAGTTTTGGGAAGCTGTGAGTCTGTTACTTCAGTCTCTTTACTCCTGTGCCATGTGGCAACTCTGAATACTCAGATTGATGGATTTTGGCTCAGCCAGCTTGGTAATTATGCTCCTAAAGGTCCAGTTAGCTAAGAGTTTGATTTTTATTTCCCCGTAGGTATTATTAACCCAAAGAATCCTAAGGAAGCACCAAAGTCCTTCAGTTTTGACTACTCTTATTGGTCCCACACATCGGTAAGTGTTTTTACAGGAAAACCTGGTTTTGCTCTTGTTGGTTGGTTTGATTTAACATTCTCCTCTGATCATGATGTCAGATGTTTCTGCACTGTAAACTTGTCTTTGTATGTTGCCTTTCCCTGTGTGGGTGAGAGCAGAAAGCTAAAGCAAGTTGTAAATATTTGAAAGGTTACATAAAATACTCTCCAGAAGTGTTCTGTTCTGAATGCTTTAAGGGTACATGTGAGCCATGGTAAATTCAGTTGTCCTCTTAGACAAGTGACAGTTGTTCAGGTTGTGCTCTGGTTCCCTTGGCATGTCTGGAAAAGGGAGTGTAGTGATCCTTGCTTCCAATAGCTGCAAAAGCAATAAATTCTCATCTGGCTCCTCTGCCCCACCCTCCTGTGAATCGGTGCGAAACTATTGCTGACTTCCAGTAATTGTTCTCCAGCAGAACTGTGTTGTTCTGCCACCTACTCCTCCCCTGCCCTGTTTTCTAGAAGATACATAAAGAAGGGATAATGCATTTATTGAAGATTAATTTTAGTAAGCTTAGTATTTGTGAGCAAGTCTGTGGCCAACAAGATTGTTTTCTTGGTAAAACCCCTCACCTCTTTAGAAGAGCAGCTGTGCAGATTGATTACAGACCAGTCACAGGAACACTATGAACATCATGCCTGAAAAACAGCAGATAAGCAGCATCAAGGAACAGAAGAGGTCTGATAAAATCTTGATCCCAGTGTTAGAATGTTAGCACAGCTAAATTTGTCCTGATTTCAGGAGCAGGTAATGTTAAAATTCAGCATTTCAGGAAGCAAGAGAATGCCAGATTCAGAGTAAGATACACTCACAAACAATGCAGTGACATCGTCATCGTTGTTCTTCTCCAGCTTGTGCTGCCTTGGGAAAACACTGCGTGTAAAAATGGGCCAATTTACCCCTTCCAGAGGGATTGGCCACAAGATAGAAATAGAAACAAAACCAGTTGCTTTTGAAATCTTACTTGAATGATGGATAAATCTGTCTTTATGCTGTTTCCATGTTTTTCCAGCCGGAAGATCCCTGCTTTGCATCCCAGAGCCGTGTGTACAATGACATTGGGAAGGAGATGCTGCTCCATGCCTTTGAGGGCTACAATGTGTGCATCTTTGCCTATGGACAGACTGGGGCTGGGAAATCCTACACCATGATGGGCAAGCAGGAGGAAAGCCAAGCAGGCATTATTCCCCAGGTAGAACAGAGCCCAGGGAGGAGATTTGGTTTTTACAGCTTCTTTAGACATGCACTTGCTGCTACATCCTTTTTATATTGCAATAATTGCAATTAGTAGGGATCTGCAGTTTACTTCTAATTTTATAGTACAGAATAATGATATTGATGAAACCTGGAGCAATTGTTAAGACACTAGATAAAGTAAGGTTGATAGTGATGTAGAATTGAGATTAATTATCTTCCCAGTGAGGCTGCATGGGGTTGATGCATTAGGTGCTTTTTCTTCCCCTGCCTTCGTTCTGAAGCCATTTCAATGACAGGTCGTGGTAGGGGCTTGTTACTCCTCAGTAAAGACTCATTTCTGACTTGGGTTTAATCTCTTCCCAGCTATGTGAGGAGCTGTTTGAGAAAATCAATGACAACAGCAATGAAGAAATGTCATATTCTGTAGAGGTGAGTGTGGTGAGAGACCAAAGAATGTCTGTGTGCTGGACATCAAACTGAGCTTAGGTGCTGGGCTATTGATGTTGCATGAAGATGCTGATTTTTTCATGGATTCTTTTTAATTTTTTTTTAACCTTTGTGTCTTTCCTCTGTTTAATGTTTGAGGCGAATGTAAATAAAACTTTTGTGTGTCTCTTTTTTCACCCCTGCCAGAAACTAGTTTGCCTTTACCTGTGTAGTAATTCTGAAAGAAATGATGGCCTGGAAAACTTGAATGCTTATTGTCAAAGACTGTAGCCAGAATTTTTAGAATCCAAAGTTGCTTATGCAAGCAGAGATTGATTTTTTTCCTTCTTAGGTTTGCTTTGAAGGTTCATAAGAGATTCCTTGGAAGCAGATTCCTTTTGCCATCTGTTTTGTTTGTTACTTTAGAAAGCAGATTTGCTGCTGTGTCATATTAAAGCTGTGATTGTGAACTCCAGTGTATAATTTTTCATTACACACCAATGTTTTTTGAAATGGTGGAGGGATCTATACATGGATGCAAGGCCAGCAGCTTATGTTGGAGATCTGATGCATGAGACTTGTGACTCTTCTTCTCTCTCCCAGTGTCTGAGCTGTCAAATGAGCAGACACCCACCTGCAGCATTGCTGTGGTGGATTGGGGAACTTCTAACATTGACACTGAAATGCTGCAGAGAAACACTAAAGCCTTAAGAAACACTAAATTATCCATGCAAATTCCTGTTTTCAGGTGAGTTACATGGAGATTTACTGTGAGAGAGTCAGAGACTTGTTGAACCCGAAGAACAAAGGGAATTTGCGGGTGCGAGAACATCCTCTCCTTGGGCCATACGTGGAAGATCTGTCCAAGCTGGCAGTCACATCTTACACAGACATTGCAGACCTCATGGATGCTGGGAACAAAGCCAGGTTAGTGATAGTAGTGTGGTTTATATTTTTATCACTGTAATGCATTGGCACTTTAAAAATCCCTCATGTAAATGGGGAGCATTATTGAAATATGCATTGATCAATGCTATTAAAAGGCTGCAAATTGATTTGTGTGGTGAGCTAGTGCTGCAAATCACTGTGTAGACATTTAAGGTTGTAAAGACTTGAGATGAAGTGCCAAAATCATTATGCTGGCATTTAGTTCTGCCTTTGCTGTGTACTGCATCATTATCCTGGTATAAATAAACATGTGAACTTAGTCTCCTCTTCCTTCATTCAAGTGGTCAGGACTAAAGTTGGAGTTCCAGCTTTAGTTTCTCATTCATTAGTAGTAGTTTCCATGTCAGCTGTTGGCTTCATTTAACAGTGTGTGGAAAAGACTCACATAAATGCTGCTCACATTTTCTTGGGTGTTTGCATGCAAGGTACTGAGTACACAAATTGAGAAAGCTCTGTTTAAACTCTGATAAGGATGGGAGTAGCTCAGGAGTGAAAAATCAAAGAATTTATTAATGGTATTAGGTGTGGCTTGTCTTACAAGGTAGGACATCATCTGTACAGCCTCTTGTTCTCATTCCTGTGCAGCTGCATTCAGCCCCCCAGGAGTTGTGCTTTTCTAAACGTGTCCAAATCTGTTTGCATTTCAGAACTGTGGCAGCCACCAACATGAATGAAACCAGCAGCCGCTCTCATGCTGTGTTTACAATTGTCTTTACCCAGAAGAAACATGACACAGAAACTGATCTTTCCACAGAGAAGGTGTGTTACAGATAAGTGGCTCTCTGACCGTTTTTCACTGATCTTCCCCACAGTGACTTATTCTTAGTGGCAGTATGGGGAGAAAATGAGAATTGTTTTTTTACTGGTGATTTCAGGGTGAACTTGCTCTGTGCCTTGACCCTTTTATTTCCTGTGAGATTTTGTTGGATTATAGTTCTAAAACAACTAAATGGGGACTATATGGAGGAGAATATATAGACATGAGAAAAACATGGCCTTGAGGACTAGGTTCTATGGGGAGGGATATATGAAATAAAATAAGCTAATTTTTCCCAGTCTTGTTACCAGAACTTTCTGTGGTTTTGCTTGTCATGGCAAAATATTTGCCTCATTAGTTCTTTGGGCACAGGAATTGGGCTGAGTGAGATTTAGGCACTTTCTGGAATTAGCGTGTTCAAAGGAACTGCCACTGTTTGGCATGGAACAGGCTTTTGTTACTCTGAAATAGAGCTGAAAAGGAGCTGAAATACAGGTGATGTTCACATTTCTGAGCTGACTACTGTGGGCAGATCTGAAAAAAATTTATTGAAGAACCAACGATAAGACCTTGTAGTATTACCATTAACTGACCTGCCTGAAGCCACAGACTGCCAGTGCTTTATTGGTGGGGTCACCGGAGTCAGGAGAAAATGTGGTTTCTCTTGCTTTGAGGTTCTTTCGTTGTCTGCAGCAGTAATACTTAATTTCTTTTGGCTTCTACTCTATTCATGTTGAGACCTTATTCTCCCTTTAGGGATAGTGATACTTAACCAGAACATAATCCCAGACACTTCTTATCCCTAAGATAACAGCATGAAACTAATTGCTTGTGAAAACTGTTTGACTGTAGCTTTAAGCCCACTGTGGTGGTTTTTTAGTCAGTAGAGTTGTTCTCATGCCATAGAATTCTTTGAAGTTTTGTTCTTACTCTAATTCACCAAGAACTAATTCTCATGTTCATGTGCTTTGTCTCTTCAGGTCAGCAAGATCAGCCTTGTGGATCTGGCTGGGAGTGAGCGAGCTGACTCAACTGGTGCCAAAGGAACCCGGCTAAAGGTATGGAAAAAGAGTTGCAAACCTGAGGACTACAGAGGTTCATGGTTGCTACTATATAATACTTTCTTCTGTTTTTTCAGGAAGGAGCAAATATAAACAAGTCTCTCACAACTCTGGGCAAAGTTATTTCAGCATTGGCTGAAGTGGTGAGTACAGCATTTACTTGCCTGCATCAACCTTTGCATAGCTGGTGAAACGGAGACAGTAAAATCTGTGGAGTACAGCAGAACCATTCACTGTTCATTCTCAGCCCAATTAGCTGTGTGTGTTTTGATGAAGGTGGTGATACCATTGCATGGGTGTCATGCAGACTGGTAGAAACTGTTTGTGAACAGATTGAAGCATTGGTTTGTTTAGCTGTGAAGAAGCCTTGCAAAAGAAGCCTGTGTTTGTGTAGAGGACAAGTTCACATAGCAAATTTTTAGTTCTGCAGAGAAGTAATTTTATTTTTATTTGAGAGAATAATTTTAGAAAACTAAAAGCAGCTGTGTTGTTAACAATTGTAGAAACACTGGTGTAATAATTGGATATCATAGGGGTTTTTTTGCAATGACAAGACATAATACATACTGAGTTGAGCATATACTGATCCAAGAAAAATGTACATTTGGAAAAGTAATTTGTCTTATATACTCAACTACTAGTATAAAAACTCCAAATAAACAAAACAAATTATTGTTCCTTTTAAAAGTGAGTTCTTAACAGTTTGGACAGGATGAATATGCTTAAGTGCTTTTTAGTTGTTTTTTTTTTTAATTGAAATGGTTCTTACTCTTTTGAGTTCTCAAGAAAAGAAAGTACTGTTCAAGCTAACATGTCAATTATGTGTAAAGCTCTGTTAAGAAGCTCATCCTGTATCTTCTTCCTCTTTCTTTAATGCTTTCAACTTAGGATAACTGCACAAGCAAGGTATGATGGTCTAAGTAGTAGATGTTGTGGGGTTTTGCCTGAGTGCAAGGTTTGCTGCTAAAATTTTCTTGGAATGGTGTTAGAACACAGAATTTAAACGTCAGGAAGATAATCTTCATACACAGACAAACCTTTCTGAAGGTAGTGCATCAGGGGAGCTCTCTGGACTGCCGGTGATCTGTTTAGGTGTCTGAATGTGTTGCAGGTTATCTAATATCAAACTGAGGATGGACTCCCCACGTTTAAGTAGCATATGTATGTACTTTCATTGTTCTCTTAATACCTGTACTATGAGTTTTATGTCCCAAATATTATTTTTCTATTCAATATCTATTTTTTTATATTGTGTTATTCCTTTGTAGAGTAAAAAAAAGAAGAAGACAGACTTTATACCCTACAGGGATTCTGTACTAACATGGCTTCTCCGAGAAAATCTAGGTATGGCCGATATGTCTGTGCCAATATGGAAAGAAACTGTCACTGAATTTCCTGACTGCTTTTAACTCGCTTAAGTTTGTATCATGTATAAAATTAAATACTTTTAGTAGTCAAATCTGAGTCATATTGTTGCACCTTTTGTTTCCACCTATTGTTCTACTTTCCTTTGAGGTTTGTATGTTTCTTAGTAATGTAGAATGTAGTTGAATTCTATAATTTCTTGAAAATACTGATATTTAGTAGGTAGGTAGTGCTTAGATTGTGCACAGTAGTTTAATCTAAAATCCTGTCTGTTTATTATAGGTGGTAACTCCAGAACTGCAATGGTTGCTGCTCTCAGCCCAGCAGACATAAACTATGATGAAACTTTGAGCACTTTAAGGTACTTCCTTCTTCTCTGAGAAGCATATGGGTAACTGCTCTAATGGCCAATATGTCCCTCAGACCTTTGGGTTCTTACACTTTGAGAAAATCTGTGGGGAAGAAGACTTTATACTGGCAAGAAATCAGTTACCTTGAAGAGGAAACCCAATCTATTGTGTGTAAATAGGGACCCAGGGATTTATTACCTCCTCTTAACTTGAAAAATCAAAGTCATCATCTCGTGTTGGTATGTTCTTTTCCAGTGTTGTCCCCAAAATTGAGCATATTGGTCAAGCTGAGGCTTCAAAGCACTGAATAAAGAAAAAAGACAGTTGTCTGTTGTACATATTGCTAATCTATCTCCAACAGAACTTATCCTTTTTTTCTGCAACACCCTGTACTAAACATGACCTCAGGTGCATGACTGAACATAATCCAGGGTTCTTCTGACATTCGGCTGCAAGCTGAAGGTTCTGTGTTGTGTGTTGCTGCTCTGCTGTGTGACATAGAAGCAGTTCCGTGTTTGTGGTGAGGTTGCATTGCCTTGGTGTGGTTGCAGATACGCCGATCGTGCGAAGCAGATCAAGTGCAATGCTGTCATCAACGAGGATCCCAACGCCAAGCTGGTGAGGGAGCTGAAGGAGGAGGTGACCAGGCTTAAGGATCTCCTGCGTGCTCAGGGGCTGGGAGATATTATTGACAGTAAGTGGATTAAACACACCTTACCATCTTGAGCTGGGCCTCTCTAGCAGAGGAGGGAGAACTAGGTCTGTGAGAGACAGGGATTTAAAACATGGAATTTAAATGTAGGTGCTGATATTTAAGTTTTGAATGTGATTTAAAAAATGGCAACCCCTTCTGTCTTTAAACAACCAGGATTGTCAGTGGAGTTGCCCACCTTCAAACTCTCAAGGGACATGGAGTTTGAGTTTCCTGTTACTGTAGAAATGCTTTTGTGTCATAAACTTACACATTCAGGGATTGCCCTGGTGAGTTATGGAGAGCTTTTTGTCTGGCTGCCAATAAAAGGAGTTGAGATACAGAAACTCAGTTTCATACTGAGAAAAAAAATGCATCTTCTTCCTGAAAGGGTTAAGGTTATTAGTTGCTACCTGGCTTCAATGCTGTCCTCTCTCAGAAAAGAAAACAATGGCTCATATGAGACAATGTCCTGAGTGACAAATCATTTGTCATTTTGAAATAGCTGTGAAACAGCTGCTGGTGAATAACTAACAAATCCTTTTGGGGGATTCTGACTTGGGTTGGCAGAGCAGTGTTGTACTGATCTGCTTTGCCAGCAACCTCTTAAAGCACCAGAACACACTTGTGCCCAGTTTCCTTGTACTTATTCCAAACAAAGCAAATGAAGTGAAATTTTAGCTGCTACATTCTTCTATAATATGAATAGTGATTTAATTCTTAGTGAAGGAAATACCCATAAAAACTCACAGTGTATTCCAGTGGATTAAAAGATTCTTTGACTTTAAAAAAACTAAAAAGAATGTTCCACTAGTTTCTGATTTGTTGGAGCTTTTTGTCTGTGAAGCAGAACTCCTGACTTAGTCACAGCCTGTTTAAAGACATGTAATGTGTATTTTCCTCTTTGTGTGCTTGTTTTCAAGAGGATGGGGCCAGAAGACAATGAAATACAAGTGTTCTGTTTTGGTTCTAGATCCAAACTGAAAAAACTGTGAAAACTGTGTTTTGTTTCAGTAAATATCAAGTAGTATTCTCTTCCCTTCCTGTGCTGCTAGTGAACCTTCAATTTTGATCCTTCTTGTATTTTCCCTCCTGCTTCCTTTCAGTTGATCCAATGGGAGATGAATACTCTGGAAGTGGAGGCAAATGTGTGTATTGTGTGGTTCTCTTTCTAACCTGCTTTCTCTGGGTCAGCTTTTAACAGAGCTTTGCATGCCAGCATTTCTCACAGGGAAATCCCAGACAGAACACTCAGTGGAATGTAGTGCAGTTCCGTGTAAAACCAGCCTCACCAGCACTTCTTAGATTCAGACCACAGTCAGAAAAAAGTGTAAAGTTTAAAATGCAACATATGTTCATTGCTTTCTTGTGGCAGAGTATAGAAGGGAGAGTGGTAGTTCTTTAGCTTGTTTTCATGACAGTGAACAGTTTAGATTTGAACTAGAAAATCTCAAATCCTTTCCCACTTATTCAGTTGAACAGTTCCTGCTGGCATTTGAATGGCTCTTTTCCACTTAGAAGTATCTGTTTTGAATGTGTCAGGTGATGAACTCCAGATGAAATGTTATCAGTTCCTGCTGGAGACTGAGATTTATTTATTTTGTGTAGTCCTTTAAAAAAAAAGAAAGAAGTTGAACTTCTTATACTGATGAGGGTCTCTTATTTTTAAATACTTGATTGCAGGTGATTAACTCAGTAGGGTTAAAAGCAGTCAGCAAAGAGCATTTTTTATTTCTGATGGTTTTTGCTTCTGTGAAAAAGGGAATATATATATATAGTCCATTACAGGAGAAATGCATCCCATGTAAATTTTGGGTTGGTAGACTTTTTAAACTCTTTCAGTCAGTCTCCTTCACCCTCAGTCAGTATCAGCTGAAAGAGATCTGTCTGAAATTTCCTACAATTAAAGCTACTGGTGGTGTAAAGACTCATCCTGGCCTGTCTGACATTCTGGTGCTGCTTCCAGCGTGTGCACATGTGGTGTGGGAGCTGCAGCTGCAGGAGCAGCGTGCATGGTCTGCAGGGCTCTGGTTCTCCGTGCTCACAGCGACTGTGGGAGCGACTGCAAGTGCCACTTCCTCTCTCTTCAGGAGTGCATGGCCTTTTGAGATTCATCCCTGCTCTGTCATGCCTGCTTTCCTCATCCTGGCAGCATTCCCTTCCCTTAACCTGCTTTTCTTCTGTTGAACTCCCACCCCTGCCTCCTGTATTTGCAGATGGTGGTTTTCAAACTGACTTGATGCAATCACCAGTTCCATGAGACTGAAACAGCAGGTTGAGTGTGGAGTAAACTAGGGCATAAGGCTGACAATGGCAGGATTGTTCAGGGGAGGAGCAGAGGACATGTAGGAGGACAGGGAAATTTATGCAATGTCTGCATGAGCATCTCATTTTTGTAAGTGTGATGCCCTTGTTTATAACTTTCAAGGTCTGATTTGACCTGTTACTTTACTTATTTTAAAGGATTTGTCTTTGAAACATAATTTAAAACTTTGAAAATTACTAAAACTGAGCTATTCAGTTCCCTGATATTTTCATGTTAGGGGATTTTTCTTTTGGTGTGTGATTATTCTGAGGGTATGGTCTATAGACATACCCAAGAAGCCAAATTAAATTGAAATAAATTTCTGTTGTATAATTAAATCATTCAGGCAGCTTCTTCTCCTTGTTCTCTGTCTTTGAAGGAGGCATGTATTAGGCCTCCAGGCTACAGAAGCTGCCTTATTAAATTTTTTTAATGCCTTTCTTATTTAAACTAACAACCAAAAAGCCTTGAAACATGTTCTGAAGTGTGAGAGCCATATCAGATCTTTCTTTCACTCATCAGATACGTTAGATTTCCATTTTTCAAACAAGGAAGGTCAAGAAGTAACATAATGATGTTGTTGTGAACTTGTGTTCTCTTGTCCCTGCCATGGGCTGACAGGTGATTCACATCCTCTCCCCTGAGAATTTAAGGAGTGATAGTTCTTTGGCCTTGTGGTCTGAGTTCTTTGGCAGCAGAACCACTGCTGTGATAAAAATGCACTTAATCATCAATTCAGATTAAAAGAGTCTGAAAGAGAATGTTTTGCTGAGTTTAAGAGGTTGATGTCTCTTCAGACTTCAGCCCAAAATGTCACTAATCTCATGAGGATCTGAATCTGGTCCTGCTCTGAGCTCTCTAGTGCTCAGCTCAGTGTTCAGTTAGGAATAGGATGGTTTCTTTTTGACAAGTGTGTAATTTGTTTTTTCAAGCTTTTTTGATCAGAAAGGTTTATGGTGCAGTCCTTAGTAAACTCAGGGTGTGAGTTTGAGCCATCAGTATGTTATGGTTACTAGTATTAAAAGGCTCGTTTCAGAACTGCCATCTAAAAATTACAAAACTTGTCTTGTTGCTGCTTAAATGCTTTCCTCTTACACTGGTATTTCCTTCCTTTCCTTTTTTCCTCTTCCTTCCCCCTTCCTCTTTTCCTTTTTCCCCTCTTCCTGCCTTCCCTCTGTCTGTGTGTCTCTCTCCCAGATCTGAAAGATTTTCAGAACAATAAACATAGATACTTGCTAGCCTCCGAGAATCAACGTCCTGGCAATTTTTCCACAGCCTCCATGGGGTCCCTCACTGCATCTCCATCCTCCTGCTCTCTCAGTAGTCAGGTGGGCTTAACATCTGTGTCCAGTATACAGGAAAGAATCATGTCAACACCTGGAGGAGAGGAGGCCATTGAACGTTTGAAGGTAGGTTTTAAGGAGGGTAAATAACAGTGAACCTGGGAGAATTTTCCTGCATAAATATATCCTGTTTCTGCAGGGTAGTTGTCTGAAAGCCACTGGCACCTTAAAAAAGAACACTTAGTGGTGGGCTAGAAACTGGGTCCATGCACAGCCTTCCTGTTAGGATTATTTAGGTTTAATTGTAGCCTGGAGCTGCAATTAATTATAAATGAAATTCTTGATTCCTGTGGATGGGCCCTCTGATGCAGTGGTAATTATGGAAAATCTGATCATAAGTGTAGACTTCATGAGGCTGGTCAGCACTAGTGTGGGCCAAGTCTGACTTGCAAATGCACTCAGCTTTCAGAAAACCAAATTACCCCAAAGTTGAAAAAAGGAGGAAGAATAATCCTGCCACTGTTGTCTTCACCCAGCCCCCACAGATTAAAATGTGAAGCACAGAATGGCAGTGCTTCATCCAGACAATAGCAGCCTTGTCCCAATCCTGCACGGAATTGAACCATAGCAGAAGTGCAGTACAGCAGAGTGTTTCTTGATTTTAGGAAAGTGCCCCCAGTCTCCATGGGTGGATGAGTGGGGAGAGCTGGCTGTGCTGGCTCTGTGCTTCGTTCTCGTGTTTGTCCATGAGACACTGCCACAGGAATGGAACACACACTGCAGATCCCTTCCCTATTGGAAACTCGCTGTTGCCATGGCAGTAACAGTGTGGTCTCTGCAGTTCCTTGGAATCCAGTTACTGAATAATGTCTGTAAATCAGATTTAAAAAAACAAATAAAGGGAAACAAATTTACATGGTTCAAAATAAAGTCTGACTGTGGTTAGATATGAAGTCATCTTCTCAGCCTGCCCTTGGGGTTATTTACCCCTTTAAAAACTAAGGGAAACAAATAAGAGTTTTAAAGTGCTAAGAGTGCTTTTTATATACAAAATTAATTTGAGGCCTAAACCAAGCACAAACTTCAATTGCTTTGTGTATCATGTGAAGAATTTGGGAAGAATTGTAAAGCAGCTTCTGGTATTTTCACACACAGGAATCTGAGAAGATCATTGCAGAGCTGAACGAAACATGGGAAGAGAAACTGAGGAAAACTGAGGCCATTAGGATGGAAAGGTCAGGAAGTGCAAGTGCTGTAATATGGATAGTCTGTGGAAAATGGGGATTGTCACTCTGTTCAGAAACAATGAAGCATCAGAATAGTGTTTAGGGATAGTTCTGCTGACCTTTGTGTTAAGATGTGTAACAGCAGGAGCACTGCTGAGAGAAAGCCCTGGTCTGTCCTGTATTTCTTAGTTAAAGTTGCTGTTCCACAGTTCTATAAATTCCTGGACTAAAGTTTACAAACTTGCCCTGTTGTCCTCTGAGGTGGTGACAGTCCTGGACAGGCTGAATGAGAGTCTAATGTATTTGTTACATGGCTTTCATTAGACCTTATTTTGCCTAAGAAGCCTAAAATATGGTCAATATCTTGCTTTTTTCTCTCAGGGAGGCATTGCTGGCAGAAATGGGAGTTGCCATTCGGGAAGATGGAGGAACACTGGGAGTTTTCTCACCTAAAAAGGTAAAGAAAATTGATGACTTTTGCATCATGTCTCCAAAAGGCTGATCAGCCTGAGACGGGGGAGGGTAATGAAGGTTGAACTTTTCTGTATCTTCCTCTGGAATATTTGTGCTGCAAGAAGTTTTGCAGCTCCTTGTGTATCTTAATTTGATAGAAAATCAGAAATGCTGCTTCCTGATGTTTGCCCTTTTCTGTAGTAGCTGTGTGTGACCTTTGTGTCCTCTACCTGTTCTTTGAGATATTCTGAGAAGTCTGGAGTCTTGTTTAGGTGCTCTTGCTTGAGCTTGTTTGCTCATCATTTTTCCCCTGGGAAAAAGAGATTGTGATCTCATGAACCACTGAACATAGAAGATGGATGCAGGGGAATATTTCTTTCAATCCTTGTCTGGAGTTTATTTTCTGAATTTTGAAAGAATCAGAAGTGTGCAGGAAAAGGGCAGAAATCAGTGCTATAATTATAAAATGAATGAGTTAGCAAAGAAGCTATCTCTGCAGGTAAAGCAGAATTATTGAAGAAGTACAAGGAAAAGAACTTTATCTCAAAAATGCTTGAACAAGAAGTACAGAGTAATATATTAGCCTGAAACTTGCACGTGCAAGTATGTAATAAATTTGACCTAAAGTTAACAGAGACCTCTTAGTGGCCTTGTACAGAAATACTGAACAGGAGAACTGGTTAAAATGTTTAATCCTTCACTGTAAGAAGTGTTAGACTGTGAAGTTTGGAGTAGGTAGAACTCCATTTTGGTTTTGGTATCTGCTCTGAGGTTTGCAAAGACACTGAGTTGAGTGTTCTTTATATTTCTTTCTCTTTCATTATGGATCCTCATCTCCTTTTAGATTTTCCCTCAGAGGCCATCAGCTCTTTTTGATGATTCTTTTGGTACATTTTCAGCTGATCAGGTTTGTGTATAAATGCCACCTGCATTATGTAGTTGCTTGGTAATAGATAGTATTTATTTTTACCCATATAGGATTGATTAGGAGAAGTAAAACTCTCAACCCAGTCCTGTCTGCTTCTGTTCCTTGCTATCCTTGCAGTTCCATTAGTTCTCCTTTCAGTAACTGTGGCTGCTGTTGTGAAAATTTAGGAGTCATAGGTAGAAAACTTGAAGGTTTTTTTTATAAAGGTTTTACACTTCTGAGGTACCAGTATGCACCTAATCACATGCAGTTAGTGAATAGTTGGGTTTGCCACCATCAGCACTCAAGTTACTGACCTTTATTTCTTACAAAGTATTCAAGTGTACAAGTCCTAGTGGTGTTACAGCAGTTGGCTAGATCTGGGATTTGGTTTCTCCTCATTTTTCTATTGATTTAAGAGCTTCACACAGCTCCAAGTGCTGATTTGAAAGGAGAGACAAGTGATGACAGTATGGGGCATCTTCAGCTGCAGTTTTAGGTGACCCCTATATTTTTAGGGGTGAAAAAGCTGTCTTGTTTTCCCCCTTTCTGTCTTTATTTTTTTTTTCTGTTAACTGAGTGCCATTAACATGTCTCTTAAAAGAACTTTTTTTTGCAGCCAGAATATATTGATGGAAACAGGATTCCTAAGGAATTACAGCCAAATTTATTTCCTTTTGCTAAACTTACTCTGTTCGAAGGTAACAAAGGGACAAGTGGCTTATTAAAAGTTTCATTTCTCTTGTATCATCTTTTTTCTTTAGTTATGTTTAACCATTTTGCCTTTTCTCTTGTGCCTACTGCCATCTCACTGGCTAGATTTTCACACCAAGGCCTTGTGACTTGTTTGCTGATTCCAATGGGGTTTTTTCACCAAAGAAGGTTGGTTTAGTGACTGTAGTGGATTTAAATATAGAAGAACTTTAGACGAAGAGCTTTCTAGCTGTTTGTATCACAGAGTGTTGGTAGTTTTAGATTTTGTTTTGGTGTTAACAAACTTTGCCAAATAAGCACCTGACTTGTGTTGCCCAGGAGAAGCCAAAGCTGATTTCACATCAGTTTCAGAATTTTACCAAAGCAACTTTTTCTGCTGTTGGATTTCCCTTACCAAAGTTTACAGAGACTTAAAAAGACTTTTTTTCTCCAGCTGAAGCCTCTATTCCCTTTGTTGACTGATATTTTGCATAACTGAGCAATCTGAGCTGTATTTGTGCTGGTATTTTGTGAAGCTTTACAGTACTTCAAGAAGTTTGAAGAAGTCCATTTTTGAATAACCTCTATACACATGGCAAAACTGCTGGATTATTGTTCATCCTCCACAGCTGTGGGAAGGAGCCTGAAAGCAAGACCTCAGTTCTTAATTAACTTTTTGTTCTTTCAGACTCCTCATCTTGTAAACCTTAATGAAGATCCACTCATGTCTGAGTGTCTGCTGTACTACATCAAAGATGGCATTACCAGGTGAGGGCTGGTTCTAACACACTCTCCAGTTGTTTCTTGGCTTCCTTAAATCCCCATGCTGGAGACTCCATGAGTTTAAATAATAACTGTGCCTTGAGCTGTTCCACTTGCAGATATAAATGAAGCATGAGATCCTGTAGGTGGAAAAATACAGAAGTGCATTTTCTTTTAAGTTGATTTGATGTGTTAAAAGTAACGTGTGCATTCACTCAGCTTTGAGAAGTTGTTATGGCACCTGTGCAGTAAAAGAAAGAATGGCATCCCCTCTAAGGTGTAGGAAAACAAAAGTAATGAATACCTGAAAGATTTTGATGAGTGCAGGATTGAATACCATAGCAACTGGAATATAATTAAATAAAATGTTACCCTTCCCTCTGCACAATAAATGTATTCTGCATTCACATAAATGACATAAAATTTAATTGCTAGATTTGGAATTTAAAATGGATTTTATTCCAAAATTTGTTTTGCAGACAGCCGGAAGAAGAGAAGTAATTTTAATTATCTTTGGAGCACCATACTCTGGTTGCTTAGTTTGTATGTTCCTGGGGAACAAATGGAGGAGTGTACACAGACAAGGGCTGGTGCTGCTCTAATATGCATTGAACCTTCTGAAAGGATTATTCAGTTGTAGAGAATTCAGCACTGAATGATGAATAGAATAGCTTTGGGCTTAAGAAATCATTTTAAGTTTTGAGCCTAGGTAGCTGACATCAGAAATGTGTAAAGTAATAGGTAGAGCGAGTTCATAAACATTAGGATTGGAAATTAAGTTGTCTGTATGTAGAATTGTTCAAACACTTGAGTTTGGAATGGGCATAAATCTTCATGCTCCAGGGATGCAGCCAAGCTCTCACTGTCTGGATGCTGGATGAAACTGCTTGTGGCATCACATTATTCAGCAAGAGTCTCCTGAGCCACTTTTGCTTCTTTGTTCAAGTGCAGATGGTGATTATTGAGAGGGATGATCCCTGTCTGACAGCTGTAAATTCACCTCTGGAAATCCTTGTCACTTTCTTTCTTCTGCATCCCTTTCTAAAGGGAGAAGAGAATACACAAGAGGGAAGGAATTGCATTAAATCCAGAGGTGGTGTAACATTTCAATTCTCTCATTAAGTTACATGTTTTAAGAGAGAGAAAACTTCTTTTGTGAAGCTATTATCCTCCAATCTATGGTAAATCTGGCAGGTTCTCTGCAGAATTAAATGTAGTTCAAACCTTTAGACTTGAAGGACAGTGTTAATAATTTAGACATTTTCCTAGATGTTTCTGGGCTGTGTTGTCCTACACAGAGCTGTAGAAAGTGTCTGATTTGCTCTTGAAACAACTTCTGTTGGACCCAGGGTTGGCCAGGCTGATGCTGAGAGAAGGCAAGACATTGTACTGAGTGGGGCTCATATCAAGGAAGAGCACTGCATCTTTCGAAGTGAGAGGAACAACAATGGTGAAGGTAAAAATCTGCTTCTCCTAAAAAAGTATTGCTGAATCTTTCACTTCTCACTTGATAGTTGGCCAGGGAATACTGAGTTTTGAAACTTTCTCTGACCTCAAACAAAACATCAGCTTTGGCTCACTGTTTTCTTGAGTCTCAGAGGAAGAAAATAAGATTAGTTTGAGTGATAATATTTTCAAACTGTGATATCAGCTTCAAATTGCAGGCTGCAGCCAGTGTAAGAGTTAAATTCTGACCTTGGTTAACTGTAATCATGAAAGAAAATAATTTCCAAATGCAATATGTGGAGATGTCAGTGGTATTGATTTCCTTATGGAGCTTAATTTTTAACCAGCGTGACACCCTGGAATGATTCACTTATTTGGCGTTAGTGTGAAAATAAATAGAAATTGAGGGGCCTCTGGGGCTTGCACGCTTATGTTTCTCTAAAGTCTCACTCATCAGTGTTGTTTTCTTTGTAGTTATTGTGACTTTGGAGCCTTGTGAACGATCAGAAACCTACGTGAATGGCAAGAGGGTCGTGCAGCCCGTGCAGCTGCGCTCAGGTAAGAAACGCTGCAGTGGATTTTCTTGTAGATTCTCCATCTAGAAATCGTCCATACGTGACAGTTACACAATAGATGGAGGATGCTGGGTGCTGTTTAGGGACAGGGTCCCCTTTCTGGAGTGGAGCTTTTAAACAGAAGTTGGTACCATTCTCCTCTCGGCTGCAGTTTGTTTTCTTCCATCCTTTGCTGCAGTATCTGTATTTCAACATTCACTGCTATCCAGAATCCTGCTGGTCCTGCTGCTTACCCTGATATTATTCAAATGTGTTCTTGCCCAGCCTATTGCCCTTGGCAGTTTCAGTGAGACAGAGCAGACAGACTGCCAGTTGCTGATGGAAAATTCCCAGTTTCCTGGCAAAGCTGATATGACTGTCTGCAGGAGTGCAACAGCTTCTCTTTTCTCTCATTAGATATCCCACTCAGACCCCTGTATTCCTCTATCTTAATAATGTATTAATAAGGACAATTTTGGTTACTTTGGATGTCTGTTTACAAGGATGCCTGGTTAAAATTTTAACTCCATTAGTATACTCTGGAAGAGCAGAGGCATTTTACTGCCTTCCAACATGCACAAATGGACATCTGATAACTGTAGGATTTAGCCAGAAAACTTAACAATATTAGAGTTATGCAGCTCTTTTTGACATTAATATAAAAGAAGCGGTAAAATTGTTCCTTCAATCTCAGTGATAAGGTCTCCAGTAAAATCAATACGTAGAAACCACATTTTAAAGAAGAGTAAATACAATCTGTTTGAAGTTAAGGCTTTTTCAAGTTGAAAATTCTGCTGAAGTGACTTTTGCCTGTGTTTTGGCACTGCAGAGGAGGAATGGGATTTAGTGATGTGTTTGCTTTACTGCAGCTGTTGGTCTCTCTCCCTTGCTTGTCGTTTAATGTGTACACACCTACTTGTGTGTGCACAGAACTCCTTACAGGGCAATCCTGTCATATGCTGTCAGCCAATGGGATAAATGAGATGAACCATTCAGTGATGTTTCTCAGTGTTTTTGGAATACTTGCCTGAAAGAGTTAAACTTCTGTTCCCTTTCCTAGGAAATCGTATCATCATGGGTAAAAATCATGTCTTCAGATTCAATCACCCAGAGCAAGCACGGGCAGAAAGAGAGAAAACACCTTCAGCTGAGACTCCCTCGGAGCCTGTTGATTGGACATTTGCTCAGAGGGAGCTTCTGGAGAAGCAAGGCATTGACATGAAGCAGGAGATGGAGAAAAGGTAATGAAATAACTCAAAATTTCTACCTGAAACAAGGAGGAGTCAGCAGTAGGTTACTAGTTTCTGCCACACAGCATCTCTGCTCCCCATTGTGGAAGTTCAGAAAGCTTCCTCCTTATTTTACTCCTTTTTACTCCTTTAAAAATTGCAGGTAAGCACCTGCCACAAACCCTCCAGCCATTTTGGTGAAGGGCTGAGCTGCAGCTCACAGAGAGTTTCACTTCTGTAGTACTTGAATAGACAGAGAAAAGCTCCTTTTAAGAGCAATAATTTTTTATTCTTGGGAGTGCAATTCAGGGGGTTGTGTCTGTAGAGCATCACCAACATGAATATAATGACCTCTGACTAGTTCTGTTCTTTTGTTCATCTTCAGATTACAAGAAATGGAGATTTTATATAAGAAAGAGAAGGAGGAAGCTGATCTCCTGTTGGAGCAGCAAAGACTGGTAAGTGTCTTTACTTCTGATTAACTATACCTTTGGCAAACAGTAATTCCTGTCCTTGCTTATCTGAAAGTTTAGGAAACCTGCTTGGGTTGTCTGCACAATGCAGTTCTCCCTTTGCTTTAAATTCTTTGTGTCTACAGTGAATTTTTAGCAGTGTGATTGAGCTCCTTCATGTTAATTCAGAGATTGTGATTGACAGTGAAGAGGCTTTAATCAATTCTTGTTGGGATAGTTTGGATTTCTTGCAAGTAAACCTGAAAAAAGGGCATTTTCGTGCTCTCTGTTTTTTGAAGTTCCTTTTCACTAGTCTAAACAGCTTGGGATGTTTGCCTTTATTTTTGTCTTGGATCACCAGAACATACTAATTTTGTGCTGCCAAAGAGATTCCTAGAACGTTCAAACACTAGGGTTATTTTTTGAATGATGTCTCAAAATGTTGCTGCATTGTGCATGTTTTAACCCTTCTCCCTCCCCTGCATGGAGTTCCTTGTGAGGGTCTTAGTGGTACTGGTGGGGTTATACCTAGGGAGCAGTGTGCAAAGGAACAATGGGAATTCTATCATTCCACATATTTATTAAATAGGAAGTCTGTTAAAGATATAGGAAGAACTCAGTCTTCTCACAACAAATATCTCTGAAGTGCATTACAAATAGAAATGTCTTCAAGCACACTGTGAGTTTCAAAAACAAGACCAAGCCCATGAATTAAATCTAGATTACCTTAAGAAAACTCAGTCTCCTGATTCTGTTTCAGCTGGTTGTCTTTAGCCAGAACACAAGTATAGTTGTGCCTGAATTCTGATAAAAAAATTCAAACTTGTGATTCATTTGGTTTTAGTGTGAGATTGTGACCACTAAAAACTGTGGGTTAAATGCATCCTGGGCTTGAAACTGTAAAGCTCTTCCCCTTTTCCCAAAACCAGAATGGAGCAAAGTACTGTGGCTTCCATAGGGAGAAGCTACATAATTGTTTTTTATTTATTTTAATTTATATTACACACTTATGCATCTCTAATAATTTCATCATAAAGGAACAATTTCTTGGATGGAAAGGAGTGGCTGCAGACTTTGAATCAACACAACCCTTAGTTCAGAAGGGAAGTTAAGATGTGACTAATGTAATGTTTCACCTCTAGAATTTTAAAGTTAAAATTTGCGTAGCTGGAAGTAGTACAGCAAAAATCCCTTCAGTGTGAAAATAAAAATAGTTTGAATATCAAGTAACTTCTGGCAACGTGTCAAATGAGATGCAAGTAATGGAATTCCCTCCCTCAAATTTTAGCTGACAGGCACAAGTGAAGCTATTGTATGAATTAAAGATGGGAAATTGGCTGTCTGGGAAGCTGCTTCCAATGAGGCTGTGCTTTTAAAGTGTTGTGAAGGGAATTTGTTTCCCCAAATACTTCAGATTAAGGGAAAGCTCTTTAGAGAGTAGGTTGGTTAATACTGTAATAAAGATGCTGATTTCTTTAAGCTTGTTCTGTTCTTGCTGGTTTCAGTTAGTGGGCAGAGATGGAATACTATCCTACATGTATCAGCAATTCCTGAAGGACACCTTTCCTAGTTGTAAGGGATCATATCAGATGAGATCCTTGGTCATTAAGCAGTGTCCTGCTTATCACAGTGCTCAGTAAGAGTATTGCAGGTGACAGCAACACTTCTTGACACAGTTTATCATTTCTGTGTCCCTGTGGAGAGCCTGGAATGGGCAGGATTAGTGAATCCAGACAGCACTGGTTGAATAATGAGTGGAAAATCTGAGAATGCATTAGCTTGTGTACCTTCAAAGTATTTACATTGCTGCCATATCCAGCTGCAATATCAGGTTCTGTAACTTACTGCTTTGTGAGACTGATATTGAAATATAAATATCCTTTCTGATCTAAATTGGAGTATAATCTTGGATATTAAGGAGCTGGCTAATCCTGTTTACCAGATTGTTTTGGTTTTATGCTGAGTCTCAAAGCAATTTGGGTATTTTTTTGGTTAGATGTGTTGTACAAAAAAAGGATGAACAATGACTCTTGTCCCCCGAAATTTACAACTAAAACATATTTGCCTTGCTAGTATTCCTAGGGAATAGAAATAGTCATTCTCCATTTTCAAATTGAATGTGAAGTTGTGTTTAATAGAGCTAAAACCCAGGCCGTAATGCCACTGCAGTGACCAATGATATTGGAATATGGGTTAATGACTGTACTCACTGAGTGCTCTCAGGGCAATGACACAGTGTCTTTTCATCAGCTTTTGTTACCAAGACATGCTTTACCCAGAAGTAGTTCTATGGTAGTTTTGTAACCTCTCAGAATCCTGTGGAACTTGTGAGTTAATGTTGGAGTAGTTCATGTTTTGCCTTTCTGGTTGTCTCCCTGAGTGGTCAGACTGCACAGTGTCTTCCTTCGGGGCACCTCTGGTTTCCACTGCAATCTGTAGTTTGATAGGTGCTGTTTCTTTAGGCCACAAATTTTGTCAGCTGTAAATTCACAAAGAGTTTATATTCTCTTTCTAAACCAGTGTTTTGTTTATATCTTGACCTGAACTAGAAGTTGATTCTCTAGTACTATTCTTAAAAATATATAAAGTCACAAGAAGCTCAGATAATGTGAATCTTGACCATGGGGCAGAACACCCCCTTCCATCATTCACAAACCAAATTATATTGTTTTCACCATTCTTTGTGGTCATCTACCCAAAGTCTAAAATCTAGAAACTGGTTCTGGATCAGTAATCTGGGTTTCCTTTGGTTTTAGAGTAACTGGCTCTTGTTGTTCCTGGTGTCTTATGTAGTATAAATCTCCATGTGAAAAACAGGGATGTTAGAGAGAGGCTTTTTAGACACTGACAGCTGTGTTTGATGTTTGGATCATAACAATACATAAGATTTCTTGCTTGTTAAAGAGGTGTCTTAACTTAATCATCCTTTAAAGAAAAGTGGTCTGACTTGAATTCCTGGTTGCAGTAAGCAGTAATGGATATTCTTAACTTGTGGTGGCACTTTACCTGAACAAACATTTCTAGCACATGGAAATCTGAAGCAGTGCTCATTAAAAGTCATTTAGCAAAAGGTGGAAAACTTGTAATGAAGAAGCAAAACACGCATAATGCTTAGCAAGTGTGTGGAAGCTCCAGGCTCTAGGGTTTGAGAAGAAGACAAACCAAGGATATCAAATAGAGAACTCGCATTAAAACAATTTAAAAAAAAGTCATTACTCTGCATTCTGCTGAAACTCATTCTTCGGACAGACAAGACTGATAATGTTTTATTCTTTAAACTAAGCAACAAGGTGCCAAATGGGAAAAAAACCCCAAAGCCCAAACCACAACCCACCTCTAAAACTCTGATTCTGGATATCCTTTTAGCTTGTAGCAAGTCTTGGAGTATGAACCACTGTCTTCACCTGTCATAGTGGCACTTACAGTCCTTTTAACATTGAACCTTTCAGCTGCTTCTGTTTCATTTTTTCTTATCGTCTAACACTCCTCTGGCTGCTGTTGTAGTGAAGTGGATTCTAAACTTGAGCACCCCTGCAACCACGTGCAACGTTACTAACCAGTGTTAACCCGACTTACTCTGGCTGCTCATGACATCTTCTATGATGGCTGTTGTGTTCACCTACCTGGGGAGGATTTGCTGAAAGAAGCCACAGCAGTCACCAAGGCAAATGTGTGTGGCGGGGATTTGCATGTCTTTGTAGCATGTGTGAAGTGCAGTTTACACTTGGTTTTTAATTTTTTAAAATCAGGAACCTGGTTTTAGTTGGTCTTTTTAAAGATTTTTGGAAGGGATTGGGAGGGAAGAGTTTAGATTAACTGCAATTTTGAGATGATAAGACTTTTAAATATAATGTTAATTTAGTGAAGGGCTCCAATTTTGACAGTCCATGACTCTTGAAGATACGTTTTAATGCCCTAACACTCAGTCTTCAGGGACATCCTTATCACTTGTTCTATTTTGATTTTTGATTTAGTTTTCTTTGCCTGCTACTTCTTGTTTAGCTTTTCCATTTTCTTACAATTTTAATTTTGGTTATTTTGGGGCCACTTCTTGATTTTTGTTTTTCCAAAGGATGCAGACTCTGATAGTGGGGATGATTCGGACAAGAGATCGTGTGAGGAGAGTTGGAGACTGATCACTTCCCTGAGAGAGAAGCTGCCCCCCAGCAAGCTCCAAACCATTGTAAAAAAGTGTGGCCTCCCCAGCAGTGGGAAGAAACGAGAACCTATTAAAATGTACCAGATACCCCAACGCCGACGCCTTAGCAAAGACTCCAAATGGGTCACCATCTCAGACCTAAAGATTCAGGCTGTGAAGGAGATTTGCTATGAGGTAGCACTCAATGACTTCAGGCACACTAGGCAGGAGATTGAGGCCCTGGCCATTGTTAAAATGAAGGAGCTTTGTGCCATGTATGGGAAAAAAGATCCGAATGAGCGCGAGTCATGGCGAGCTGTTGCTCGTGATGTCTGGGATACAGTAGGAGTTGGAGATGAGAAGATTGAAGATGTCATGGCCAATGGTAAAGGAATAACTGATGTGGACGACCTAAAAGTTCACATAGACAAATTGGAAGATATTTTGCAAGAAGTGAAGAAACAGAACAACATGAAGGACGAAGAGATCAAAGTTCTCAGAAATAAGATGCTTAAAATGGAGAAGGTTTTGCCCCTGATAGGATCTTCAGAGAAAGCTCAGTCAGCCATAGGTAATGCCAAGTCTCCAAACTCTACCGATGCGGTGGATGGGGATAAGAAGCCCATGGATGACTTAAAGAGAAGTGAGAATGATGAACTTGCCAAGGAGGAGCGTGTTTCTCAGCTAATGGCAGGTGATCCAGCTTTCAGACGCGGGCGCTTACGTTGGATGAGGCAAGAACAGATTCGGTTTAAAAATCTGCAGCAGCAGGAAATAGCAAAACAGCTTCGCCGACAAAATATGCCTCACCGGTTTATCCCACCCGAAAATCGCAAACCCCGCTTCCCTTTCAAGAGCAATCCCAAACATAGGAACTCCTGGAGTCCCGGCACCCACATAATTATCACCGAGGATGAAGTTATTGAGGTCAGAATCCCAAAAGAAGATGATAAGAGCAAAGATGAAGGCAAAGAGAAAGAAAGCAAAGCTGCTTCTAAAGACCCACAGCAGCTGTGGAATCTTTATGGCCCCCAGAGGAGTCAAGATAACATCCAAATTAACAGGCAGCAGCTGAACCCGCAGCCCCAGCCCAGCAGCCAGCAGCAGCCGTCGCCTCAGCTGCGCTGGAGGAGCAATTCCCTCAATAACGGCTCCCAAAAAAGCTTGAGACGCCAGACCTCGGGATCCTCGGAGTCACTGCACTCCCCCAGCGGGCAGCAGAGCCCGGACCTGCAGACTTTCCAGCAGAAACGCCACATCCACCAGCACCGGCAGCACTACTGTGCCGAGGGCTCCCCTCAGAAACAGCCCAGCCACTGTCACCAGTTTGTGACGCCCCCGCGAATGCGGCGCCAGTTCTCAGCACCCAACCTCAAATCGGGCAGAGAAACCACAGTATGAGCAGGGGGCAGGAGCAGGATGGGCAGGGGGCAGCGGGGGCAATCCTGGCTGGGAGCTGGGCAACAGCCAGGATTGGCTTCGCTGAGCTCCGGGCTGGGCCGGGCCGGGCTTGAGGCACAAACACAAGGTACCGGCCCTGGAGCCCCTGCATGGGCCTTCTCTTTGCAGTTTTAACAGCATTGATTGGAAGAGTTTTCTGAAAAAAATTGTAAGAACTTCCTTTTTATAGACTAGAAAACTTGGAGGGAGGGATGTGGAGGGGAGAACTTCCCTGCTAGCTCATTTACCAATTTTTTTTTTGTGTGTGTCTTGAAGTATTTTTCTAATGCTGAAAATATTGTCTGGAACTTACAAAGTGCTTCCTTCCTCCTGTGTTTTATGTAGACAATCAAAAGAGGAAATTTAGTTTCTAGCATTGAATGTTTCTTGTGACCTTTTTCTTAGGAATAAGGAAACTGACCATCTGTTTTTAAATTGATCTGGCTCTTCAGAACAATATTTTCCACTCAACTCAAATTTTTAATAGTAATAATAATCTATAAACCAAAAGTTGTCGGCTGACAAGATATGTGGCTTTTTTTAATAGAGACATTAAGAAGAGCTATTGGGTCACAACAGTCCTACTCCCTGAGTAGATGTCTCTTCTTCTGCTTAAGTTCATAATTATTGATATGAAATTGCTGTGACAGTTAAACCTGCCTGAATGGAGTTTTATGTCAGAATATATATATATTGCTGAAGCAATACTCTGGAAATAAGCTTTTTCTAATTACCATTTTATCTCTAAATACAATAGTTTTTAATTATTATACTGAGATTGTGGAAAGGAACTAGGATTTTTCAACACTCTGGTGCACTCAAAAAGCTAATTCTTTTATGTTTTCAGCTTTCTCGGGCATGAGTCTGAGAGGTGTTTTTGAAATAGTTACTCTTATGAAGATTTATAGATCACTGCTTTGTATTGGCTGAATTCTCCTGTAAGATGGGAGACTTGAACTGTTTCATCTTAATGTGATACCTCATGTTAGTGCCTCTGGTCTTGGATTAAATCTGAATTCAAGGCTTGTTTAATAAAGGAGAAGGTCGCTTTGAGGTGAAAATAAGATTATTTTTCCTTCTCTCCGCACTCAAAATGCAATTTACTGAAAAACTATTGATTAAGGAATAGGCTTTGGGGTTTTGTGTCAATTACAGAGTCCCAATCTTAATTACACAGGCTTTTTATCTGAGTTTCTTAAAATGTAAGACAAAATTGCTCTTACTTTTGAAAATCTGTGGCCTTAACTATAAGCCAATCTAAATTTTTTAAATTGAACTTGAATAGGATTTTAAAACCACAATTGGCCACTCTACCACATTTGGTAAGGTCCACTCTACAGTATATTTGTGCTGTTTTGCACAAGTATCCTGACTTTACTTGAGGTTGCTTAATTTTTTATAAAATATAAGCCCTACTGGTCATTGTTACTTGTGTGTGGTTCAGCGTAGCTGTAGGTGAGTGGCAAGTGCCTTAAGCTTATTTTCTATCTCTTTTTTTTTTTTTTTTTTTTTTTTTTTTTTTGTCCTGTCCTACTTTTCCCCTGCCTCAGCTGTGCATGTTGTAGGTGCTGGTTGTTATTTGGCAGCCACGCACCATTTACATATCGATTAATCAAGTGTCAGCTCTTCATTCTCTGCTCTTGTTTAACTGATGGGATACTGGCCTCACATCTAGGAGATAAAGTCAGTCCTCCAACTCCTAAAAGAACAAACCGGTCTGGTCACTTGGGAGGTTTCTTTTTTTATGGCAGGTTTAATTTTGTGTCCAGATCTGGCTTTGTAACTTGCATTTGTCTCATGCTTTGGCCTGCTTGAACAAAGGAAATAAAGCATCATGTCCAAAAATGTCTTGATTCATAAAGAAAAGAAGGCTTGTAGATGAGCAGTACTTTCTTTGAGCTTGAGTCCGAATTGCAAAATGAGTTTTGGGCGCCAAATAATATTTTGCTGTTGCCTTTATTTTAGAATCCTGTTTTAGTAGTGCATTGCACTTGGGTTTTGTGCATGTCAAGGGTAAGGAGTTCTTTTATATCCTCAAAAAGGCTTGGACTCATGCTTGGGAAAACCCTCTGAATTCTATAGGAATATAAGAGCCAGACAGTCTGCCCAGGATAGGTCTTGGTAGAAGACCAAACCAATTTTATCTTGTGTCCTGTTTTGTGGAATGTTGGGGCTGCCTGTATGAAATCACCAGGTGATTGAGCATGGAGTAATTCTGAAATCCATGGAACTACATGTACTGATATGAGATTAAAAACTCCTGCTACTTGATTCCTTAATGCTAGACACTAAAATGTTTGTGCCAGCTTATTTCAGCTTAAAAATATGAGAAGAACTCTGTAAATACCTGGGTGGTGCTGGTGAGCAATAGGTTGCCATCAGTCTGTCTTACCCCACTGTTTTAGTGCAGCACTACAAGAACAACCTGCTTTTTCTGTTGTATGATTTGACAAAACAGAAAAAGGACAGTCAGTGTCAGAATGGAGTCCAGTCTGCTCAGAGGAAGCAGACTGTTTTTTAGGAGGATATTTTAAGAATTTAATATTAATTAACAGTGCAGTGCCTCATCTGATGAGGGAAGCAGTGTGAGAACTGTTCCTTGCACTGTTCAGAAACACACACACTTCTCACTCCAAACCCTTTGTTAATAGAGTTAATGAATGGTGAGACAGCTGCTTACACGGAACTGTGTGTGAAAAGGCTTTCAGGTTACTGGGAATGTGGCATCCATGGTGGAAGTGCTGTTTTACTGAGCTGAACTGCCTTGCCAAGTGCTGCTGTGCTGTGTGCTCTGACAGCTGCCTTGGATCCGCCTCTGCCTTGCTGGTGGCTCCTAAAAGATCCTTTAGGACTCACTGGGGACACATGGATTTGGGGGGTGGGTGAAATGCATGTCACTAACACTCCTCAAATTGACTCCACCATCCTTTCTCAAGCAATCTGAGTTTAGGGATCTGCCAAATTAGGGGATGTTATTTTTATCAGTACATTCAGCATAGTTCCAATATTTCCCTCCCTGTTTGTCCTTTATCCTTTGTATGTTGAAATTTGTTCTTTATATGTTGAAATTTTTCTTGGATGCTTCCTACTGAATCACTTCAGGAGCTGCCACATGAGAAATCTATGCTGTGTAACCATTTGTACTGTAAAGAAAGCAGTGAGCTGCCTTTGAATTACATGGGATTTTCAGATCTGTCTATTGTTTAAGAAAAAACAAGTTTTGGATTGTCTTAAGAGCAAGCATCTGCCTTGTGAAAAGCAGAACTGGTTTGTATTGTAACAAGTGCTCTTTCAATAAACTATGAAATACTCTTGTAAGTGTCAGACTTGTCTCAGTGAAATGGAAATGAAACTTGGCTGCAGGCTTGTCCTGCTCTTATTTTTTATCTTGGGGTCGGGATTGTTTTAGCAGAGATAAAAGGTTTATTTAATTGTTCCTCAGGCTGATTCTTGTAAGTTCATCTGCCCTGGTTTCTCAGCTGTTGTGTGGAAAGCAGCCTATGTAGATTTGTGTCTACTCTCACAGCTTATTTAAACTAAATATAAAAGAAAAAAAGAGGGTTTTTTTATAGTGCAAGGGGCTACAGGCCTTATTCCTCTTCGGTGCTGTCCCATTGTACCATCCTGTGTGCTGTTTATTTAAATTCTGGAAGAAAATGCAGAGCTGGCTGTTCTCCATTTATTTGCTCATTGAAGGCAAAAGAAATGGACTTTTTTGTGCAGCTCAAATACAGGAGGGAATCACACACAGCAGTACCTTGGCAGACATCGTGTTATACTCAGTGTTCTGCTTTAACAGTTGGTCCAGTCTGGTCTTCAAAAGCTTTGCTTAGTCCAAGTGTGTGGTGTTTTTTTGTTTGGTTTGGTTGTTGTTTAGGGGTTTTTTTTGTTGGTTGTTTTTGCCTTTTTGTTGGTGGTTTTTGCCTTTTTCTCTTTTTAGTGTTTTCACAAAATCTCTAATTGTTGTGGCTTTAGATATTTCCCTGCCCTTGGGCAAAATAAACTTTGCATTCCCCTTTTCCACACTGATGGAGCTGATGACACCAACCAGTCTGCAGCTGTACAACAATATGCATTTGGTTCCAGGGAGTCTGGGGCGGGGACCTCCAGGGCAGCTTTTAGATGCAGTTTTTTCCTTTTCTAGCAGCTGAGGCGCCTTTAATTGATACTAACAATTATGTGTGTACTCTCACTAATCAGATGTGGAAGAGCTCACCTGGAGAGCTGACCAGTCTCTCCATGGAGCAAAAAGTCAATGCACATTCTGGTTGAATCAGCCCAAAATTCAGCCTTCAGCTCTTGCTCTGTGCCAATTATTCTTAAATACTACCCAGAATCCAGTGCCAGGAGACAACATTAGTCCTGCTTAGGGAAATGGTGCCTATTTCTTTTTCTCGTTATGGGAAAACAAACTTCAATTATTTAACTTAGTTTTTAAAAGTAATGTTTAAGTGTGTAGTCAATAAATAGTGTCTGCTTATGTTAAGCATTTATTTATCTAGGTATTTAAATGTACAGAAGATAAACTTATTGGCTCTCAAATCTCTAAATAGAGAAGAAGCAGGTCTTGGTCTGTGAATGAATGAATTTAATGTGCCTCGGTTTTTCGTGTGGAATTTTCACAGTGGGATGTGAAGAAGGTTGGAATACAAGATGAATGGCTTCAAGAACTCTCCTTAAGGACTCTGTAACAGAGTGAATTGTGGCAACCCTTGTATGAAACTCTTGAGAAACCAGTTCAATATATGACAGAGGCTTATCTTAAAAAATAAAATACAGTAGTGAGATAGGTTTTGAGACCAGGAATGTGGCGACTGTGTTCTAATTTGTATTTGTTTTACCAACAAATAATAAAAGACTCATTAGATTTTAATAATTTTTAGTAGCATTCATTTCAAGGCATGATAGGGATGAACAGGAAGAAAATCTTCTTTTACCAGAAGATACTGATGAAGTGTTCCTTGTGGGGAAGCCATTGCACAGGCTCTCTGCTGGGGCAGTGCTGATATTTTATCTTCTGATGCATTAAAAACACGCGTGAGAGAGTGGTATGTACATGCCAAGGCGAAAATCTAATTGAAAAACATAATGTGTCCTCCTGCTAAAACCTGGAATGAACTTTTTTATACAAAAATGGAGATCAGTAGTGCTGATAATCCTTCTGTTTGAGAAAACGAAGGTGAATATTCCTCCCCTTTTAAACTGATTTCTGTACTTTTCTTTATTTCTTCTCTTTCCTCTCTCTGAAAGCAGCAAGCAGCTTCCCCCAAAAATCCCCTTTTTCTAGTCTTTAACAAAAAAATAATTAAACCTCCCAAACCTTTCCCTCTTCCAGACACCAAGAGCAGGTACATCCAGTGATTTTAGAAACCAACACTTCACCTTAATTGTATTGGCTCTGTCCTCTCTTCAAGGGGAGGTGGCACTAAATCAGTAGAGGTTGGTGTGTGACCTGTGATCGTTAATGGAAGGCTCTGTGTGGATTCGTTCTCTGTATCTGTCGCTCCATCTGAGGTGTTGATCTCTCTCAGCTTCCTCCTGCCTTTTGTCTGTCCTCCTACACGGACTCTCCTCTCTCCCCACAGGACTATGAGAGTAAACTGCAGGCCCTTCAGAAGCAGGTAGAGACTCGGTCCTTGGCTGCTGAAACAACAGAGGAGGAGGAGGAGGAAGAAGAAGGTGAGTTGGAAGCTAAAAATAATTTGGATGTAGCCAAGCCTAAAGGAACAGTTGCTGTATCGTCTCCTGCAAGAGAGAAAACTTGCTTTGTAAAGCTGAAAACTACTTTGTAACTTCTTGATCCATAATCCTCACAGCATAAAGATTTAAAATACCTGTTTATAGGATATGTTCCAGCTAAACAGGAGACGTACATCCCCAAATTCAGTTGATGCACAAACTGGATTGGTTTAACTACAGGATTTGATTTGGTTGTCTTGAATTTGAAGGAATCTCTCTTCCTGGCACTAAAGTGTTCAGGTGTCTTAAACCAAAATAACACTTTGTTTCCTTGTTTTGATTTTAGTTTCTTTTTTCTCCTTGGTCAGAATTCATAGTATGCTGTGACACGTTACACATGTCTGTGTAGCTCAATTTCTGGACAGTAGATAGTTTATTATTCCCATAATACTTGCTTTCATTCCACTGTTTCAGCATTTAATCATTATTATATTTAATAACACTTAATATTTAATAATTTAATATTAAAAATTATTAAATAACTTAATAGGAATACAATTAGTTTTGTTTAATCTGTTCCAGATCTCCTTTACTTGATCATTAATCTCCTCTGCTAACGTGGAGGTAGTTTGAGTCTGTTTTTTCCTTACTGAATAATGGAAATGCAGTTTTGTTTTCTGTTCTTTCAGGAAAAGTGTTGAGAACACAATGAGTCAGCAGAAGTATTAGGTACTGCCTGTAATGGTTTTGAGTATTTTATTTCTGTGTTTCTTTGCTCTTCCCAGTGCCCTGGACACGCCACGAGTACGAACTCGCACAGTGGGCTTTCAGGAAGTGGAAATTCCACCAGTTCACTTCCCTGAGGGACCAGCTCTGGGGGAATGCAGTGTACCTGAAAGAAGCCAATGCAATCAGCGTGGAGTTAAAGAAAAAGGTAGGGACATGCAGAGCAGCTTTCTGGTTTTTCTGACTCATCAGTTTTGATTGTATAATCCTGCTTCAAATGGTCTGAGTTACTTTTGCTCTTTAAAGTTATGTCTCTAGCTTATTAATTTGGGCTTTAAAAGCGTTCAGAAAATCCTGAGTCTCTGGTTCAGACTTGTGGCTGAGTAAACATCCCATGCCAGTCTGATTGATGTATTCCCCTATCCTTCCTTTCCCTTTTGCTGTTGCTGTCAGTGTCATAAACACATGTGTATGTACATCTCCCCTGAGCCCTGTATTTTCCTTTCTGCTTTTACCTTCCTGTGGTCATTCCTCTTTCCAAGAGCAGTGGGTGCTGCAGGATGTGCTGGGTCTATAGCTTTCCAGATCTCTGCTCTCTATGACATTAAAGTCAAGATATGTGTCCTCAGCTGAATATGTTTTATGCCATTTTAAGACCAAAAAAAGTGACATAAAACCCCCTCAGTCAGTTCACAGGGTTACAAGTCAAACTGGCCTTGTATGAGGTGTCTGTCCCTTTGTGATGCCAATATCTGATTCCTCAGGACCAAAGTGATGTTTCTTTTCCATCCAGGTGCAGTTTCAGTTTGTCCTGCTCACAGACACCCTCTACTCCCCTCTGCCTCCGGAGCTGCTGCCCACGGAGCTGGAGAAGACCCGGGACAACAGGCCCTTCCCCCGCACTGTGGTAGCTGTGGAAGTCCAGGATCTGAAGAATGGAGCGACACATTACTGGTCCTTAGAAAAACTCAAGTATGTAAATATTACTGAAGAGTAAAATTCCTTATATCCAAGAAGCTTCACTGAAAAATTTCCCCCCCTCCTTGCTCTTCCTTCTCTGCTCATATTTTCCCTCCCAGATCCCACAATGCCTAGAAAGTTGGCATGTCTTAAATACCAGCTTTTTAGGTTCTGTGAACAAGTGCACTTGTTCTCCAGCATCTCACCTCACCTTCACATTTAATTTCTGTAATTTGAAGTTAGATTTTATTTTTTAAATCTATTAAGACTCATCACAGCTCATCATTCTTTTTTCACAGCCCTTTTACTGCAATAATTTCCTTGCCACCTGCTTTATATAACCTGCTAGTATGGGGCATAATTTATAATAAAGAGCTTAAATAAAGAAGATTCTGTTTCTATGGAAGATACACAAATTTTGACTGTAATCTGAATTATTGTCATCACATGTAAATGACATTTGTCTTTTCCCCATTCCCTAAATATTGACTGAAGAACTTTTTTCTTCTAATAACTTATAGACAAGAATCTTGCAGTGAAACACTTGTTTTATTCCATAAAATAAATAAATAAAGCATGTAACAGAATCCATTCACTTTTGAATCAAAATGCAAACATTTCTGGAGTGAAGTGCACAAAGCTGCTGAAATTACTCAGCAAAATGGTGTTCTGCAAAAAAAAGACGCGAAAAACATGCCAGAATTAGCTGTGAAAGAAGAATATTTAGAGGTTGGATTGAAATCTGAGATTTATGTAAGCTCTGCAGTGACCTTGCCTCATGCTTACAGGGCTCAGCCTACAAAATTTTTCCCAGAGAATTATTACAGCACCAAACTTGGGGTACAGCCCCCTCTGTTCTTAGGTGTAGTTTGGCACAGGTGAAGTCAGTGTTACCTCGCTTTGTCTTCTCTGCTGACTTTGTTCACACTCTCTCAATTTTTTCATTCCTGCTTTTTCCTGGGCAGGCAGAGGTTGGACCTGATGCGTGAGATGTACGACAGGGCTGGGGAAATGGCCTCCAACAGCCAGGATGAGGGGGAGAGCACCATGACAGGCAGTGACCCCTTCTACGATCGCTTCCACTGGTTCAAGCTCGTTGGGAGGTACGTGGCACAATCTCACTGCTGCTCCACTGGCATATCTGTGATCTCTGACTTGGAATGTGGATATAAACTGTGTGGCCTCTATGTCAGATGTGTGTTTTGTCCTTCAGGGATTTCTGATAGACTTCAAATACTGTGAAGAGTAGAAAGTGCTCTTTGGAATGTTGCCGGTTCTGGCGTAAACTGGTAGAATCTGATTTGAGCGAACCCTTAGTAAGTTACAAATTTGTTAAAGAGAACATAGCCAGCTAAATTCTATCTAAAGTCACTGGAGCAAAGCTGTGAGAATGTGAAGAACACTGGAAAAGTCGCCCTGAGTCCATCTTACATGATTCAAATGGTTTGGTCATTCCCTAGGGAAGTATCTGATGGGATTCTTTAATATTTCCTGATGTCAGGTGCACCTTTACAATATTCTTATTTACAGAAATGCTGTGTTGGAAATAAGAATTGTAGCTCTTTTAAATGGATGTGCTCTCAAGATCTATATATTCAGCCCTTTATATTCCTTTTCCATTTGCTTCCTGCTCCACTCAAGGACACTCTTTTCCCTGACTTTGTTGGCAACCCCTTCCGTTTCGATGCAGTGCAGGTGGTTTGAAGCCTTTGCTTGTTGTTCAGGTGGTCTCTGTGCTGATGGCAACAAACAGCTGTTAAATGAACATTCTTCTTTCCCCTCACCCTGCTGGTCGATGTCCGTTGGCTGATGTCCAGCTCCCCCATATTCCATGGCTGCGTGAACGAGCGCCTTGCCGACCGCACGCCCTCCCCCACTTTCTCCACGGCCGACTCCGACATCACTGAACTGGCTGATGAGCAGCAGGATGAGATGGAGGACTTTGATGATGAGGCCTTTGTGGATGACACTGGCTCCGACGTTGGAACTGAGGAGGGATCAGACCTCTTCAATGATGGGCGCGACCCGTTTTACGACCGATCCCCCTGGTTCATTTTAGTGGGAAGGTTGGTGAGGTTACTGTGAGAATGGCCAAAAGGGACCAGCTCTTGCTGCAGACTGCAATGGCTTTGCCTTGTGCTGCATAGATTGTCTGCCAGTCTAGCCAAAATATCCATATCCATCAATTGGAATTGCCAGAGAATGGGTGTAGTTCAACATTATATTGTAAATCCCTGTGTCATGTCATTAAATTCCCATATCATAAGTTTTAAATTCCCATGTCCCATGAAGACCTAAATGATAACTGAGAAAATAACCCTTACTTGCAACAATGTGAGTAAATCTATTTCTATTTAACTGTCACAGTGTAGAATGAATGTGGGTTTGCTTGTGTGCAGTATTTAAACATTATTTACAGATTTCTCTGTTTAGCCATTGCAAGATCTCTAAGATGGAATTGAAGTATGGCATTTTCTCCCATAGAAGAGAATCTGAGTGTGGTGGAAAGTCTTTAAGTCCAATCTAATAAATCTATTTTCTTTTTGAAAACTCATTTAACATCTGTGTATGAAGAGAAAAGATGGCATGAAGAGAAAGAAGAATGGTCCTTTCTGGATGAGGGAAAGAACATTTTCTGAGATGATTTGACTCCCCAGATTATGTTTGACTCTCTGTAGCCACTATTACATAGTGAAAGGTCATCATCACTGAAATTCACTGACTGGAGGTGTTTATCAGCACTTTCCCCAGGCACTGTGCTTGAATTTCTGAAATAAGTTTGCTTCATGTATTAGGGTATTATCCAGTTTGCTAATCTAGAAACAATTAGGGCATTATCAGACCCTCAAGACAGCAAGTTGCATTAAAAAATGCAGTATTTTGCACTGTTTCTTCATTAATAGTCTTGCTAAAACAAGTTTCTCATTACAAGAAACAGAAATGTTTTTATTTAGTGGCTTGGCTCCCCTCTTTCCTGCTTCCCACTCCCCCAATGATGCTTTTGTGCTTCCTTGCCTACCCTGTGAGCCAAAACCCTTGTTAGAGCAGGGAGGAGGGTGTTTGCCACAGGCGTGGTGCAAAGAAAAGGCTCCATGGCCAACGGAAGGGAGGAACAAAAGAGAAGGGACCAGAGCTTGGCTTTATCCCTCTCTCTGCCTGCAAGCAGGAAAGACTTCACACTCAGAGTGGTGGGTTCTTTATGAAGTTTCCTCAAATGCAGGAAACTTGCTTGCATTATTTGGTGTTTATCAAGGGTTTAGAAGAGAGTAGCTGTGTTGTCAAACCACAGGCTTTATCTGGAGTGGGGCTTGGAATTTCCCTGGTCTAGTTTTTGAAGCAAAAATTAGTAGACATGGAAGAAATTGCATTAGTCTTCTGTGATCTCTGAATTTGTGTCCTTACATGTGATGCTTGATAAGTTCTTTCATAAAATTTAATTGTTCCAGGCTAATCTGATTCAGGCGGTGAGTCAGTTTGGGAAAACCATCTGAGCTGTTTGGAGGTAGCTGTGAGCTCATTAAAGCCCAGGGCTGCTCCCTGCCCCTGTCCTGGCATCCACAGCCTGTGCTCCTGGAGCTCCTTCAGAGCTTGGGAAGGAGTTGGGCTATTCATCCTCATTTCACAAACTCCTCAGGAAGCACAGCACAAGCTGAGCAAATACAGTGTAGAATGAGAACAGTTGTGCTTCCTGGCAGTTGCACAGCTTGCTCCCCATTCCATGTTTTACAGAGGATTCTGAGCTCTGTCTCTCTGGACAGACGAGTGAAGCTGGAGCAGTTTTGAGCTCTGGCCTGAGCAGTATGAGCTGCACAGACTGAACTGTGAACTGAATTGAGGAATCCAACTTAGTTTGTATTGTCTGGGTAGAGACCTGAATGATCTTTTTCCAGTTGTTCTATTTTATTTCTAGTCCCTGTCCTTCTATTGTGCCCATTCTGTCAGCAGAAAGCTGTAATTAGACAGTCCAGCACCACTGAGTAGGAGCTATTTTGAGTCCTCAGTGTCTTCCAGTGTGAGAATTCTACTTTTGAACAGTGACTTGCAAGTACCAGGGGTATGTTCATCTACACAGATCTTGTCTAATGCATAAGGTAGTGTTCAATTTACAACAAAACCAAAATTCCTTGTCACTTCCAACTGTGTGTTGGTTCATATGTTGTAAAATGTGGAGGACAAATAAAAGAATTTTTAGTATTTTTGAGGGTTCATCAGCAGTAATGAGTGCAGGTCATGAAGGAGAGGAGGAGAAATGGATCATGCAGTTACCCAACTCCTTGGCCATCTCAGTTATTTTTTTCTCTCTCTCTCTGTGCTATAACTGTCTTTTATTTGTAACTCTTAAAGGAAAGGAAAAAAGAGCTGGTCCCTTTAGCCATCTCTTCTGGCATGCTGGGCTGTCTTTAAGGCTGATTTTCTTTATGGTGTGACATATCAAGCATTTGCTGTTTTTGAGGGAGGTGGGAGAGGACTAAGGGGTATTTTATTTAAATCTTGATGTGTTTATTTTAAAACTATCCACCATCATTCTGAGTTCTGTTGTTTTTTGTTTGGGTTTTTTTTGAAAGTTGCCGTTTGTTAAATTTCCTTTCTAGTTCTGTTGTGAGTATGCCATTCTACCTCACCAATCTTTCTGCTAATCCAGCTCCCCTCTTTCAGTCTGCTGGGCTAAGGTGCAGGGGGACACTGGGGGATGTTTGGGGAGTAGGAATCCTCCTGGATGTGGGAAGAGGAGGAGGATAACCCTAAGATTTCGTCCACTCCTAACCTGGCACTGTCTCATGATGCAGCAGATGGAATGGCCCTGGGAGCAGAACTGCTGCATGAACCAGTTCCTTTCTGGTACAGCACCCGTGCAGTTGCTCTCCCTTCTACAGAAGAGATCCAGCATTTTCATCAACAAATAGGAAGCTTAAAACTTTTTGCATTTTGTGCTTTTCTTTCTCAAAATGACTCTGGTGAACCGAGTGACTGGATGGAAGGCAGTTAAGGAAGAGGAGAAATACTTTTTTTTTCCATGGGATGGTCATACTGTAGTTGTTACTCCAGCTGAATGCTTTGGCTGGTCACATGTTGAGCAGCAGCTTCAGAACTTTTGCCATGCAAATAAACATGTATTTTTATTTTCTGTGCAGGTAATGCTTTCACTGCTTTAGTTTGGCTTTGAAGTGGGAAGGCTTCTATAATGCCTGACCCTTTTAGTTAGTGAGACTCTGTCTTACTGTGCACATCAGTGCAAGGCTCCTTGGATTTCTTTCTGTTGTGAAATGTCTGTTCTCTCTGGCTTGAAATGTGGTTTTCAAACTGGGTGTGTTTTTTTGTGTTGAGCATATAACCACATATCTTCCTGAACTCCATCCCTGATCCAGTCCAAGTGAGCAATTCTGGTTTGAGGGGCTGTTTCTTGTGTGGTTGGATGCTGCTTTCTTAGATGAGCAAAAATTTCAAGGCTAAAAATGAAAATGTTATCTTGGAGAAAAACAAACAAAAACCCCCAAAATTAAACTTCTCATTTTGCTACTTTAAATTTAAATTAGTCTCTTCTCCCTTCCCCTGCTTTATCAGTGCTTACCTCACTTTGGAGCAGACTGAAAAGGAATGAAATCCTAATCTTAGTGAAGTGTTATGTTGCAGTTGGTTTTTTTTGTTGTTGGTGTATAGTTTTCTTCATTTTTGTTTTGTTTTGCTACTTTTATAGCCTTATTAATCATTCTCTTCTCTATTGCATTTTGTCATCACTTTGTTTTTTAGTAGCATTATTTTTGTCTTTGGTTCACAACTGACACCTGTTTGACCACTTTGTCATTCCAAGAGAATTCATTCATCCTGGGAACAGACATGTGAGCCCAAGGAACAGCACGTCCCATTTTTCATGCAGGCCTTGCCCTAGGAATGTTAAACAATAACAGTTATAAATTAGAGAAATTAATTATATGCAATACTAAAGACTAATAAAAGAACTGCAACAAGGAAATGAGTTAAACAAATTAATCTTGTGTAGTATAATTTAATGTGCATAAATTTATTAAAATTACATAATAAGTAATTTTAAATTTAATGATTAGTAAAACTATTGGTTAAACTTCTGTGCATCTCAGTACTTTTCTGAACTCTGAAACAGGTCACTTCACAAATAAAGCCTTTCACATCCCCTTGTTGAGAGCTATTCATTACCTGAATTGTCTGGCTTCTCAACATTCAATGTTTTACTCAAGGTAGTCCCATTGAAGTGTGATGCTTTAAAAACTTCTGCAATTCATAGCAAAACATAAAATAGCTTAATAAAATGAGTCTGACTTTTTAAAAAAAATCTCTACAATTAAACTGGTTAAATTATTGTTCCAAAATAGACCCTACTTGTATAGAATTTTAAAAGTTAGTGTATGCCAGGATCATCCACTACTAGGCCTGAATGCTGCTTTTCCTTTTGTAAGCTGTAATTTCTAAGTGGTTGCTCCATAGTACTGCTGTGATGTATTGGTATTTACTTTATTTTTTAAAGAAATAAATATAATGCTCCTAAGAGATTTATCTGTGAAGACTGTCAGTCTTCCACTGTCTGTACATTCAGTGAATCTTCCAAGAAACCTAAGTGATGACTTATGGTTTATTGGGGGATTCTGATTATTCTGCAAACAGGATTACCAGAGGAATGTAGCAGTGAGAAAACAGTCAATTTGGTTTGTAAAAAGTGTTGTTACATGGTCAGCAAAAATTTGAGTCTGTGTGAGCACAGTAGAACAATTGCTTTTTCATTTGTCACTTCAGAGTACCTCATGGTGTGGAAAATTCTTCATAATTCAATATACAATACCTAAATAATACATATATATACACATATAATATACAACAGTATACAATTCTCTATAATGAATAGTTCCCTGATATATTCTGCCATCTCGCTAACAGCTCCATTCACAACTGTGGTGCATCTCCAATGACCTTCCATACAGCCATCACCTAAAAGTGTGTCCTCCATATGTTTGTAACTCATTACTATAAGCCCTGTGTCTGCAGTGAGCTCTGATTTAGAGCATTTTGTGGCTGCACTTGGCCCTGTGTGGGCAGGATGGATCCAGGACCTCCTGCAGGTCTCATAGGTGGCGTGAAGTGTCTGGAGATCTGAGTGTCCCAGCAGCCAAGCAAACTCTGCAGCTGGGTTTTGTACATCGTTGCCTAATGCTAGTTGTGTTTTCCTTCCTCCCTTCCCAGAGCATTTGTGTACCTGAGCAACCTGCTGTACCCGGTGCCTCTGATCCACAGAGTGGCTGTTGTGAGTGAGAAGGGAGAGGTCCGAGGGTTCCTGCGCGTGGCAGTTCAGGCCATTGCAGGTGAGAGACTCCGAGAGCTTCACGTGGCAGCTCTTGGCTCTGGGAACAGCTGCAGCTTTAAAAAACAGCCAAACAAATCAAATCATTGCCTTTCATACTCAAACCTGAATTTTTCGTGTTGCAAAGGACACCTGCTCTCTGTTGTTAACTGGCTGTTGAAATTATTTCATTCGTTATTTTCATCATATGGACCAAGTGTGAATAAATCTTGAAATAATGCTGCTGATGAGAAGATTTTAAGATGCTGGGGTTTCCCACTAAAGTTTATACCTAGCAACTAATGCAGCACTGGTTTTTAGGACAGTTAAAAAGCTAATTAGTGCTCAGAAATGTGCTCCTGCAGGCTTTGACAAGAGCAGGTGGAGAAGTTGCTGAAATTACAGTTTTCAGCATGGTTTAAACAGAAATCAGCAGCCGTTTTCCACTTCCTTGCCTCACTAAAAATGTTGAGAGTTAGAAGCTGCTTTTACACACTGTATAATCACCAAAAATTCCCAACTTTTCGGAAGAGAAGGGAAGTTATGAGGCAGTGTAACTGCCTCATGCAGTGTTGAACTGCCAGTGTGTGAGTGCCAGAGCTTGACTGCAGTTCACTGGGGAGCTGCTAATATTTTATACTTGTTCAGTGTGAGGTGAGCTAGTTGGTAGTCAGCCATGCCTTATCCATGCTGGTGAGAGCACAAATCCTTCCCATAATTTGCCCTTTTCAGCAGTGGCTGACTGCCAGCAGTTCTTTCTTGTTTAGGAAGGGTAACCCTGGAAGCTTCACTCTCCATTGGAATGTATAATGAAATCTCAGAAGTATAAAAATCACTCTGTCAGGGATTAAAGCACATGAATTAAAATCTGTTTTAATGTGTACAAAAGTCTCATTTCTAGTTTGGTTTGGCTCCTTAGCATTGACTAAATATTTCCAATTAAATACTTTGTTTATCTATCCAAATAAATCAAATACACCATGGCTAATAGAAATTGAGCTGGGGACATCTCTTGAAAAAAAGACACGGCATTATTTGGTCCCTGAGCAAAGCTTTGGAACATTATGAATCTTGGGATCTCTCCTGCAAACATGCATTCGCTGTGGAAAAAGCCTCTGGCATTTGACCAGGCCCTGTTGTTGTTGCTGTCCATGAAGAGGAGGAGGTTAAATGGGCAGATTGTGTAGACAAATCTGCCTTTCAGACTTCCAGCATGTACTGATGAAGTTTGCTGGTCTTACTGCTGAATTCATGGTTGCAAAAGTTGAGATGGCAGTTCAAGCCTATGTTAATTTACCTCATAATAATAATCAGAAATAAAAAAATACAGTGAGTACTGAAGTTGTTTCGCATTCAAAATTCGCTAAAGGATATTCCTAATGAAACTTCATAGCTTGTCTTGCTGTTTTCCCACCCTTGAGTTGATGATGGACAGATTTCTGACATGATTTTTTCCAGCACTCACTCCAACTTGTTATTGAAAGACTCTTCTGCTTTCTGGACTGGTTTCCACTGTAATGAGAATTTCCCCTTAGATGACTCTGGGGGGTTTTCTCTCTGCTCCCCATCATTTATTTATGTTTTTTCCTTCGGTTTTTTTTAGCTGATGAAGAAGCCCCAGATTATGGATCTGGTATTCGACAGTCTGGCACAGCTAAAATTTCCTTTGACAATGAGTATTTTGATAAGGTAAGAAGTCTTAAAATTGAGTTAGTGTCTTTGAATGTGGTAGCTTGTGCTTCTAAATAAAGAATATGTACTGTAGAGGTTTCTGGCAAACCCCAAAACTGCAGAGTCTGTTACAAGCCACTTCAATTAATTTTTCAGAGTGATTTTTCTTCAGTAGCGATGACTCGGTCTGGGCTGTCACTGGAGGAATTAAGGATTGTGGAAGGGCAAGGACAGAATTCAGAAGTTACCACTCCTCCAGAGGAGATCAACAGAATGAATGAGCTGGGTAAGCAAGAAATATGTTGTAGTTTTGGAGAACTTATGGGAAAGCTGGGACACTTTCAGTCAGTGACAGAAAGGGGTTCTGAGTGTCCTTCAAAAATTTGGTAGTTAGGGAGAGGTGTGATCTGTGGGTTGCATATGAGAGATCCTGGAGAACTATTCATTTGAAGAACTGTGCTGAAAAAATGTCCCCAAGTATTTGGATCTTTTGATTGTCTGGAAAAAATTTGGGCTCAAAAGGGTAAAAAAAAAAAGATATGACGGGACTAAACCATTTCCTGAAGAAATATTTTAAGAAAAGAAAGGAAAAAAAACCTAAGTGATTTCATGTGGGATTTTTGTGTTTCCCTAAGACTTGAAGTCAGCCACTTTGGATGGAAAGATGACTATGGAAGGATTCACTGAGGAAATTGGTGATCACTTGAAGCTGGGCAGTGTGTTTACCTTCCGTGTGACAGTGCTCCAGGCCAGTGGCATCCTGCCAGAATATGCAGATATTTTCTGCCAGTTCAAGTAAGAATTTGTCATTATTTACATTAGGCAATTAATGGTTTGATAGAGAGAGCAAAGAAGAGTGGGCAATGGGGAGTCTGATTGACAGCTTTTCATAGCAGAGAAAACTGCCTTCTCAATTACTGGAATTCCTGGTACCTGCTTTGTGTTAGCAGGTGTTAAGGAATAAAGTTTTGTAGAAAGGAGTTAGGAGTCAAAGTGTTCTCATAAGTTACTAGTTTGTAGATATCTTAAGGTTTTAAGCTTTTAATGTGAAAAATTCAGTATTGAATTGTACCTGTGCTCAGTTGGAATGAAAGCTGCATCACCCTTGAGTAGATCAGTAGCTCAACAGTGTAAGTTTTCTTTGGCTTAAATTCTTAAGAAAGAGAATAAAAACTAAGAATAATGAAGACATAAAAAAAGAGGAACTATGGTCCTGTGGGACTCACATATTCCTGCCTTTAGGCCATCACTCAGCTCCCTGTAAAGTTCCAGCAAAATAAATTTCTTTTAGGGTTTCCTTTCAGGGTTAGGTTCAGAGCAATCTTCATTAAACCATTCTGTGGTGGTTGATTTTTGGTTGAATTTTTTGTTTTTAAGCTTTTTACATCGGCATGATGAAGCTTTCTCAACAGAACCTCTCAAGAACAACGGCCGGGGGACTCCCCTTGGGTTTTACCATGTTCAGAATGTAAGTAAAGCTTTACATGAGTAGTAACTGTGGAGTTGTGTATCCTTCAAGGCAAGGGGTGTTATTAAGAATAGACAGTAAGAGGAGTGATGAGGTGAATTATGTAATCCCCAATGGAAAAAAAAAAAACCAAACAAAAAACCACAGGCTGATTCTGTGTGGTAGATTTAACTCTTCTGTTTCACCTCTACTTCCTGCCATTGAATTCTGTGTTTCCTTTCCAGGACGTTTAATGAAAACAGTCTAGAATTCAGGAAATAAAATGTATGTGTGAATAGCAGTGCTTATGATCTCAGATGAACTGAATATATCTATTTTTGTGAACTGTGTCATCCTTTGGCTACATTCAGCCTCCCCTTCTCCCACATGAAAAACCTCATACTGGGGCTTTAATTTGCTCCTTTATCTGAGAATAGAATTAAGGCCTGAACCAAAAGGGAATGCAGTTGCTTTTACTGTGAGTGGCAGTAAATAATATGCAAAATACAGATTCTTAGAAGATATTTTTTAATATCTCACTTTCTTGCCTCTCACAGATTGCTGTGGAAGTGACGGAATCGTTTGTGGAGTACATCAAGACAAAGCCTATTGTCTTTGAAGTCTTTGGGCATTATCAGCAGCATCCTCTCCACCTGCAAGGACAGGATCTCAACAGGTATTGGTCACTGTTCTGGCACAAAGGCAGTTTGGGATCACGCTCAGGTTAGCTCTGCAGTTTTCCATACTCCTGAAATTACACAGCCCTGCCCTCCCAAGCAGAATTTCTGGCAGAGATAAAAGTGAGTAAGACAGAGCCAGTGTAGTAACTGATGGAATTGTTCTGAGTAGAAAAAGGGCATAGGTTAGTCTGAGAAGTGTGCTGAGCCCACTTCTTTTCCTGACAGGTGATATTTACCTGTCCTCATAGAATTGTGAAGCTATTTTTAGAGACAGAAATGGGTGTGTATATGCAGATGCAGGAGTGTATGGTTAGCTGCCTCTGTATTGATAACTCTCTTCATTTCTCTGTAGCCCTCCACAGCCTTCACGAAGATTCTTTCCTCCCCCTATGCCACTGTCAAAGCCAGGTGAGGACAGCTCTTATTCTGTACATCACAGGTCTGCTCCTGAAAGTGCAGGTTGTGGTGTGTTCCTGAGGTATCCAGGACACCAAGGGATGTAATGGAGTGAGTGTTGTGAAGGGCATTCAGTCTATCTTTGCTGGCTCTCTTCCTCTTTATGTGTTTTATTTTTCTTTTCAACCCCCACTGCAGGAAGTGCTGCTTGGTTCATTTAAGGGTAGAATTCCATTCCTGAGATCTGGCTATGGCTCTTCCTTTGCTTACTGAGCACTTGACTTGAAATTTGCTTATTCATTAACCACTCCCTCTTTTTGCTCTCTCATATTCTCATTTAGTGCATCAGTTGTGTTGAGATGCTCCTTGGTTTCCTGTGTTTACTTGGAATAATACATGCTGAACTCTGTTATGATTTTTTTTTCCCATTTCACCTTTTAATTTCCTCCTCCTCCATCTTTCTCTCACTTGCATGTTCCCACCATCCTTTTTTTTGTGTGTGTGTTCCATTCCCTCTGCAGACCATGAAAGGAAAATTGAGTTGATTAGGTATCTTATGTCTGGCTATGTAAACGTGCATGTGCTGAACACGCTCTCCGAGCATGCCAACGTTCTGGCCTCCTCTGCTGTGGCTGCTTTCCAGGATGGAGCTGACCAGCTGCCACCTTTTCTCTTTCTGCCTGTTCCCAGTTGTCAGAGTGAGCGGGCTCCTAAACGAGATGGTTAGTAGCCAAACTTGATCTATGGTAGATGTAGAAGTAGTTCCAAAACGTGCTTCGAAATTCCTTTTTCCCTTTATCATGTAGTATTCTTAGGATTAGAAGCTGCCATAGTTGTGGTCATGGAAGGATGATGCTGTGCTGGAGTTCAGGACTATTTTAGAGAGAATCATATAGACAGCCTGTAGACTCCAGTGTGCTGCGAGTCACAGATTTTTATGTGTCACTGCATCTATTTCCTAAAACTTCCAGGACCTCTGATGTATTTTTTTTTGTGTGTTTTGCATATAGTTTTATGATACTGGGATGAGAGATGCATATGAAAAGACAGCCAGCTGTAGAGGAAACTATGTAGAGGAAACATTCTGCTATGTTCTATGTAGCTTTCCTTTTTGCTTATCTTCCTTTTCTGCCACTAACAGTGCTGTCCCTCACTTCCATTTGAATTCTGTTTCACTAAAAAAAAAAAAAATAGATATGCTGGTTATTATTGTGCCAGAGCAAGTCTGTGAGAATGTCTAGAATCAGCTTTCATGTTTAGTTAAACGTGTCTTCCTGTTGTATTTCTCATCTGGTGCTTTTGAGTTTCTCTTCTTAGCAATTACCTGAGTGACTTGTGTGTTTGATGTTCCTCTTGCTGTCAGCAGTGTTGAGTCCAGCTGTAAAGAGTTCATGTGCAACTGAATATGAGGGGTACAACAGGGTTACTACCCTGAATAATGAATGGGAAGAGTAAATGATGAGCCTTGATCTTGCTGCCTCACAGGATGGAGTTGTGCTGTGAATAACTGATACTTGTAAATTCTCTCCCTCAGAGGTAGCTGCTGTTTTACCTAGAAAAGAAAAAATTCAAGAGAGACTCCACAGGCACACCTGGAAGGACTTTTTCTTAAATGGAGACTGTTATGTCCTTCCACTGCTTGGGAAATTAAGTCCTGGTGGAAGCTGAGGGGTACACAAAGGTGTGAATATAGGAGAACACCTGAGCAAGGAAGGAATGGGGCTTGACAGGCCAGGAGGGAGAATAATTATTCAGCTTAATAAAAGCAGTGAGGTTAGTATGTGAAAGGAGGAAAAATGAAAAACCAACGGCAGAGATACAAAAATCCCTGTCAGAGTATACAGGAGCTGAGCTTTTAAATGTTCCCATTTACAGAAATTCAATGAGGGAACAGATAAGAGAAGTCATGCAATGACAGCTAAAAGGTATGGTGTGAGCACATGTGAGGGAGTATCAGGTTATTTCTAGAATTTAAGGTATCCCATTATGTTTTTTAATGTGGTTTATCACTACATTTGTATGAAAGGAATTAGAGAGGATCTGGGTAGTAATAAATGCTAATACCAAGAGATAAGGAGCTCAGAAACATACTTTGGCAGGATTAAGGCCCTGGAATAAGTCTTGTTCAGCCCTTTTATATATACAATACCTTATCCAAGGGGTGCAGCAGTCTGGCAGTTTGTAACACGAGGAGTGAAGAATGAAGTTTTAAATTCTATTTTTCTTGTCTTGTGTGGAGAAGGGGAGATGTACTTTATGGGTGAGTAATGCTACAGATGAAGAGACTTAAGAAATTAGAAATCACAAACTGTTAAGCCATAAAATAACTGATGCACATTTGAGGAAGCTTCTTTTCTGTGGAACTAGAGAGACTGTGTATTTTTCCAAGCTCTTTGGATACACTTTTATTTAATTATTTAACTTTTTTTATTCTAATGACATAGATGTAAAAAACCAACACTGAAAAATAGTGATTGCTGTAAGCAACATCGTTTTCATGGTAAAAGCTATGGTCTGCATAGGATCACTGAAATGGCACTTTACCATGAGCCCTGGGTAAGCTTCACTTGTTCAGTTTCTATGAACCATTCCTTTTTTTCTTTCTTTTTTTTCTGTCTTTAAGTGCCAGCTACAAAGCTGAACACTATGAGCAAACCCAGCTTGGGCCAGAGTGTGAGCAAATATGACCTCCTGGTGTGGTTTGAGATCAGTGAGTTGGAGCCAACAGGAGAGTAAGTCATGCATTATACTTTGTTTCAAGAACAGTAGTTTATGGCAGTTTTGAGGGGTTTTTCCCCTTTGTTCTGTTCAGACCAGGTTGATGTTTAGCAGTAGAGCAGAGGCCTGGCTGGTTTGCAGTGATGGGATGTAAATTCTGCTGGCATTAATTGTCCCATTGGAAAAGATCTAACAGACAGAATTACATTCTTTCACACCTAAATGATCTTTACACTGTGAACTCCATGCACACCAGCTGAACAGGCACTGGGAAAACTTACCTTGTGTATGGCCATGAGTTTGGATTCTCTGGGTGACCAGAGACTTTATACTCCAGAAGTCATCTAGCAGGCTCTTGTTCATGTTCATCTCTGGTACAAAGAAGATTTTCCTCTGACAGGTCTTTAGGGATTATATTGAGAAGTGAGTTCCACAGTTTTCCAAAGTACTGGAAGTACAGAATACGATGTTTCTGTATTTCACTGATCCTGTAGTGCCATAAGGAGCCCAGTGTGAGAATAGGTAGAAGAAAACCACCCTTTGCCTTCAGATACTCAGTTTGAGAGGTAACTGTTGGCAGCAGAAGTTGCTGTGCTGGTACCTGTTTCCTGCTGTTGATTCCACTGTCTCACACAGGTACATCCCTGCGATTGTGGATCACACTGGGGGCCTGCCCTGTCAGGGGACCTTCCTGCTCCACCAGGTACTGAAGAAAGCTGTGGAACAGCAAGTTTCATCTCTGCAGGGGGGGACAGGAATGCTGATGACTGGGTTTTGCATCTTTCCTGTCCTCTCCCACCCAGCTGTGCAATATAAATGCAAAATAGATGATGTGTGTATGTGTGTGTGAATACTTCACCAGTGTTTTGGTTTTGAACTCTCCCAGGGCATCCAGAGGAGAATCACAGTCACCATTATCCATGAGAAGGGCAGTGAGTTGCACTGGAAAGATGTGAGAGAGCTGGTTGTTGGTGAGTTGTTTTGCATCTTTCTCTGTAAGCAAGAAAAACTATTAATGGCAATTTCTCTTCGTATAAGATTCTGTCATTTCTATGAGCATTGCTTGTGAGAGGAGGATTTTGAAAAAGATCCAGAGTTAAAACTTAAGTTTTGCAACTTCCACTTAGAGCTGCTTGTTAATCACATACCCTGAAATGCTGTTTGGGGAAACAAGTTCCTTTTGTGTTGCACACTGAGTTTTGATTTATTCCTCCTCCTCCTCCTTTCAGGCCGTATAAGAAATAAAGCAGAGGTAGATGAAGCTGCTGTGGATGCCATTCTGTCCTTGAATATTATCTCTGCAAAATACCTGAAGTCTTCTCACAGCTCCAACAGGTAAATGAATGAAGTGAGCACTTTAGCAGGAATCTGAAATTTATTTGAGCTCTGAAGTGTTGACAGGATGCCTGGAAAGCTGAGAATGAGGCTAATTATTAAATGTAGAATTCCATGGGCACAGGGCAGACAGATAGAGAATGAACATCACCATTACTTCTTGCTAATGCTGAAAACTCTTGATGTACATGAAGGATTTTTTGATGATGCATCTGAATTACTTTCCATGTGGAAGGACCTTAAAGGGAGGATGGAAAGGAACAGCATAAGGAAGTCTCAGGATTTAACTCGGACCTTTTAAACTGACATGAAGGTGTGGTGCTGGAATACAGCACTGAAGTATAAAGACAATTTTGGGAGATATATTTGTATATATGGATATACCTATATTCTTCCTGGAACAAGCATGTGACAATTTAAGCAAGAGCTGTGCTTTGTAAACTCAGTTTCATAATATGTGGATTTTTACAGATGTGTCACAAATGGACTCCAGTTCCATGTCACTTCTGTCTGGGCAGCAGAAAGGTTAGGGGTTAGGGGTTTCTGGCTCTGTGTGCCCACAAAAATGAGGGGCATTTGCTGTAAAGCTCAGACTCCACATCGTTCTGCTTCAGTGTCTGCAACAAAGGGCAGGGAGGCAGTGTATGGGATTGGGCACAGCCTCTCCCTGCTCTGACATCAGCCCAGTCACTTGACTGCTCTGTGACTCTGCTCAGCTGGTGCAAAGCAGGAATATCTCTGGAATGGAGCTCTGAATGTGTATTTCCAGAGGGGAGAGGGGTTTTGGAGCCCATCTCTGCTGCAGCTGCTGTGAATCCTGGAGGTGGGATTCTTTGAGGCACGGAAATGGCTTCTTCCTTCTCCTTAGAGGCCTGGACTTTGAAACACCACTGCAGCATTAAAGGTGGATTTGGGATGCTGCTTCTACAAATAGAATGTCTGTCTGCCACCTGGTGTCTGTAAAGGCAGGGACAGGGTTTTAGCAGTTAGTCTTTGTCTCCCACTGAGAAGTGGATATTTTAGTGTATTTGAATTAATGGATCAATATAACTGGAAAACGGGGAGACTGTTGCTGAAACACAGGTTTCCAGTCTGATACTATTGGATTTGCAGTTGGAAAGCCCTGTGCTTTCTGTTCTCTAGCAATTTCAGTAAATTCCTTTATGTCTCTGTAGTTTCTATAATGTGGGGCCTCTTGGGTGAAGGATGAGTGTGAGTCAAGCTGTTGACCATCTCTTCCCAAAATGCCAAGGTTTAAATTGTGGGATGAGTGCACAGCAGTGGTGGAGTGGGATTGAGGCCCTGGTAAGGGATATGTCTTAGTTTGCTCATTGTCTGCAAATTGTTTTCTGCTTCCTGTGGGGTTTTTTCCTTTGTTTTTTAAGTCCACTTGTTCTGTTCCTCCCAGCTGTTTGCTTTTCTGTTCTGCTTTTGGCTGCACTAACTGAAGCTCTTTCTATGTTTTACAGGCTCTTTCTTGATAAGGATATGCCTAGGTATATTCTGTTTGCTTCCTTTGTGCATAAAGATTCTTGAAAATAGAATGCTTTATGTCCCATTTGTGTTGCTGCCACTTCCCTCTTAGCTTTTAAGGAATTCCATTAGCATGCCTCTTAGCTCTTCTCCTTTGTGTCAGGGATTTATTAAGGGACAGTTCACTGGGGGCCTTGTGAAGGTGAACTTTCCCTCACATGTAAGAGAACTTCCTTCAGTCTTTCTGATTCTCTAAATGTGCCATCAAATATCACCCTTAGTTATGGTCCTGGTTATTTTCTTCCTTTGTTCTCTACCAAAGAACTAAATTTGGAATTTCTCACTGTCTCAGACTCTGTAATGTGTTTGAAGTACCAAGCCAAGGACTGAATGATGAGGTTACTTGAAATTCCAGCTCAGAATTGCACTGAACAAAGAGCAGTGGCTGCCATGTGACTGCCATTCAGCTTCTGTTCTGGGGCCAGATTTGCATCTGAAATTTAACCATGTGGTTGCTACTCCTTAGTTTATGAGCTGGCAGAGGAGCCAGACCTGCAGTAGCTGCTCAGACTGGATGCCTGTTTCCCCTTCCAGGTGGGATCACAGCCAGGCACTATGGCTGTGCAGTCTGGGGCAGTTTGCATCCTGCTTTCTGTGCTCTGCCTCTTTGGGAAAGGGGAGACTTTGTCTTCGATGCTCTCAATTCACCACCTTTCACTATTGCTAAAATCCACTTAAGAAACAGTTCTAACTACACATTTAACCTGTTTCTCCTGTTTTCTGTGCTTTGCTTGTTCTGTGCTCCCTTTTCGTCCTTGTGCTGTTGACTGTGCTGAAAGGAGTTTGCTCACTTCTCTTTTTTGTCTCCCTGGATAACTTTTGTAGCAAGTTCTGGTTTGGACAATTTAACTTCCTGGCTAGACAAAATCCACTAAAATAACTGCCCCTGAGCTATACTTGGCTTGTTGGTGTTGAGCCAAAAATCATCATTTTGCTAAGAAGTGGTTCTGCACTGGTGAACATACACACCTGTGTTCTCTGCCCATGCTGAGAAACCATGTTAGGCAAATGGAGCAGAGCTGATGCAGGGGCTCTGTACACTGTTTTTTTCCATTTCTGGAGAACCAGGTTTCACTACTTTCCTCCCCACCCTGACAGTAGATCTGGAGTTTGCTAAAAGTTTAGAACATTGCTGTTATAACTAAGTCATGATAAAAGAGAAACATAAGAATTCGACACAGGTGTATAAAGGGTTAGAGGACAACCTGTGCTGTTTGCCTAATCTAACTCAAGCGAGCATTATTACATTACAGTGCTTTTAGAATATGTTTCTCTCTACCATTTTTAATAGAAACAAGATATTTAGAAGTAATTTCTTAAGAAAGCTACTTTAAATGCAAACAGTTCTTATCAGTGTTCTCACTTGACTGCACAGTTCATGATGTCTTCAGCTATTAGCTCGGAATTGTGTAACTGATATCAGGAAAAGGGGATTCTTGGGAGCTTTATTTGAGATCAGAACTGTCTGCTCTTAGGCTGTTTTATGTTTCTTTTGGTCTTGCTTTGTGTTATTTCTTCTACCCCCACCCTGCTTTTTGTCCTTTGTCTTTAATTTAATTTTCTGTTTTTCTGAGTTGGCCTTGGGCATTGGTACTGTGTAGAGATATAACTTATTTTAAAAAATATATATTAAGTGCTCTCTTGCTTTTAGTACCACATCACTAGGACTCAAAATGGGATGAAAGGCTTCAACAAGGGGATTTGGGAGGTAAATTATGTAGAGGGGATGGAGAACTAATATCTCCTGCTTCCGTGGCCAGTGTTGCAAGGTGTGCTGAACTCCTGAAAAAGTATAGCTCTTCTTTCCAAAGGGACCTACTGAAATCAGTGTCTGCCTGTGAGAAAGGAGAAAGCTCATTTCCCTAAGGCCCTGCTAGAGGAGACAATGTAATAAAGCCTCTAGATGTGGTGATGCAGCTGTGCTGTGTCTGATCCTGTCTCTCATTTCTTGAACAGAACTTTGCTGATTGCTGAGGTATAACTGTGGGAGCCTTCAGTTCCTTTTTTCCATGTACCAAACTGAAGAAACTTCTTCCAAAAGTTTGTGTTAGAGCTGCAAGTTTTCACTTGAAGCAAGTAGAAAATAGAAAGAAGTATTTATTCACTTAAAGGGATCTCTTCTGTTGCTATATGTTGGTCCTAAAATATGGTGTAGAATGAGAGTTGCTTATAAAAAGGGATCTTCCCATGCACTTTGAAGGTCCCTCTGCCCTGAATTATGCCTGAAGCAACAGAGATCAATTCTCTCTGGTTAGAAACACTGTTCTTTAGGGCTGATTTCCCTGTAGTGCTATGACAGCTTTTGTTCTCTTCTGCATTCCGTCTTTTCTCTTAGATGAGTCTTTTTCATAACAGGCAAAATACTATTTGAGGTAAAAGTAAATAATCATAGAAAAGAAAAGGTTTTTGCTTCAAGTATTTGTTGTCTAAGTCTTTGAGAGTCATAGTGGATAATGTCAGGGATGCTTTACTCTGAGCAAGGAGAGGGATGCAGAGTAACTTTAACTATTGAGCTTTTACTGTACTTTTTTCCAGGACTTTCTACCGTTTTGAAGCAGTTTGGGATAGTTCCTTGCATAACTCCCTCCTCCTCAATCGAGTGACACCGTATGGAGAGAAGATCTATATGACCCTTTCTGCCTACCTGGAGGTTAGAGACCTGTGCTTCCTGTGACTCAGTGTAACCATGTGGGACAGCACACAGTGTGTACCCGAGATAAATACAACTGGGCTGGGTGATTTTTAATCTTGGAGCCAGCAAAAGTATTTATTTGTTTTCTGAGAGCAGGGTGGGAAAATTTATTCACAGTTAACATGATGTTACAGTTAACATGATCAGTTACCTTGATGTCAAGGTATTCCTGCCTAGCAACACGTGTGAAGTGAAACTGGTCATCTTACCTTTCTGTGCCTCATTTTATCCATCTTTGTGTCTGAAAATCCATTGAAATCAGTGGAAGTTGCTGTGTGAGTAATACTGCTGTTACAAACACTGGCTTTGTGTGCAAGATGGTGTTGTTTTGTGTAGTACAATTATTTCACCCAAAAGATGCATCAGAGAGTTCTCTTTCACCAGAACGCATGCGAAAACCTTTCGCCAAAAATCAAGAACAACTTCCCAAAGCTGTCCCAGCGAGGGCAGCAGTGTAACTTGGCAGTTTTCTGCAGCCACTCACTCAGGGCTGGTTTTCCTCTCAGCTCGACCACTGCATCCAGCCTGCTGTTATCACCAAGGACGTGTGCATGGTGTTTTACTCCCGAGATGCCAAGATCTCCCCACCACGGTCACTGCGCAACCTCTTTGGCAGTGGCTACTCCAAGTCTCCAGACTCGTAAGTTCAAGTTGCCAATTTTGGGATTAATGTTTTATGTCAGTGTACAGTTTTTTCTCTTGGAGGGCATGGGGAGAGGGTGTAGCTTAGTTTTCTTTATTTGCTCCTTGAAATTCTACCCTGGTCATAGTTCTCCAGTCTGGTTTTGAACATTCCTTCTTGCATTTATTTTCAGTGAAACTCTGATGGTTTCTCTCTTTACTGGCCTCTTTTCCAGACTGACATTTGGGAAGAGAGTTCCATTTTTCAAGCTTGCACATAGATGACCCTGATCCAGACCTGGAATTTACTGCAGCAGCTGCTCTCTGAGTCCAATGCAGGGTGGGAGGAAGATGGGGGAAATACCATTTTTAGAGATCTTGAAATCTGTCCTGGCTGTTGTATGCAACCTTATAATTCAGATCTAGTTTTAACTAACTATTATACTTAAACTTGTTCTTTGGGGACCACTGAACTAAAGCTGATGCACTTTATTTCTAAAGATAATAGTGTATTTTTGTTTCCTTCTGCTTTCCTGTTAACAGCAACCGTGTAACAGGGATCTATGAACTGAGTTTATGCAAAATGTCAGACACAGGCAGTCCAGGTAAGCAATGACTGGGTGCTCAAGTGATAAATATGAAGTATTGCAGAATGAAATGAACACTTCTGTCCTGATGTGTTTTGTAGGAGCAAAGGAAAATTGCTATTCCGTAAAATACTTACTCAGGCTTTTACTTTAAAGTCAGGTCTGTGTTTATCATTGGTGAAGGAGGATTTACTGAAAACTTGACGTATCTTAGATGTGTATCTCAGGAAACCGGGCATGTACCTGAGCTATACATTTGGGGAGCATAATACTGGCCCATCACTACCAGTGGAGGGTGGGTTTGGCAGCAACAGAGTTTTCTCTTAGTCTTTGGAAGATGTTGCTGGTATCTGATGCTTCATAACTTTGAAGGAATGCAGGTCTTGTACTCTCAGTGTATTTTTCTTCTAAGACATGGCAGTTGAAGTTCTTGTGTTGAAGCAGACTGAAAAGGAGTTTGCATTGTGTCTTGGTCAATAGAAAATATCTGGATGAAATAAGAAAGCTGGACTAAATCAGATATCTCTGGAATGTGTAATTGCAGTTAATGAAATCCTCACCCTGTGCATTGCCAGCCAAACAGCAGAAGTGTTGGTTCTTTGCAGATTGCTGATTTTTTTTTTTCTTAGTGGCATCCCTCTGTGGTTTTAACATGTCTAATGCTATTTTTTTTTTACTGCTCAGGAATGCAGAGGAGGAGGAGGAAAGTCCTGGATACATCTGTGGCATATGTGCGGGGAGAAGAGAACCTGGCAGGCTGGAGGCCCAGGGGTGACAGCCTCATTCTGGAGCATCAGTGGGAACTGGAAAAGCTGGAGCTGCTGCATGAGGTGAGTAAAGAGATCAAAGTCAAGATTTAAATAAGTTGTCCCAACAGAAAAGATTCAAAGGGTGTACTGGCTGCTGAGTAGAATTTTCAGCTCAGAATCTCAGTGTATTCAATAAAGGCAGATTCAATTTCTAGTGCCATTGTAAAGTCCCTTCCCTGGGGAAAATGTTTACTGGTCTGAATATTAAAAGAATGCATAAGAATTCAGTGTCTTTAACATGGGCACCATCCCGGAGCAGACAATACTGACTTCTTCTTTTGCCAGGTGGAGAAAACCCGGCATTTCCTTCTGCTTCGTGAAAAGCTTGGTGACAGCATCCCCAAGTCCCTGAGTGATTCGTTGTCCCCCAGCCTGAGCAGTGGAACCCTCAGCACCTCCACCAGCATCTCCTCCCAGATCTCCACCACGACCTTCGAGAGTGCCGTGACGCCCAGCGAGAGCAGCGGCTACGACTCGGCCGACATCGAGAGCCTGGTGGACAGGGAGAAGGAACTGGCCACCAAGGTATGGCAGGGGCTGCCAAAGATGGTGAGAGATTAATGAAAAGCTTATCAGGTAGCACAGTGACTATCCAGTATTGTGAGAGTTTCATGTTGATGCTTTCTGTAGGGAAATAATCCATTCTCTCCAGCCAGTGCTGCTGGTGAGGTTTGTTGTGTGGCTGTTGACTCACCTCATCCTCCTTCTCTAATGGTTCTATAAATATAACTTTCTAATTTTATCAAGGGAAGTGATCATTCCCCTCTTCTGGGATTTTTCACAGCAGTTTAGAATTTTATTCTCTCATGAGCTGCCAAGTGTGTCTTGGCAAATTGCCTTTTGTGTTCCAATTTCTCTGAAAATCTAAATATAAAATTCTTTCTTGTGTCTTGTTTGTTTCCCTCCTCCTTTAGTGTCTGCAGCTTCTTACTCACACCTTCAATCGAGAATTCAACCAGGTGTATAACAGCATCAGTGATTGTAAGGTAATTATTTCATTAAAGACAATACACTGTATTTGTAGTACAATGGAAATGTATTTGTGGGTTGTGGAATCTGCTAATACTGTGAAAAATAAACCACTTTATATTAATTTTCTTTCTATTGGAAGCTTTTGTCTATTCAGCATCAGCTTCCAAAGACTGTTGTGGGAATTGGAAGTGGTGTGGTATTGGTCTATAGTACAGCTTTCAGTTTATTGGCAGACTGGGAGTGCTCTACTGTCTCTCCATGCACTTTTCCTGTATTATCAGTTACAAATTCAGCCCTTAGGCACAATGAACACCAAGTTGCAAACTGGATATTGTAATATTCCATTGAGGAAGTCAGGGTGTGAATAATCAGAGGTGTGGGATATTGATAACAAACTGTGTCTGCAGAAGGCCTGTTGTATTTATTTATTTATTTATTGCTGTGTGCAAAAATTTGACTACTGAGTAGGGCTGCTGGAAATACTTTTCTGAGCCTTCCCATGCTGAAAGTATGAGTATGAACTACAAACCCAGCTCCTGTGTAACACTTTCCCTGCCTTTGTCCCTGTAGCTGTCGGATATTTCTCCGATTGGGCGGGACCCGTCAGTGTCCAGTTTCAGCAGTGCAACCCTCACCCCTTCCTCCACCTGCCCTTCTCTGGTGGATTCCAGATGCAACTCAATTGATCAGAAGTAAGTGCAATGTATTAGTAGGAAAACATCACTTCCACTGTTTCACAGGTCTCTTTGTGTTTTCTGGGTTTTTTTACTCCTCTTTCCTCCCTTTTTCCTCCTTTCAGATCTCTCTCTGTACAGTCCCCTTGCCTTACCTCTCTAGTCGCTCTGAACAATTATTTTTCCCCATTTTGTTCTTTTGAAGTGGGAGGTTTTTTCCCTTTGTGCTGGAGGAACATTCAGATGCTTGTCATTCCAGTGGCCAGTCTATCTGCATTGTGGGGAGTCCACAAGTTTTTTCAGAGGCCTGTTTAAAAGGCCCAGAATTAACCAGTTTGGCCAGTAATCTCTGTTTATCTTTCTCAGCTGTATCTATACAAGGTATTTTTGATGAAATTGGGAATCACTACTTGGTGAAACACATGTAACTTGTACCTTGTCAGTTTAACATCCCTGAGGGGAGGAGTGCTGACAAACTAGTGCGTTTTACATCAAACAATAGTAAGATGTATGTGTGTGTTGTGACTGCGTTTAGCAGGAGAAACAAGGGAGCAGTAGTGAGGAAACAGCTTACTAGCAGTCATTGTAAGTTTTATTCCACAGATATCAAGGGAAAAAGCTATTTGATGTTGTACAAAAAGATCCCAATGTCATACAAAAAATCTGGGCCGGAGGATGGAACTTGGAAGACAGGCTGGGCTGTAGAGGCACTTTAAGTTCCATTTCACATTGAGTTGCTTTGTTGTGATTTACTTTTCTTTCTCCACTTTTTTTAAAGGACACCAGAAGCAAATTCTCGTGCCTCCAGTCCCTGTCATGAGGTGGAACAGTTCCAGATAATTCCTGCAGTAGAAACCTCCTATCTTGCCAGGGCTGGAAAGAATGAGTTCCTAAACCTTGTTCCTGATATTGAGGAAATCAGACCAGGGTAAGTTTATTGTATGATTGTGGCTTCCTGAGAGCTGTCAAAGAGACTTTCTGAGATTTGTAGGTTCTGTGCCCCATTCGAAGAAGGAAAATTAACAAGTGATGGCAGAGCCACAGAGTCCTCTGTGTTGGAGGCAGGGCTGGAGAAGGTTGGGGTGATATTTGATCTCTGCAGCTTTCCTTCTCTGCATCTACCTGATGGACAGGATTTCCAGTGACTTAAATGTGATGCTTGTTACCATCAAACCATGGCTGAAGTCCACTGAAGCAGAGATCTTTGGGGGCCTTCTTTGTGTCAGGCTCTTGCATACTTCTTGAAGACACAATTCAGCTGGTTATAGGAGAACTTTTTCTGAATACTGTTGCAGACAAAACAGAGTAAGGACCAAGTGTCTTACACAGTGTTTTGCAGTTAATAGGGATACTCCTGTTTATCTGTGGGTTTGTTTCTTCCAGCTCTGTGGTGTCAAAGAAAGGATACCTCCACTTCAAGGAGCCTCTCTCCAGCTCCTGGGCCAAGCACTTTGTGGTGGTTCGCCGTCCCTATGTTTTTATTTACAACAGTGACAAAGATCCTGTAGAAAGAGGACTCATAAACTTATCCACAGCCCAGGTGGAATACAGTGAGGATCAACAGGCAATGGTAAAGGTCAGTCTGAGAGCTGTTCATTTACCCATAAAGCAGGAGCATCACAGGTAGTGGTGCATCCATAACGTGGAGGTGTGTCATCTCTGGTCTGAGGAAAATGCATCTTGAAAAATTTCTGGCATCTGATGATTCCACCCACAAAGTTCCCAGTTTGTTCAGGGTTTCTTATGTTTTGGACACAGCTATGCTAGAGTCTGACTGCTCTTACACATCAGATTAACTTTTAGGAGCATGTGTGGTACTTTCACCCTGTGTTTGATTTTTGCACCTTCCTTTCTGTGGTTTTTGGGGCTTATGTGTTTCAGCCTTTTAAAAAACCCCCACAAACCAACATACACAAACGTCCTGCAAGGAATCAAATGAACTTTTCTGGTCCATCAGAGTCCACACTCATGAGTTAAAACTGTATTTTTTAGAAGTTAATGACTAATAATATTCTGGACATGACCAGCGAAACATAAATGAAAGACCTTAAGCCTTGTGGGTTTTAGGAATGTGGCAGAGCAGACTCTCTGAAAGAGGAATTGTGCATCAGCTTCTATGCTTGCAGACTTCAGTATTTTAGATTGTTTTTGATATTCCAGACACCCAACACATTTGGAGTGTGCACGAAGCATCGTGGAGTCCTGCTCCAGGCCATCAACGACAAGGACATGAATGACTGGTTATATGCCTTCAATCCTCTCCTGGCTGGCACAATTCGGTAAGAGGCTCCTCCTGGGCAGGCAGGGCTGCAGAGCAGGGGGGAGTGAGATGGTCAGGCCAGGAGCAGGTGGTTGGTCACAGGATTTGATGTTGTTCTGAAGAGCTTGACAAGATGTGGGAACTGAAGGAGGGAGGAGAGTAGGCAAAACAACCCCCAGACAATCAGAAAACAAACCAGCCCCATATTTCAGGAACTGCAGGGGCTACTGCTTTGGCTTGTGATGTTCTTAACAGCCATGTCCAGTTTGAACATGTGTGGAGTGCTACATTTGGAGGCCACAAAATGGTTTCCTTGTATTGCCACTTTGCATATTTGTACAGCTTCATACTGTGTGCTGTGTACTACCTTTTTAGGTTCTTGATGATAAATTAAAGCAGAAATTCTCATTTGCTTTCCTTTTTTGAGCAGCCTTCCCATTAACTTGGGTCACAGATAGCCCCTGTCAGCAATAACTCTTCCTTTCAGTAAAAAAAAGCATAAATTTAAAACTAAGCTGTTACTATACAGCATCAAGTAATTTCTGAACAGGGCAATCCTTGAATGATCCTATCTCCCTTTAAAGGAGCCCAGCAGAGGAGTGAGAATTTTTCTCATTACAGCCCTGGATACATTTTACTTTCTTAACATATGGAGTAAACTAGGACTATACAAAAGGTTAAAAAAAAAAAGGAGGACAAACTGTGGGGAGGGATTAAAATAAACTTCCAGAATTCACCAGCTACTTTTTCACTTCTTTCTTGTACAGGTCAAAACTGGCTCGAAGACGCACGGGCCAGATGAAGTACTGAGTCCATGTAATGTTCTCATCTGTTCTCCCTAACTCACCTTCTGATAGATAGTGTTCCCTCTCATTTTCTCTTTGTGATTCTTGACCGTTTCTCTTGTATGTAATCCTGTGGCTTAACATCTCCCACCCTCCCCACTCCTTCAGCACATTTTCTAGGTATTCTAACCCTACTTTGTTTCTTTTCACCTGTACCAGAATTGTACTAGTAGCATGTGGCCAAACAAAAAGAGAAAGAAAAAAAAAAAAATCAAAAAAATTGAGTGATTATGCACGACTCTAAAAAGAAAAAAAAACTATTTATTTTTTTCTTAAAACAATTGTTTTCCCATTTCAACTGACCTTTTGGTGTCTGTCCCACTGTCTGTTGTTGTCTGTCTAGACTGCTGCAGGTTTTTCATTCACTTTGGGACTTGGCAGTGGTCATTGGTTCCCTCAGGGCAAAGTTCCAATGCCAGGGAAAGAGAAATTCTTCAATGTAGACATTACCCAGCCAGGAACTGCAATAGCTCCTCAGGCTTTCTGGATCCAGCCTCTAGTTTAAACTCTGTAGAAAGCTGTTATTGGACAAATCTATCTGGGCAGACTGGATTTTGGACTTGGCACAAGTTTTTGAGTTTCTGGGATCCAACAGGCAAAGGGATGAGCTGGAAAAAGATAGGAAGCAAACCAGGAAGGACTGGCTAGAAAAATCTGCCTTGAAAGTTCTGCTGTGGGATTGCAGGTGAACAGTGCTTGGCTTTAACTCTTTCCCAAAAGAGTTTCCATCAACACTCCTCTGCCTATAAACTGAGCTGAGCAGACTGTGCTGATGTGAGGGAAAATAGACCCCGTGGCTGAAATATTGAATAAAATCCCCAAATTTCAGATGCTCAGCCTCATATTTGAAAGATGGAGAGTGTTAAATGGAAATGGAAGTGTGGTTGTTCCCTGGAGCAGGAGATCACCATGAAGGGCAGGTCTCCTCTTGCTGCTCATGATCCTGAGTTCTGAGTCTTGCAGGAGCAGTTCTCACCTCTCTGGGAAGAGGTTTAGGGCTGTCACTGGACTCTCAGGGTTGGGTGTTCTGTGGTGGTGTTCCAAAAGGCCTGTTTGTGCATCCCTTACCTGTAATGCTCAGGTGTGATCCCACCTGTCCATGGGGAGCATCCTTGGTCTAGGAAACACTTCCCAGCCTCAGCACTTGCAGTTTTCTCCAGGGAGTAGCAGGACACTTCCAGTTCCTTTTGGAATAAATGTCAAATGTCTCCTAATTTCCCTGCTACAATTTTCATCAGCTGAATCTCACTAGTTAGTTTTAGCTCCAGAGTTAATCCTTCCTGGAGGACAGATCAAGGGGATTCTGGTCCTGTTCAGTGGAGTGTCATAATTGGCTTCTTGGACATCAGCTGGGTGGTGTCAGTTCTTCACCTACAGTGTAAGTTCTCCTCGTGGCCAAAGCTTTGGCCTTTGCCCCAAGAAAGGAAAGCAGAAGGGATTTCCTTTCAGAGAAGTGCACTCCTGTCTCTGTCAGGTCTTCAGGGAGGTTGGGGGTGTGTGTGTGTTTTACTGTGTTTCAAACTGCTGTGTTCTACTTCCTTGAGGTACCTTGGGCGCTGGTAGGGCTGTGATCCTGGGGAATGTGCAGGAACTTCATCCAGAGGGTCCAGCCTCTCAAGGGAGAGGTAAAAGGGGTTTGTTCCACTATTCCAGTAGGCACATCTTGGCACACTCCAGCTCCAGAAGGTCATTTAGATTCAGGTCACACATCAGCTGATCATGCCATGCTTTGGGAATTCTGTGGCCAAGTGTACGTGGGACTGGAATCCACTGGGCAAGTTTCAGGCTTTGTTCATTAAAGTGCAGTGCATAATGAGACCTCCTCAAAGCCTGGATGGCAAAGCAGCAGGGAGGTGGAATCTGACACTTGCTAGGACATATCTTTATATATCTCCAGATAGTTCTCAAGCTAAATCACACTCTGCTGCCTCTGTGGTCCTCAGGTTTATTTCAGAACTGAAAGCCAGAGTGAGGGAGCATCCCGGGGGACCCAGGAGCATGATAGAGATGGGTTTATTTTATTTTGTTGGGCTTTTTCCCCCCTTCTGTTTTTGTCTTGTTTAACTGTGTGTGACTCTAAATACAGTGATGATATTCCTTTGTTATGCAATGATGATAAAGCACTTCTAGTGTGTGGATAAGACTCTTTCTACTGGGGCTCCTCACACTGGACCTAAGCTGATCTGAAGAATTAGGTTAATTCTGAGCATTAAGTTATTGCTGCCATCACCACTGTTTATAATGAAAGTGGAACCAGTTTGAGGAGGCAGAGTGAATGAGGTGGTGGTTGGTTGTGACACTGAGAGAGTTTTAACTGTTATCTTTTTCTTTTTTTAACTAGAAGAAAACTAGTTTGCTAAGTCTTTGCTTTGGATAAGCCGGAGAGCGAACTAAGTGGATATAGGCATTGCATAGAGTCATGATTAAGGGATCTTCCTTTAAAAGCTGGAAGAGACAGATGCTTATTTTATGTAGACCTGGAAGTGTTACAGCTGTGTTGCATAAATGTTACTCTTCTACCTAAAAACACAGAGCACCTTCTGGTGGTGACTTGATGTCTGTGTGAATAACAGATCATCAGAAGAGCAAAATTCTGTTTTTAAGCATCAGTATCTCTTAAAGCTGCATGATCTGTGACAAAACAGGTTCTTGTTGTGTGGACTTCAAATGGGCATTACTGTTTTCTAGTCTGACATAAAGGCAAACAGAGTTTTTCTTGTGTTACTGAACTCTGCCCGGAGACATTTGAGTTTCCCTACCTAAAACTGGACTGAAATCAATCCAAGCTTTCTTTGAAAAGATAAGAAATAAAAAAAACAAACCCACCAAAAACAAGAAAGCAAATTTCCATTCACTTCAAAGCTTAGCCCATCATGTTAGAAATTTCTCTTTGGAAACAGAATAAGGGGAAACAGTGCTGAGCTGCCCCCTCCTGACATTTGGAAGCCCATTGTTGGTTACCTGCTGTGTGTGTGTGTGGAGTCCCAGAGTCAAACAGCTCTTGGGACTGAGCCTCTGGAGATGAGGCATCTGCTGTGGGCCTGCCAGCCCAGAGAGCACACACAGGAGTGAGCCTGGTGGCCTTTCCTTGGGGAGAGTGAGTGTGAAACTGCTGCATTTGGCTCTTTATGTTCCTGGCCAAAACGAAGGAGAAAACGATCCTTTTTGTTAATTTAAAATTATGTTGATGATTTTGGAGCTTCCTGGATATTTTGAAACTTAAGTTAAACCTCCAATACTGTATTTTAGAAATGCACTTTAAGTACCTTTTTAAAGAAGATTCCTGTGTTCTGGGATGGAGAAGGGAAGGCAGTACTATTTCCAGACTGCTGAGAAAGAGGTTTTTTAGGTCAATGTCTAATAGTCCTGATTACTAATTAGCAAGGTATTTCAAAGCAAAGACTTTACTTTTTGCTGCTTGTTATCTAATTTACAGGGATTTAATTTTCTGTAATGTATTGTATATTTATACATCTGTACCCAATTGCACATTTAGATAAGAAAGAGGATTAGCTTCAGTCTAACACCCACTGGTACTATACAATCAACTAATAACTGCCTGTGCACATGCATCTGTCTGGTTCTCTTGCACAGCCTGACTTTGTGGTAGTTTATGCTGTGGTGGGTGTTTTTGTGGAAGATGCAGCTGCTGACCTGCAGCTGGAAGGAGGGAGGATCCTGCTGCTGCTCGGGAAGGGTTTGCTGAATGTACCTGAAACTGGGTCTGCCGTGTGCGTTGCATCTCTGCGTTGTAGTTCCTAACCCCAGTCGTGGTCTGGCTGTATGTCTGTAGCAGGAATGTATTAACTTTGTGCTTCCTTGTTTAAAAACATCAGCTGTTCAAGAACAGGACTGACTTGTATTTGTTCAGAAGGCCATTTATGCGTTCTGTGTATCTGAAACCAAAACTAGTCCAACTGTAACCAGGTGATTGTGTCCAATGTTATTGGGAACAGGCTTTAAATTGCCAGGGTCAGCTGTGTATTCAGAAAACTGAGGGTGTGGAGCTCCCAAGTCTTCAATTCTTGGTGTTGCCAAGTTAATGGCCTAACCCTGAGCAGTGCTGATCTACCCTTTGCTTTCCTGGAAAGCAGGAACCCAGAGGGAGCCTGGAAGGATCAGCACTTCCCAGGATCAAGTCTTAATTTTCCATTCCGCTTGTCCATACTTCATATGCAGTTGGTTATGGCTCCCGAATTTGGACATCAGACATGCTGTTCACTGAGATACATCCCTTGGAACTGCAGTGCCCATGTCCCTGTGGATCTCTGTACACAAGGTATACAAGGTAAATGCTGTATAAGTGGCCTTCTCGAACAAATCTCTTTACAAACTGATTTCATCCCAGCGAAGGAGTGTATCAGCAACACTGTACATTAATTTCAGGTTTTCATTTTCTTATTTTATTTTGTAAATATATCCGATATTTGGAGCTTGAGTATACAAAATTGTAAATATAGTTCATGTATTTGTACTAATACTGATCCATTTGCTGTATAGCCTTAGGTGTGCAATGCAGATATCTAACTGTGTATGGTAACCTTGCACCACTGAATTGTTAGTGAACGAGGTGAAACAATAAAGGTACAACCAGTGCATTAGCAGATATAATGTGTGCTCTCTTAATTATGATTTAATTACTGGTATCTTACTTGTTTTTGAAACCTCTCCGGACAAGCTGATGATTCATGAGAAGAGGTTTATCTCAGCCATTCCTGACAAAGATGGGAGGCTTTGCCTGTCCTCCCTCATTCTTTCCCTGTCTGGTGTGTTACACAGCATTTCTAGGTACCTTTTGGGTGCTTTCAAAAGACCCTTTTTCTTGCAAGATCAATTAAGCTTGTCACAGCTGCCAGTACTGAACTTGCTTGTCTGGAGGGGAACAGTTAAAGATGAGGGGAAATGGGTGAAATCAGACACCAAAACACAACAGCAAAGTCTGAGGCACCAGCTCTGTGAACAGAGATGTGTCAGGAATCCCTGTTGAATCATTCCTGTCCTCTCTGAAGGTGGGAAGTTTTCTGCAGCTTTTAAAAGCCATGGACAAGGTGTTCCCAAAGCACTTAAGTGCCAGCAAAACAGGTCAGACACCTCTCAGAACGTTAAACATGATGACAGAATCCCTTTATCAGGCTGCTGGCCACATCTGGTCTTCGTCTGAAAAGCTCTTTGCTGCTGTGGCCGGTGCCTTATTTTTTCCCAGCTGGGCACTGGAGTAACCTGTGAACTTTCCTGGAGGCTCTTTGACAGCTCAGTTAACACCTCAGAGGAGCCGCTCAGTTTCACTGCTGATTCATTCGCTCTTAATGCCCCAAATTAAGGGGAACCAGAAACACGATGGGTCAGTTTGCTGCCGGTCATCTTTGTTTAGAAAATGATTTATATAAAACTTAATAGAAACTAAACATGCCCAAGACGTAGGTTTGTCTCGGTGATGGAGCAAAGGTACAGAAATAACTATCTCCTCCAGAATTGCTTTAACCTCCGGGGAGCAGGGTTTTTAAGGCCCCTGGAAGCGTTTAAAATAAGGCATGTGGATGTGGCACTGACTGGATGAGACGGTGCTGGGTCACAGGCTGGACCTGACGGCCTCAAAGCTCTTTCCCAACCGAGTTAATTCTGTGATTCCGTGAAATTTGAGGACACTTGAAGCCAAACGGATAGCGGTGATACTCGAGGGGTTGGCTGCAGTCTGGGACGATATCCAGCAGCGGAATTTAAGCTAATTAATACTAATTATCGCTGGGGGAAACCGGTGGTGCCGGGACCCTCCGCCCCCGGCGCTGGCCCTTTAAGGGGGCGTGGCCTCCGGGCCATCGGCCCATGGGCGGGGGGCGGGGCTCTCCGCGGGAGCCAATGGGGGCGCTGGGCCCCGCCCGCGCGGCTGAGGGGGGACCCGGCGGGCGCCGCGGGCCGAGCCCAGAGAGGGCCGGGAGAGCGGAGGGAGCGGAGATCCCAGAGATCAGAGATATCAGAGATATCCCACAGATATCCCACAGATTCCAGAGCCCGGGACCGCCGCCCGCAGCGCCGCAGCCATGGCCGAGTGAGTGCGGGCCGGGGTCGGGGCAGCGCCGGCGGCGGGAGCCGTGTGGTGGCGGTGTGAGGGCTGAGGGTCCTTCCCCCGACGGGCTCTTTGCTAAGGGGAGCCGGGACACCCCCCAGCCCCTGCCCGGAGGAGCGGGCCCAACCCTGCAGGGAGAGGGAAGGGGCGGAGGGGCCCTGAGGCCGCGGCAGGCGGGGGGCGGCCGCTGGTGCCGTCGGGGCTGTGGGGCAGCCCGGGGACCGCGGCCGGGGGGGGCGGGTTGGGTTCCCCTCGCGGGCGGGATCGGCCTCCAGCGCAATGTCCCGCTCCCCTCGTTTTCTGAGCTCGCCCCACATGCGGAAGTAAAAGCGCGATCTAACACCGAGACACGATCTTCTAGTGCAGTGTGGGTTCAGTGTGTGGGGCTGGATCCGTCAGTGACGCGTTGGAGCTGCTCGCTTTCCTCCCTGTCTGTAGTACAATGTTTTGGGTGTCTGCCCTTTTACTCTCCAGCGGTGTGTTGGTGGTTGGGAAGAAATCTTGGTGACTTGAGACGTGCTGTGTGTTGGTTTGCACTGTGGGAGCCACAAGGAACTACAGCTTCCTCATGAGAGCACTGAGCTCCTCACTCTGTGACCAGGGACAGGGCCCAGGAAAGGGCTGGAGTTGGCCCAGGGGAGGTTTAGGTGGGATCTCAGGGAAAGGTTCTTTCCCCAGAGGGTGGTCGGGCAGTGCCCAGGCTCCCCAGGGTTTGGTCACGGCCCCAGGGCTGCCAGAGCTCCAGGAGCGTTTGGACAACGCTCAGGGACGGGGGGAATGTTGGGGTGCCTGTGCAGGCCCGGGAGTTGGAATAGATCGTCCTTGTGGGTCCTTTCCAATTCAGGATATTTTGTGATTCTGTGATCTCTTGCAATAATAGCTGCCAGAATCAACTCAGAGCAGGTTTGTTAGGCAGGGGTGGGCTGGCAGCTGGCACAGAACAGCCTGGCAGAGGTGTGGGTGATGCTGCTGGACCACTGTGAATGACTTAGCTGATGTTTTTGCTCTTCCACGTTCCAGAGCTGACATTGCTTTGATTGGACTGGCCGTGATGGGGCAGAACCTGATTTTGAACATGAATGACCATGGCTTTGTGGTAAGTGAGGAAAAACATTGCTCAGGAAGGCTGACTCAGCAGCACTTGGGTTTGGAGCTGAGCATTTCAGGGGTGCTTTTTCCCCCTTCTTGTGATCATCTCATGGGTGTTATCTCATCCTTTTGGTTACAACCTGGGCTGCCCTTTGTCTTGTTTCCAGAGGAGATCAGCAGTGCATGCCTGTACTTACCTGGCACCTGAAATGTTATGCATGACTTTCCCCTGAAGTTTGCCTCGGGCTTGGCCGTTAACCACAGCTTCCCAAGGCACCTGCAAAGGCACGCTCAGGTTCATCCCTGATGAACATAGGGTGTCAAACCTTGCTTGTGTAATTTGTAGTCTGAGCTAAAGTAATCGTTCTGGTGGCAGCTTCTATGAACACGTTTTCTTTGCTCCCCCAGGTCTGTGCTTTCAACAGGACTGTTTCCAAAGTGGATGATTTCCTAGCCAACGAGGCCAAGGGCACCAAAGTGATCGGAGCTCACAGCCTGGAGGAGATGGTCTCCAAGCTGAAGAAGCCCCGTCGCATTATCTTGCTGGTAAAGGCTGGAAGTGCAGTGGATGACTTCATCAAAAAACTGGTGAGGCAAACATTCCTTCTGCCTGTGATTGCTCACCGTGTTTTGGAGGAGTTTCTTCTGGAAGTTCTCAATTATCATTAATCGGATTTTGAATGCATGGAGAAAATCAAACCGCTGGTTTATTTTTGGCAGGTGCCGTTGTTGGAGACTGGAGACATCATAATTGATGGTGGGAATTCTGAGTACAGAGATACCACGGTGAGCCTGTTTCCTGTCCTAAGTGAATTAATAAAATACATGATTCTTTCTCCTATGATCATTACAATAGTCTATTTTTTATCAGAATAGTTTTATTGACATCTTTATAAAGGCCTTATAAAGTTTCCTGTTAGAATCTTAAGGAGTTTTCAGGGAGATTTATAAGTCTAAGGGCGTTTGTGGATTTGTTGCTATTTCTCAACTTGCATGATCACAGGAAAATCCAGTAAGAGAAGTGCTGGTCTGGCTGTCTTGGTAATGGAAGCAGCACAGTAGTTATCTGCTTAACTAAAGAAGTTATAGAAGCTACATTAAGATATCTGGGATGCTCACATGAAAATACTGCATTCAGATTGGTACTTCTAAATCTTACCAGAGGTGCTGGTTTTCATCTTTTTGCTTTGACATCCTTATGTTGGATGAGTGAGTTGGCCAAGCCAGAGTGAAAAGCAGGTACTCAGTGAGGATTAGTCCTTGGGGAGCTTGCAGCTCTCCTTAGGGATCTTGGCCTGTACCTCTCTCCCACACTGAGGGAATTATTTGCCCTTATGGTTGTCTGTGCTTCCACCTTCGCTCTGCAATGAACTCTGCAACTCCACCTTGGGCCTAATCTGCCTCCCCCACACCTTTGCACACAACATGTATCACCTGACACTTAATTCTGAGCCCTTTCCAGCCTCAGTGCTGCTCATTTCTGTCTGATGCTTAAGGACTCGTTTTCACATGTCCCTTTTGCAAGGGTCCATGTCAAAGCAACAGGAAGTTTCCTAATGCTCACTTTGGTGTGTGTGTACAAGCTTTCTCTAAGGTTGTTTTCTAGCATGTCCAAAGCAGAACTGAGAACATAATTTTAGGTCTGAATTGCTCACCTTTGTTTGCAAGGCTTTGGCATTAGGTGAAATCAAGTAATGCTGCTCTGCTCTTTGTTCCAGAGACGTTGTAAGGAACTACAGGCAAAGGGCATCTTGTTTGTGGGAAGTGGTGTTAGTGGTGGGGAGGAGGGTGCCAGATATGGACCTTCACTCATGCCAGGAGGAGCCAAAGAAGCGTGGTAAGCATGAGCTACTGTATTTTCTTCTTCAGAATGGTTTGTATTAATCATCTCTTCACAATGAGAGCTGAGGGAGGGAAGGAGGAGGGTGTGGGTGTGGAGGAGGGAACAAGATATGTTGCCATCTCGCTTCCTCAAGGCTCGAGATTTCTCAACCTAGCTGGGGCCACGGGGCCATGCTGAGCCTTCATGGCAGGCAGAACAAAGGCAGGTTTTTCTTCCGAAAATCCACAGGCAAAAGTAGTACCTACAGAAACCTAAAGGGAGAAATGTGTGCCTGGGGAGAAAAGAGTTTTGCTTAAATTTTGAACAAGTACTACTTCTTTTTTTCTTTTGAGGCCCTGCACACTTGGGAAGCTGCTAACCATGAATCAGGCAGCAGCAAAAGTCCTGAAGTGACACATTATTAAAAGAGGCTTCAGTGCATGTTTGTACTGACTATTGAATACATCAGTTTATCTGCAAGTTCCTGCATGTTGCTGTGCTGTCTTGTACTTGTGTTAGACTTTATCCCTGGTTGCCCATTCTCTGTGTAAATGTAGAAAGAAAAGGTGTGTCCAGGATTTATCTGAGCTTTAAAATCCCTTGAGTCCCTGTCCATTTGCATCAGTGTTTCATACCTGTATCAGCCTGTTCAAATTTGATGGCACAAGGCCATCGACAACGGTAATCTGTTACCTGATCATCTTTTTACCATGAACAGCTCAGTAAGAACAGCTTCTGTTTTCAAAGGGAAAAGATATTTGGGCTCTTTTGAGTGCATTAAGCTTATCTGCAGTGTTGCAAACATGACTTGATTGTCTCAATGTCTTGCAAACAGTGTCTAGTTGGGAAAAATTTAATTGACATTGCTGTGTGGAGGGTCACCAGCCTGCCAGCTGCCCTCACCCTTTTGGCAGGAAACATCCTACTGATGGATTTTATTTATTTTCTCTTGTGCTATTTGTGTCCCTGCCTGTCTCCTGAGGTGTGTTATTTCTTCCCACAGGCCCCACATCAAGACCATATTTCAGAGCATTGCAGCCAAAGTGGGATCTGGGGAACCGTGTTGTGACTGGGTAAATATTCATTTGATACTGGCCTTAACTTGGGGTTAGGTCCCCGCTTAGGTAGTTTGGTTGATGAAGCTCATGGATGGTTTGTCCTCAATAAACCCAGCACCATCAGTGGTTGATTTTCTGGCTGACTGAGCTCATTTCCAATCTACCATCTCTGATAGGAAGACAAAGTTTTATGGCTGGGTCATGTACTGAGTGAGCTAAATGGACCTGTGACCCACTGGTTTCAGTTGGCACTGGGTTTGTTTCCTTTATGCAGAAGGAAGCCATGGGCAGGTATCAAATACTGGTGATGGTGCTGATGGGTGTTTGGATGTCTCCTGACAGGTGGGAGATGAGGGCGCTGGACACTTTGTGAAGATGGTGCACAATGGGATTGAGTATGGAGACATGCAGCTGATCTGTGAGGCCTATCACCTGATGAAAGATGTGGTGGGCATGGAGCACAATGAGATGGCAAAGGTGATCTATAGCGTTTGGTGTCTTGCATTCCTTAGTGCCATGGTCCTGCCTCTGGCGAGTTGCTGGGCTCGGGTAAAGCTGCTGCACATACATGAAGGGACTTTTCCTGACATGCCTCCTGCAAGGGCAGTGCACAGTATTCCTGAGCTTCACATGAGGTAGGGAGAGCAAGCACATACAGCTGTTTGTAGTTGACTGAACTCTCTTGTTCTACAGTTGATTTCTCCCAAGAAAGCCCCTTCTTCTGTAGAGATATGAATTATCTTGCCTGAAAAGAGCTAGTGAAGCATTGAGCATTATAATCAAGCAGGCAAAATATATACATAAATCAATAAATCAACTTATATGTACAGTAGATATATAGAAAATTGGTGTGTGTCTGTGTATATATGTGTATATGCTTTTTTTCTTTTTCCAGGTATTTGAGGAATGGAATAAGACAGAGTTGGACTCTTTCCTGATTGAAATCACAGCCAATATTCTCAAATTCAAAGACAGTGATGGGAAATACCTCCTCCCAAAGATCAGGGACAGTGCAGGACAGAAGGGCACGGGGAAGTGGACAGCCATTTCTGCCCTGGAGTATGGAGTCCCTGTCACACTCATAGGTAACTGCTCTGTGGGCTGTCTTCATCTTCTCTGCCTGCATGTTCCACATCACATACAGAGCATGGCAATAGATAACCTCAGGAGTGAGCCCACAGCAGGGCTTGGCTTGCAGAAGAGGCTTTTCTACGTGTAGCTGTTGCAGCCTTTCTGCCTTTGACAGCAGGTTTTGTCTGCTGGGCTTGTTTTTAACTTACCCTTAAATGCTGGTAATACTGTTGTCACACCTGTGTCCATGGTGTCTCTGTAAGTGCTGTGAGGACTCAGTGACAGGGGAACATTAAGTGCTGTTTTAGGAGTGCAGTAACACAGAGGAGCTGTAATACATCTGCAACACACTTAGAATGCCCTCCTGTAATACCACAGGTCCAGTGTGGGCTTCCTGGTGAGCAAATCAGATGACACAACATGTTCTTTGCACTCAGATTTACTTTCATTTTCATGATTCTCTTTTCTTTGCCTTGGCTGCTCAAGTCCTGAAGATAATAAAAATTATATTCAGTAGCTAAGAGAGTAACTACAGTGTAGCTCCCAAAGAAACATGGCTACATTCCAACAACAAAACAGGTTCTGTAAGGGGTTTTAATAGTCTACTGCAGCTGTAGTCTCTTAGTTCTAGGCTTGAAACAGTGTTTCTTGCTTGTCCTGTTAATATTCTGTTTAGAGTTCTTGCAAAGATCGAAGGTGGAGGAGACACTCCCTGATTAGTTGTCTGCAGTGCCAGGGAGCATTGTTAGGTAATGAGCTGATAGGGAAGTATGTGCCATAGTCCTTGTGCAAACGTGGCTTCTCAGGGCACTTGCTTGTTTTACTACATAAGCATGACTTGCAAACTTATACTTTTAAGAGCACAGTCATGGCCACTCCTGCTTTTCCCTGATTTTCCCACCCTGCTGCTCCTCCCTAGTGTAGAAGGAAGTTTTTGCAGAAATGGAAAGGAGCCAGCTCTGATTTAGATATGTTAATCCTACTGCAGGGAGGATCCAGAATCTTGTGAAAACATTACTCGTTCTTTTTTTTTTAATTGTTGTGGGTTTGATTTTTGGGGTGTGGATTTGTTTTTTTGGTAGTCCACAACTCACTGAAAAGTGGAACAAAAGTACAGTATGAAAACTTGTTTGCTTTCCTTCTATCAAGACCCTGAAAGGAAACCTTTTTTTCCTCTTCCATTATACAGTACTGTAATCAATTGCAAATAACTACAACTTAAACCAGCATAATTAGGCATTGACTGAGCCAGATCAAGAGATTGCCATTCAGCTTTTCTCTTTATGAGCTGAAGGTGCTGCTTTGCTAAGTCCCTAGTCCTGACAAGTGACATTTAGTAACCTGCTTAGTGATGTTATAAAACTTTCTTATGGGCTTCCGAACACTATGTTAGGGCCTACCAGACTTGTGAATCCTATTTCCTCTTATAAATTAACCTGCTGATTTATTCTTTGCCTGTGTTTCACTGTGTATATGTCTCATCATCCACTGACACTCACTGTGTGCTTGAGGACAAGTATCTCAGACCTTAACAGTGCTGCTCAACTTTCTAATGACCTCCCCTTTCCTGCCGTGCCCAAAGGTGAAGCTGTGTTTGCACGGTGCCTGTCTTCCCTCAAGGATGAGAGAGTGAAGGCCAGTAAGCTGCTGGAAGGGCCCAAAATGACTCAGTTCAGTGGGAACAAAAAGGCCTTCCTGGAGGACATCCGCAAGGTGAGTCCCTGTGCTGGGTTAGAGTCAAACCATCCCAGCAGGTTTGGGATGCTCTGAACCCTGGGGAGGAGCTTTTGTGCTTATATTTCATAACAACTGCTTCCTGCTTTCAGCATTGTGTGTTTTCTGGTGAATGCATAATGTGACCTATTCCTGACCAAAGAATAGTCCTGGAGGGATACAAGTCTGAGCCACAGTGGGCAGTGGTCACTGTGGGGGGTGCAGAGATCATAATTTATGCACAGGAACTTTTCCACCCCTCAACACTCTTGTCTTTGCAATAGGGAGAATGGCTCTTGATCTCTCTCTGCTGAAACTAAGCTTTTCAACAATTAGAAAGGATATTTGGTTCTCAAATAGCTGCAGTGCTGTACTCATCCCTGTTGAGATACGGACTAAACAGAGCATGTACAGCATGAAGTTTCTTGTTCAAACTTTGTGGGACTTCTCTTGGAATGTGAATTTGGTTTGTTTTAGGCCTTGTATGCTTCCAAGATTATCTCCTATGCTCAAGGCTTCATGCTGCTCAGACAAGCAGCCAAAGAATTTGGCTGGACACTGAATTACGGTGGCATTGCACTGATGTGGAGAGGAGGCTGCATCATCAGAAGGTAATTAAAGATGAGATAACTTGGTTGCTGAGGGGAAAAGAGCAGGCATTTTAGTTTAATCCAGTGTTTGGCTGACAAGTCTAGAGATTTCCTTGGAAAATCCATGGAGTTACTGTGCTGATATGGTCCTGAGAGGGTGTTTCTGTACAGAGACAATGTTAAAGGTTACCAGATGGTCCCACTATTCTGGTGGCTTAGAATATCCGCTGCAGATTTTCTCTGGTCTTTGTAATGTTTAGAATCTGAGTCCAGCTGAAGGAAATTCTGGCACTGTAAGTTTTGGATTCTAGGCCTTTGTTGAAAACTGTGAAATTTATTCCTGGTTTATTTCTGACTAGTGTGTTCCTGGGAAAAATCAAAGATGCCTTTGACCGAAACCCTGACCTCCAGAATTTGCTGTTGGATGATTTCTTTAAGGCAGCTGTTGAAAACTGTCAGGTGAGCTCCGAGGAAAGCAGAGCATAAAAACAATAGTTTACAGCCAGGACTGTCATGGTTCTTCTCTATAATACTGGCCAAGCTATGATTGGAAACTGGAAAGTTTCCATTTTACTGTTACAAAAGAGCCTGAGGCAGAAATACTGCAATTCAGAAGGACCACAATACGAGGAAAAATGCCTGGCCTGTGTGAGCATTCTCATCACTGCCCTGTGTCTTGTGCCTCTGTGCACTTGGGTTTCAGCTGAGTGTAAAGCTCTGTCCCAGCACCATTGTTTGCAGTAGCCTCAAAACAACAGCGTTCCAGACCCACTGTTTTTGAGGCCTGGGTCTGTCCAAACAGTGTCCTGATTTGGATGGAGCTGACAGGCAGAATTAAAACCAGATTATCTGGCCAACAAAGAAGTCATATATTATCATTAATAATTCTTGTAACTGAAGCTGAATATTCCAAGTTACTAGAGGAGATGAACAGTTGAACTGAGGATTATCCACATCTGTCTGAAGTATCACACTGACCTCTAAGGCCCCTGGGTGAGCATTGTCCTGTGCTTGGTGAGAGGTCCTGAAAGTGCCTCAGTGTTTGCTCAGGACATTCCCTGCTGGGCCCATGCTCTTGGGATGCTCTGATCATGTTTATGTGAAAGGACAGCATCCTTGCTCAAGGGATGGGTGCATACCTCAACTCTTCCTGTCCTATAGTTAATTCTACCTCACTTACCATTATTTTGGATCAACCTTGTTTATTTAAAATCAGGAATCTACTGCAGCATTTGCTCAGACTTGGTTATTAATTTTCATAGAACGTGTAATAGCACATGCAGTTGTACTGGAATAGTTTGTGTGCCTCCACAGACCTCTGAGCAAGCTCTGATGTTTTTTGGTTTTTTTTTCTTTCCCAGGACTCCTGGCGCCGTGTGATCAGTACTGGAGTGCAGATTGGAATCCCTATGCCCTGCTTCACCACAGCACTTTCTTTTTATGATGGATACAGGCATGAGGTATTGCCAGCTAACCTGATACAGGTGGGTGCTGAGACAGCTCTTCTGGCTAGTGAAATATCATATTGTTATTTAAAAACTGCTTTAAAGGCCTCAATGGCAGTATGTCCTTATCATTCACAGAATAGATTGCCTAATATATTTCTGTTACACCTGAAATTCATGTCAATAAAATACTTAGAGATAAAGGACATTAGAGACCCTGGTATGGCAGTGCCCAGTATCTGTTATTGTCCCACCTGATAATCTTGGGGAATGATATCTTTGAATCAAAATGCTTTATAGAGAAGTGTCCTCGAATATTTGGATGTGTAGGTACTTGCTTTTTAGATTAGTACCAAGCAGAAATCATATACTTGTGTTTCTACAGAACTCATAATTACTAGGTATTAGTAAATGTTTCATTACATTTATTTTCCTAATAGTAAGAAAATAGGTTTGAACGTTACAATATTGAAGTCAGATCTTATTTCTAGTTTTCCTATAGTCAACTATCAGTGGGTGCAACTTCTAGTACTCATTTGACTGTGACATTCATGTGGTTTTTGTGTTTTGGTTCCAGGCTCAGCGTGATTACTTTGGTGCACACACATATGAACTGTTATCAAAGCCGGGGGTGTTTGTCCACACTAACTGGACAGGCCATGGAGGAAATGTGTCCTCTTCTTCCTACAATGTCTAATGTAGGAAATCCTAATGAAATCCTTCCACTTGGAGCCAAGATACTGTAGATCTCAGATATTTCTCCTAGAATATCACTTTTTACTGTACTGTGCTAGAACTTGTGCTTGGACACTTTTGTAATAACTTGTGGGTATATTTCATATATATATGTATATCTCTATATATATCATATAAGAAAGCTAAATAAATTTAGTTATAAATGTATTGAGGTGTTTTCATTGCTGCTGGTCAAAATGTGTTTGTGCAGTATTTAATAGACTACAATTTATAATAATGGCATTTTTATTGTATAGTAGTAGATAAAGTCATGGAGATCAAGGCAGAAATGACTGGTGTTCAGTGATTTCATGGAGAAACAAGACTGGTTTGGTGATAGGAATATCATTCTCCTTCCAGCTGTTGTTCCCAGTTTTATACTCTGGCATAAACACTTGGCTTAGCTGAGTGCTTGCAGTTTTTCCCTAAATCTCCCTGATTCTTTGCCTGGTTTTCCCACGGGGCAATTAAAAACACCCTCAGCAGCCCGTGAAGTTGGTTCTATTTGATATCCTCTCCCTGCCCTGCCACTCCCAGTCGCCTTCAGGCCTTCTGAAAATTCACCTGGGTGAATTTCCCTCTTTTTTTTTTTTTTTCTTTTTGCTTTCTTTGGAACCTCCCAAGTGTTAAATTTTGTGCTGCGCTCTGATTTTTATCCTAATTTTTTACATTTATTTCTGTGAGCGCGCCTACTTTGTTATTACTGAACATCCGTATAGAGCAGAACTTTGACTCTGGGTTTAAACGACAAAACTTTGACTCTGGGTTTAACCCGGCTTTTCGGTGGACCGTGCAGTACGATTTGGGAGTCATTATTTGGGAGCTGTGCGCGATATTTTGGGGCGACAGTGACGGCGGGGAGCGGGGACCCTCAGAGCGGGGCCCCCTCAGAGCGGGGACCCTCAGAGGGGGATCCCCTCAGAGCGGGGCCCCCTCAGAGTGGGGACCCTCAGAGCGGGGCCCCCTCAGAGCGGGATCCCCTCAGAGTGGGGACCCTCAGAGCGGGGCCCCCTCAGAGCGGGATCCCCTCAGAGCGGGAACCCTTAGAGCGGGGCCCCCTCAGAGCGGGGACCCTCAGAGCGAGGACCTTCAGAGCGGGATCTGGCCAAGGCCAGGGCTGCTGTGTCTTCCTCCAGCACCAGCTGCGCAGAGAGAGATTCCCAAGAGGTTCTTTTCTACTGATGTCCTCAGCGCGGCCCCGGGGCGGGGCCCGACATGGCGTCGGAGGGCGGGAAAACCTGAGGGCCGCGATGGCGGCGGCGGCCGAGGAGGAGCGGCAGGAGCTCACACAGGTACCGGGCCGTGCTCGGGGCTCCCCGCCCTGACCCACCGCCCTCAGGCGGCTTCGGGGGGCTGAGGGTGCCAGCGCCTGCCCCCGCCTTGTTCCCTGCAGAGGCTGAAGGCGGCGGTTCACTACACGGTGGGGTGCCTGTGCCAGGAGGTGGAGGAGGACAAGGAGATGCGGTTCAGCAAACAGAGCATCGCGGCCATCTCGGAGATGACCTTCCGGCAGTGCGGTACCGCCTGGGCTCACCCGGGTTACCGGGCCTTGGTGTGGACGGCCTGGCCCTCCCTTCCCTGGGGTTCCCTGGCTGTGCAGGAGCCTCTGATGGAAAGACGGGCCTTTAAAACATAAAACACCAAACTGGGTTTCACTGGGGCATTCCCGGGTGTGACGTTTTTAAAAGTATAAGAAATAAGTGTTTCTACTTTACAGACCTGAAAAAAAAAAAAAGCGTTTAAATGTATGTGGAAGTTTTGTGTGGCCACCTGACTGGCAATAACCAGCTACGGTCACTTTTCATAGCTCACTTGGATAATTTGCACTTACACCTTTATAACAGCTGGTGTGTATTATGTTCCTCTTCCAACTCAGCGGTTTAAAATAATGGCATCTTTGTGTTTTCTCTAGAAATCTTTGCAAAAGACCTCGAAATGTTTGCAAGGTAGGCACTGCAACTCTTGCCTTTTACAAAGGCTTTCTGTTTTGTGTGTTAGCTCCTAGATAATCTTTAAAACACACCCTGTAATTCGAGGTTTAAAGGGTTCTGTTGGCTGCTCGAATAGTGGCTGTGAAGTTAGGGAGGAGATATTCCCTGTAGGTACTTCCTGATCTTGGAAGTTCATTTATGTGATTGTTTAATTTCTATATTATTGTCAAATGCATTGGTACACAGTGGTACTGGATGGTTTGGGAGGACAGGTTTTGTGTGTAGTTAGAGAAGACAGGCAGGTGTAGTTTGAGGGCCTATTAAGGCCCTTCAGTCGGTGAATTCAGTGCTCTCAGTGAGATGCTCTCTGGCCTCTCACAGACAATGCTGGCCAGCACATTAAGGGGTACTTTTTTCATTTCATGCAGGCATGCAAAAAGAACCACAGTCAACACAGAAGATGTGAAGCTTTTGTCGAGAAGGAGCAGTTCTTTGGTAAGATTCACTGTATTTTCTGTCTCATAACATTCTTAAACCAGTTAATTCCTAAAAGCATTTGAATGAAGGGTATATGATGGAAGCAGCTGTTGCTTAAGCAATTTCAGTGTTACCGATGGTGGATGGCCACAACCCAGTGATTTTTAAATTTTCATCTTATTCCACTCCATGACATTACCCTCCCTGGGGGAACACAGATCTGGTTGCAGTTCAGCAACCAGCTGAGCTGCTGAGGTCCCCAGTTCAGAAGGCACTAAACAGACACAGCATCATCAGTCCTGCAAGTGAATCCCTTTGCTCTTTCCCCAGCTTGTGTTCCTTTGTTTTAGCCTAATTTCAGGAATAACTTGAGTCTACCTCGAGGTGCTGAGTCTTCCAACATTAATATGGGGATCATGGAATTCATTGTATTCTCTCTTGTGCTGATCTCTGTGAAGTTCAGTGGATTAAACTCACTAATCTGTTATAACATACCTGTACATGGATCCATGAGGAAAAATGCTTCCAGTACTGATCATCATTTTACATGAGATCTTTTCCTTCCATAAGTGTTTTGAAATATGCAACATGAACTTGCCTGAGAAGGCAGAGTAAATGTTTTCTTTGTCTGTCATCTTTCCTGTAAGTAAGAATTTGCCCCATTACTTTCTCTTCAACATTTCTCTCTAATTTCCTGTGAATAAATGAAGTTCCTCAGTAGAGGACTGACGAGTTTATTGTTCTCAGCTAAGATATATCACCCAGAAGAGTGAAGAACTTGGATTAAACAACATGGAGCAAAAGGAGAAGAAGAAAAAGAAGTCCAGTGCAGCTAAAGGACGGAGAACTCCTGGAGAACCAGAAGCAGCTGTGACTGAAAATGAAGAATCCAACATGTCATGATTTACCTTCCAAGTAATGTCTCAGGTCATTTTCTTTTATTGTCCTAGAGAAATCAGAATTAGCCTATTGAAAATTCCTCTTGCAGGTTAACACCTGTAATGGATTTTGAGGTTTTGAGGTGAACACGATTAGTTAGACTTTTACTGTTCCAAAAATGAAAGGTCTGTCAGAATTCAGTAAAGCTTACAGCCCAAGTGCCTTCATTGCTCACAAAAGGTATCTGACTGTTACTAAAATCAAAATCCTTCATATAAAGAGTTTAAGGCAGTGCATTCTCATTGAACCTTAGTATCTCAGTATGTGCAACACAGTATGTGCTGCTACTTAATTTCTCCAGTAATTGTTTGACTTCCTTCTTGCTTCCAGTTCTCCTTAGGCATTTAGAGTATTTTATTTTGTTAATAGCCCTATGTCTCACTTCTTGTCTTGACAATTAAAGCATGTTTTGTGTCGTTTCCCACCCGTGCCACTGCTGGGGTGGAATTGGTACTGCCAGTAATTCCCATTCTCACGTGGCACTGTGGCTCTGGAGCAGTGGGCAGACATGGATCCCCATTGCCCTCTGCTGGGCTGGCAGAGCCTTACAAAATGCAAAAGAGCTGTAAAAAGAATTCAAAAATAAATTGATTCAAAAGCAGTGCTGCAGTTCAGGAGAATGTAGGAGTGCCAGGAATCCCGATCTCTGGCTCTATGCAGGAGATTTTGCACAGTGACTCTTCAATACCCTCCCTTTCCCCTATACCAAACTGTTCCACTTTCAGGGATGTGAGATCTTTTGGAAGAATTCAGCATATTATGTAATTACAGCAGCTGGTGGAAATATCAAAACTAGCTCAGCAGTAAGATTAAAAAGCTTTTATTGATATTAGAAAAAAAAAAGGCTTTAACAAATTTAAAAATAAGCCAGTTAATTCAAAAGCATCATGATGCTACACTAATGATTAGGAGAATAGCACAGCACGCCAAATACAAATCTTCTGTCACACAAAGCACCACCTTTGCTGTGTTTTACAAGTTAGTTCTTACATAGCACCCAAGAAAAAACACCAAAGTTAAAGGACTTTGAATTTACTTTGTCTGATGAAATCAGCATGAGAATTCCAGTTCCTATATCCCAGGCTGGAGCTTAAGGCCAGGCAGCAGCTGGCTAAAAACTCTCTGCCCTGTTCATTAACTGCCTTTAGGTGTCTTCCGGAGACCTTCCACCCTTTACACTGAAAATGGGAGCACAAAGCAAACAAACTGCATCCACCATTATCACATGGAAGCTTCTGGCTCCCAACCAGGTTTTCACAGCTGAACCCCTGCATGCTGTGCTTAGCAGTACCATTGTTCCAGTATTCTGCAAAAAGTCAAAATCCCTTTGGTTACACACGATCTAAATCAGCACAGGAGCCAAAGCCTCAGAACAATGTCCAGATTTCCCTTGTCTAGAGCCACACCACAGTATGACCAGCAGCCTGTGGCTCCCAGGATGTGTCTGTGTCTTTGATCCTAACGCAGGAGCCAGAACTGCCCTGCAAGCAGCAGTGCAGAGCCCTATTTTTTGCGCTTTGAGCTGGGCCAGTCTCCCCAGGGCAGGGTTTTCTTGCCCTTGGAGGTGCTCCGGAGGGAATGCAGAGCCTGCACTTGCTGCAGGCGTTTGGACAGCTCCTGGTCACAGGCTTCCTGCAGAGCTCCAGCCTTCTGCTTGTCCCAGCCCAGAGCCAAGGCCAGAGCTGTTCTGTCTTCCTTCAGCACCAGCTGCACAAAGAGAGATTTCTAATAGTTTTTTTCTACTGATTTCCCCAGCACTGACCCTCTGCCCACATCAACAAGAGCAGCTTTTGGAATATTAACTGCTTTGGAACTGAAGCTGCATCACCCATCTTTATGGGTTAGTGGATTTCCAATCTCCTGCCAACACTCAAGAGCTTGAAGCTCTGTTCAGATGTTCAAAGCAGTTACTTAGTTTCTACAGCAGGGAAAAGCAAGGGCAGCAAGGTCACAGCTTGAAAACAAAGAAACCTTTCTAATGGTTACAGTTTAGCTGGGCTTTCCTTTTCCAGCTGTGGGTTTATTTACAGTGTTTTCCGAAGTAAAGAGGTTTTTATTTTTATTTGGGATGTATAAAAGAAACGGAGCTAGATGTATAAGCATACAAAAAACCCCAACCCAAACCCCTTGCTGGTAAGACAGCTGACTGTGATTTCTCAGAGGTCAAAACCAAAATTATTTTATGGCTTTTCAGAGTTTGTGGAATAGTGTCAGCTGCTGCTACAGAGGAGCTCCAAGCAGAGGGTAGAGTTACTGAGGAAGATAAATAGATTAAACCACCACTTTGAGACAGATCTACTGACAGAAGAGCCTCCAGAAGCAAAGACAGCTTCCCCTAGAGCCTCTTGTCTCCAGAGGGAGAAACCTCCCTGAATAGGGTTGTGCTGTTCTCACCCACCTCTAGGTCCTGGCTGTCCAAGCAGAGCTCTGGAGCAGGTTTCTCTCTCAGAGCAGCAAGGCTGTGGTCACTGAGGGCTGTTTTGGCTGCAGTGCCTGTGCTGCTGGTCCCTGTGTCAACCACGTCCATGTCCCTTGGTGCAGCCTGAGGGTCTGAAAAGCAGCAGAGTCAGTGCAGCCCCTGACAAACACAGGACAGGAAAAGGGGTCTGGACTGCTCTGGTGGCTGTGGGATTAATAACATACTCCTCTTACCTAGGTGTAACTTAAGAAATCAGTAATGTTAAGGAGCACTACATGATTTAAGCTTTTCTCCCACTGTTCTACTTTCAGGCATTGTGAAAAACATGACACAGCAGTGAGAGGACTCTCACCTGGTCAGGGAATCCTCACACTATTTACATTATTCAAATACATTTCACCAGCTCTTGCATCAGCCCCATTAACAGCTGCTGAGCAAACGACTCACTCCAGTCCTTCACTCCACCTTGTTTATTCCACTCAACTATTCCAGGCATCTCTGGAAGGCTCCTTTTCTAGCATCCCACTGCTCCCTACCTGCTACTTTGCTTAAGACGCTGTCCTCAGTTTTCAAGGCCTGCAGGTAGAGCTCCAGGAGCTGCTTTGACTGACGCTCCTCCTCTCGTTTGTCCAGCACCTGCTGCAGGGTGTCCTGCAGCACCTGGACTTTGGTCTCACCCTGGGCAAGTTCTTCTGCCAGGTCTGAAAGTGGCACATCAATAAGCGCCTGAAAACAGTGAGAGTGCTCCTGAGCAACTCATGCTGTGGCACTGATTGCAGTACAAACCCTCCTGAAAAACCAGCACGTTCCACAAGGATTCTTGTGCAGCCACCGTTCTTTACTGGAAGCCCAAAATGCATCCAGGAGGGTGTGGAATCCTGTGTAGTTTTAACAGAAATCCTGACAACTCCTGGCCAAGTGCCTCTTCTTCAGAGTGATGGGAATACACCCAGGAAAGGCAGTGGGCTGGCACCTGGGAGGCTGCACGTAGGGGAGGACAAGAAGGGGCAGTTATTGCCATCCCTCTCCACACACAGTCAGGTTCTTGAATCAATCAGCTCTGTAAAGGGACAGCAGTTCTTCAACACCCTCTGGGGCAGACAGGCTTGGAATGCTGCCCAGCCTTCCCTCTGGACACATGGCACAGGTGTCTGGTTCTAAGGAATGACCCCCCTCTGCTGCCATTTGGCCAAATCTCGACTTTTTGCCCTCCCACTGCCAGAACTGGAGCACTGCTGTGAGGGGTAGTCAGGGGTTATGAGCACAGTCCTCAGGTGTCTGAGTGTTTCCCCTCCAGGACAGATTTGACTCTGGCACCAAGAGCCAACCAGCAGCAGCTGAATGGAGCCTGAGACCTTGTGGAGTGATTCTGTTCTCTGCTGACATAAATGGATGATGGGCAGAGCAAGGGCAGGGACACTGTACCTGGAGGTCTTCTTCAGACATCAGGATGATACTGGACAGGTCATCCTTCAGCTGCCTGGCCAGCTGCTTCCACTTCTCCACAGCACTGTCCACTTCATCCACAGCCCCCGAGAGCCAGGAGGTTCCACTGTCTGACAGAGCCACCAGTTCACGGGTCATTCCTGATCCACTGACACTGCCCAGTGCCACCAGGCACCTTCCCCTTCCATCTCCCCTCATCCACAGCCTACCTAAGCTTTTGCTGGACCACTTCTCATCCTTGGCCAGTGCCACAAACTTGGTATTAGGTGGCAAACACAAGAAATAATCTTCATCATCCACTATGGTCCCATCTTCTGCCAGGACCAGGGTGATGGGTTCCCTGGCCTTGTCAATAGCCAGAACACCACAGGCTGCAGAACAGAAAAAACACTTAATGAAATGATGTGACTCAGCAGTGCCCTTTCTTACCCCTAGCACCAGGGACAGGCAGCTCTCAGTGCCTGAGGCTGGAGCCCGCACCTGCCTCCTCGGAGCTCTGCACATCAGCTCTTTTTTAGCACAAACACACGGGTTTGCCCTCCAGAAATTAATATTAGAATCACAGAATCATCAAGGATGGAGGAGACTTTTAGGACCACCCAGTCCATCCAACACTGCTGCAACTCCTAAACCACTAAGCGCCACATCCAGACGCTTCTCCCGGGGTGGCAAGTCCGCCTGTTCCAGCGCCTGACCGCCCCGAGGCTTTCCCAATATGGAATCCCAGTATTCCCTGTCTCAGTTTAAGGCCGTTTCCTGGTTCTCCTGCAGGCGTGGCAGGAGAGCGGCTGTTCCCCCCCGCAAACCTTTCAGGCAACAACTGAAACCACTTCCTGATGCTTATCCCCAACTTCCCTTCGCATCCCGCCTTGGGAAGCGGCACCGGAGCCCCGGGATCTTCCGGCCCCCCCCCCACCCCCGGGGGCGGGATCCCACATATCCCGGGATTCTGCACTTCCCGGGATCCCGCATATCCCGGGCAGGGATCCCGCTTATCCCGGACAGGGATCCCGCACTTCTCGGGCCGGCCGGGGCTCACCCTTGTCCCGCAGCTCCCGCAGGCAGGACGCGGCCACGCCGTGCTGCTCCGGCCCGTCCCGCCGCCGCACCACGCAGCGCTTCAGCCTCGCCGCCATCCCGCCGGGATCCCGCCCGACCCAGGGAATCCCTGGCCCGATCCAGGGAACCCCTGCCCGCTCCCAGGAATCCTCGCCCGATCCAGGGAATCCCGATCTCGGGAATCCCCGCCCGATCCAGGGAATCCCCGCCCGGCACCGGCGACGGCAGGGACCGCATCGCTGCGCCGGCGCTCGTCTCGCCGTGCCTGCGGCAGGGCGGGCGGGCGGGCGGTGCGGCGGGCGGGGATGGATT
>VXBA01004883.1:1816934-1843188 GCA_013399895.1 Serilophus lunatus
GGAGCCCTGTGCAGGGCTGAGGGTTGTGCTCGGGGGATCCCTTCAAACCCGGGGTGTTCGGGGGTTCTGGGACCAAAATATTGGCTCTGCCTCGCGGATCTGAGGGAGATCCTTGAGCAGAGAACGTAAAAGGGCAGAGCAGGGGTAGATGTGCTGTAAGGACTGTCAGAGACTGGGCGGGGAGGGCGAAAGAGAAGCGTACATTCATTTGTCTGAGTGCTCGAGAAAGCCTGGAAGCTTAAGGGATTTTTAAAGTGGGACATGAAATGAATGAGGCAGCCGGGGGGGGGGNNNNAAGGAGGGGGGGGGGGGGGGGGGGGGGGGAAGGGGAGTGTGATGTGTTTGTGTATAGAGTATGTATCGTATCCATAAAGGTCTCTTCCAGGCTTGTTCCCTAGTCCCAGAGCGTAGGTGGGATGTGGGAGCACAGAGTGGAGGTTCCTGTCACTCACATTGTCCTTGTATTCCACTGCAAACTCAGCTGTGACTTCCCGGAGCCCTCTCTCGTCTCACCACTGTCCCAGAGAGGAATTTGGAATTTGGTAAAGCCCTTGCAGTGGGAGGGGAAAGGTCTGGCTGTTTGAGCAACTGGGAAGGAAATAGAGCAAAGTCTGCCACCAACCTGCTTTTATGTGCAATCACTCAAATCTGCCCAGATTTGGTTCATTCCCCCTGAACCTCCTGCTGCTCCTTTGGTTTGGACTGAGGACCAAAAGGGTTTGTAGGGAGCACTGTCAAATTAAACTGGAGTACAAGTGAATTCCATGAAGTGTTGGGTAACGAGAGGTGTGGGTTGTGAAAGGCCAGGTTACCAAACCCAGGGAGGTTTGGGCAGCTCTGCAGCACCTGGTGCTCTCTCAGTCTCTGAGGGGAATGCAGGGCTCACACTGCCAGCAGCTCCTGTGGCTGCTCCAGGAGGAGCCTGGCCCTTGGCAGGGCTGGCAGCTCCTGAGAGAGGGATCTGGGTAACTGGCAGGTGTGGCTGCCTGAGAAACAGTTCAGGTTCTCTTGAGCTTGGGTATCACATCCTCCCACTGCAGCCTTTGACAAAAAAAACAGATTTATTCAGTGCTGCTCTGCCTCAGAAGAAGGTCTGGGTGTTTGGAGATGGATTCCGTGGGTTTTAAAGTTCAGACTCATGGAATGGTTTGGGTTGGAAGGGACCTTCAGGACCATCCAGTTCCAACCCCCTGGAACTGTGTCCATGGTGAGAAAAGGGGATGGTCACTCTCCACCTGTTGTGGGACATGGTGAGTCTCCCAGGGCTGGGCAGAGTGCTGTTTCCCAGGGCAGGAGGGATTTGGGATGGGGAGAGCACCCAGAACACAGAGTTAACTTTGCACCAGAGAGAGACCATTCTGTGTGCGCTCCTCTGGGCAGGAAAAAAGAGGTGTAACTGCATCATACACAGCACAGCAGGAGAATTCTCAAGGGGACAATTTTGGAATGAAACCAGTGAAAATCTCTCCGTGAGTCCCACAGAATGGAAACACCACTCCTCTTACACAGCTTGTTATCAATGCTTGTAGAAAGTTGTCCCCATTGCACACTAAACATTTAGAGAATTTAATAAAATACTTGCTTTCTGCCACTGCTGATGCTGCTTTATTTATTGCCAAGCTTTCAGCACGAGGCTGTGAGTGGTGGCACTGCCTCACTTAACTTGCTTATGTTTGGGGCCCATCATGTTTTCTGTTACAAATCGAGTTAGTTTAGATGCTGAAAAGGGAGTGTCAGATATCTTATGGCTTATTATCTGTTTTTCTTAGTTTAATTTTCTCATTCTCATGAATTAATATATATTGCCTCAAGCACTGTGAGGAGGGGGGGAGTGTTGCAGCTCAAATGAAATAATTTACGGAGATAGAATTATGTTCTAAAGGCAATAAACATTTCTGCCAGAGATTTTATAATACTTTATTTTGTTTAGAAATCATGTTCCTTGGGCCTTTTGCAATGTCTTTACTGAAAAGAAGCAGAAAAAAAGGTCCTGTCTCTGTTGCTGTTCTTTAAGTAAAAGAGAAGAGCACGGTGATGGTGTAGCCTGTGAACAGAATAACTGGTTTATTGGGGAAGTTCTCACACATGGTTCAGTGAGGAACCAAATCCTGTTTTCTTCCTAAAGCTTGATTATCTCCCCTTTGGACTGAGTCTTGCATCTGGCTGTGTGTTTTCTGTGGGTAAGGAAGTACTTAAAGCAGATTTCAGAGGTGTGTTGAGAGTTACTCCAGAGACTCAGTTCCCCAGCTGGATTGTTAGTCAGTGTACAGGTACATTGTGCTCCCCAGCTGCCTGGAGCACCTGGCTGTTGAGGCTCTGGATTCTGTGCCTCCCAGGAAGGGTTTCATGCTGAAGATGAAGGTTCCCTGGACTGTGATGTCCCTTGTTTTCATCAAACGTGGTGCTGGAAAGGGTGGGATCTGCCCTGGCTGGTCCAGAGGGTGACAGGCCCTTGCCTTGCACAACTGGTTCCTTTGTCCTGTTTTCCTATTTGGAAATCTGGCTGGAAGGGAAGTGCAGGTGTCCTTTGCAGGGTTGGCTTTGGGCAGCACAGTCCCAGTCCCACAGATGGCCACGGAGGTGCCATCAGGGGGTGGCCCAGCCCGTGGCAGAGCTGGGGGTGTTTGTCCTCAGCAGCATGACTGTCCTGCCAATACAGTTATTACATGTTTTCTCACAGGAGCCCAGGCTTCATTTCAGGGCACTTTCCCAGGTTGGCCAAGTTTTGTGTGGAGTGATAGTCCCTAAATACTAGTGCAGCTCTTCAGGGCAGAACACAGGAGCTCTGGGGATTTTCTGATGTGAATTCAGTGATGGTTTTTTTCTATTCTGGTGCCTTTACTGTTTACATCACACATCTGTAGTTTGTCTCTTTGCAAAGTCAGCCTAAGTAGTTCAAATGCTTTTAATTTTCCTTAAAACTCGCTACAGAAGAGCAAAATCTGTATACTCTTAGAAAACTCAGCACTTAATGGGAGTGCCTTGATGGCACAATTCCATGGAAATAGTAGTTAACAGTTAGAGATGCTTTTTGGAAGCATTCAACAGGAATTTTATCTGTGCTGCTCTTCCTCTTCTGGGCAGTTCTGACCTGAGCTGGAGGAGAATCCTTTCTCTGAGTGGGCTGTGAATTGGGCCCAAACATTTTAGAGTATTGGCCATAGCAAGGTACCTGTGTTAGCCCTGGGATTTGGGTGAAGAAATTCAACAGGGCATACACACCAAATAAGTTTATTCACAACCTAACCAGGTTCAGTTACCCAATTAAATCATGCAAGCCATATTCTTGTGTGGATTCTCATGAGTTCCGTATTTTTGGAGGAGTGGGTGGATCTTGAGACTGTTCATCATTTTTCTTTCACCCAGCTGTAAGAGATTTGAAAGCAGACATTCTGTCCGTGTAAACCTGAGAAGGCAGTGACAGGGAAGTGCCCTTTCCTTGCTCTCAGGTGGCACTGTCTGCTCACAGCCAGCGCTGGGGCACTGCAGGGGGGTGTTGAGGCTGATGTCGGTGGTTGTGTCAAGGGATCCCAGAGAACCCCAGCCCAGCTGTGAGGCCTGGCTGGGCCCTGGTGATGATCCTGGTCTGGATGCACAGGACTTGCACTATATTTGAGTTTCTGGCACCCTCTTGTGGTAAAAAACTTCTTTTTATCTCTGTTTTTTCTGTGTCTTTTGTACATGGGAAAAAACTCCCTAAACTTGAAGTACTTTGAAGGTTTGGTATGTTGAATAAAAGTGATGAGTAGAATTGGGGCACAAAAGGTCACTTAAGAACTGTGATGCTGGACTTGTTGAATAGGTTCCTTTTCTCTAACTGAGCCCCAAAACTTGTCTCAGTCACTAATGGAACTGCCTTTTTTCACCACTGAGGTCACCAGGCTGTGTCACCTCTCCTAAGACAAAACACCTCAGGTGGAGGCAACATGGTTTGGATCATCTTAACATCAAGTGAATCCTGTTTTAAGTAGATTATTGACCAATATAAGTTTATTTTACGATAAAACCTGTGTGTCGAGCTGATACATTCTAGTTACACAGAGATCAGACTGTTGGGGGTTTTGGAAGTGAAGAAAAAGCCTGAGGGTAATTCTGTAGCACATGGGACTATGGAGAAAAGTTCCTGTTCTTGAGAAGAGCTGCAGGTGAGCCTGGAGAGTAGAAGCTCATGAAGTGTGTCTCGTCGAGTCATTGTCTGACTGCCCTGCTTTAATAAAATAATTTCTCTTTCCCTCTGTTCACTTGTTTGTAGTGTGCAAGGTAGTGTTCAGCATCTGCCCCAAAACTTCATCTCTTCGTCATGTGTGGGAAGTGGGGATGGTCCTGGTGCTGCTGACAGCTTGTGAGGTTTAGTAAAAGAGGTTGTTTTGGAATCTTTAAAAGAGTAATGCAGGAAACAAAGGGTGCATTAGTGGATCACAGGGATGGGAGAAGTGTTTCAGAGTCTGGGTTTGGGTGACCACTGCTCTCCTGCCATCCTCAGGAGTCCCCCTGGCTCTCTGTGCTGGCTCCCTGAATTCTGCAGGTTCTTTGAATTCTCTAGTTTTAGATGGGGGCTGCTGGAATGGGTATTTGTTCTCTGTGATTCTGACCTTTGTATCTTCAGTCCTTCACAGACCTGCTGCTGACAGCAGAGATGAGTGTGTCTCCCTGATCCTGCTCGCAGGAATCTTCCCAGACAGCGTTTCTTTGGCTGTCCATGGGGTGGCAATGTGACCTCACTTTGTGTTTGTGTTTCAGGCTGGCTCCTGCCCTGCCACTGAAAACGCTGGATCTCGGGAGCCACTGGTGAGTCTCTCAAGAGGAAACACAGAATTTCTTGTTGATAACATAAGACATGAGTTGTTCTCTTTGCTGCATCGTTTTGCATCCATTGTTTTTGTGTTTCTGAGGGGCTGCTGCTTTGTGGAAAAGGTGCAAAGTGCTGTAGGTGACTCTGCTGTTCCCCCCTGAGCTCTGACCCAGGGTTAGATAGGGCTCACCTGGGCCTGAGCACAGGCTGCCTGTCCTGAGAGTGTGCTCTGGGCTTCCTTAGGAGAGAGTCTGAGGAAAGCCTTGTGCAGCGTAATTTAAACTGAGATTCTTAGTGCTATTGTCTAATAAAAAACCCTCTGCTGCTCAGAGACCTCATTCAAGCTGTGTCTACATTCTGAGGCACTCACAGTGAGCTTAGAAGTGTTTGTCAGCTGGCAGTGTATATGATCCAATGTTTTTACTCTAGAAGCATTTTGGAAAGGGCTCTGGCATTTTTTCTGTGTGATGATAACCAAGAGAACCCTGTTGTGTTTGGTCTTTTATGGTGACACAGAGTGGGAAATGAGCCACTACTCCTGGAGATGCAGGACATTGTTTTTTGCAACCTTATTTTTCTTTCTTTCTTTCCTTCCTTCCTCTTTAGCCATCTATAACTCAGTCAAAACCCTGCCAAAATTCTTAGCTGATGTTATTGTCCTAAATATATAAATCTCTGAGTTTCTCCTCTGGCTTTCCTTTGTTGACCACAGTGAATACAAGCTGCTGGCAGAGAGAACACTCCAGTCCTTGTGGCACTGGCCACATCACAGTGTTTTCAACATGTAACTCTTACCTGGGAAACCCAGGAGTCTGTTTTTAAAGGAGAGAGTTGTGAGTAAAGACTGTGAACTGGGAAGGGTCAGTGAAATGCATCTCCTGCAAGGGCTGATTGTGAATTCTGTGGAGCTGTGCAGTGACAGCCCCTCTGCCTGGTAACACTGTGCCATCCCTTAACTGCAGGGACGTCTGTGCGTGACATTACCTGGGCTTGTTATTGACACCGTGTGCCTTGGGATGGATTTGGTGGTTTATTCTGGGGGGGGTTGGGTGCCCCCCCCATCCTCCTCTAGGAAGGTCACAGCAGACAGCAGATCATCACAGCCTGTGCTGGGCAGCAGTTTGATCTTTCTCCAGGCAGATTCTAACACTACCTTTGATATTAGTAGTTTCTTACTGTGTATGTGACTGCAGAATTGCTCAGAGGGAGCTCATAGCAGTTGTGTATCCTTCTATTTGGATGGATATCCCTACTACATAAAATTATTTATGCACTTAAAGAACTCCAACATAAACCTTGCTCTCACAATGGTGAGTCTTATAAAGGGCTAATTAGAGCCCTTTGAAAGGCTGAGGTTTCCTCCTCATTTTTTCATTACTTTTTTTTTTTAATAATAAACTCATAGTCTTTGTCACATTCGTTTAGGAGTCATTATTGCTTCCAGCTGCTCCTCTGTAGACGCCTTCTTAAATGAGCAGTGCAGCTCTGTGAGCCAGATGACCTGACTTCCACCATCCTGCTGTGGGCAGGATTGTGCCTTCCACACACACAGGGGATCTTGGTCCATAAAACAGACTTGTAGGCACATGATGCTGTGCCATAAAAGTGTTTATGGAAACACCAGAGCAAACTGTGGCACGAATCCAACAAGTGTGGGAAGCTCAGGGGTATCATCCCGGGCTTCAGATTTGGTGTAAAAGCAGTTGGAGGATCCAGAGGAGGGAGAAAAGACTCTCATGGCCAAAGTCTGCTCTGCACCCCCTCATTTTTTTTTGACTTAATTGGTGACTGGAAGGACTCAGTGCTCCTCAGGACAGACCTGTTTGGAACATACCAGGACACAAGAATGAGAAAGCAGTAGAATTAAACCACCTTGCATTGTGTCAGCAGATGTTGTTACAGACTCAGGCTGGTTTTGTGTTGTATTTGTGATTCTAATCCTGCAAGATGCTCTGTGCTCAGGGGCACTGTGTGCTGCCTGCTCTGCACCCCTGCTTGCAGCCTGCTGCTTCCACCAGGAATCCTGGAGAAGCCACATTCCTGGGAGTTTGCACAAGCACTTCAGCAGTTCTGCAAGACCCTGCAGCAGACCCAGTCTGACACATCCTGTCGTGTCCTATTTGGGTCTTCCAGGGTACCTTGCTGAGGGTTATGGCCCTGGCTGAGGCCCGACAAACTTGGGTCACACTCTGAGCTGCTCTTTCTCCAGCCCATGCTGGAGACACCAAACTGGAGACAAGGGACTCCTCCTCGATGCCATGAATCCCTTGAGCGATGCAGGGTGCCCACAGTGAAGGGACAGGCCCTCCCTGGCAGGAGGTGACAGTGTCAGAGCCCGAGGGGGCTGGGCAGGGCTGCAGTTCCTGGGGCAGAACGGACACTCATTTCCCTGCCTGTCAGTCCTGGGCCATTAAAATCTGCCATGGAGCTCCAGAGTGGGAGGTGTAACCTTGTGCTCACAGTGTCAGCATCTCGCTCTGCTGCTGTTTACAGCCACCTCTCATCCTCAGCCAGGGATCAGGATCAGCTTCTCCTTGAGGCCTTGGAGCCCCCAAACACTTGTGGGAATGGAACAGCTTTGTGTTTTACAGCCACTCAAAGTTCTGGGATGTGCAAAGGGATGTACCTACATAGGACAAACCCACTTCAGTGAGGTGAAACCATTAGAAAATCCCCTTCTCTTCTGGAATATTTTGTTTCCCTGGTCTGATACCTCTCTGTAGTGTGATTAAGTCATCTCTTTAGCTTGTTTTGTTTCTCCCTGGCTGAGTGTTGTAGCTTTTTAACCACCCTGTGCTGCTTTTGAGGTGTTTCCAACAGCTTGAATCTTCTTGTTTGCTTTCTGCTGGATCTGCTGCAGCCTCAGTTACAGCTCTGAAGGTTGTTCCTGGGAGAGCCTCCAGTGGGAGCCTGGGTTGGAGGGAGAACCTAAGGAGGCAGAGCTTGTAAGCAAGGCCTTTCCTCATGCTGCTGGTTTGCTTGTTTGTTGTTTTTTTTCCCTGCCACAAAACATGCTGATTCCCTGGCTCGTGCTTGGTAGCTGGAAGTACTACTGGTTGTAAATATAACAGTACTGGTTGTAAATGTAAAACACTCTTAGTTACTCAGTTACAAAATCCCTGGATCATGGCAGGAGGAGCAGGGTATTTTTCTTTTGCAGGATTATTTAGCTTCTTTTATTTGTAGCATGTGCTGTTTCTTGCTGCAGATGAGAGAAGTTAGCTCTGAAATGTGGACATTTTATTCCTTTTTTTACAGGCTGCTGAAAGGGACAAGGTAACAAGAAGTACTGCTGCCTCTCCAGCAATTAGTGTAGAGTTTGTTGGAATGTGCTGGAGCCCTTGTGGCTTTTCTCCACCCTTTGTTACACTGATTTTCAAATATTTAAGGGTCATGATAGTGGCCAGAATACTTTTAATCCCCCTTTTTGTGCATACATCAATAAGATACACTGCACCGAGTACAGACAGAAGAATTATTGGATCCATTCTGTTTTGTTGTCTCGTTTTACACCTTGTCTGTTCTGTTAAGCTTCTGTTCAAGTAGACTGTGAGTACAGAGAATTTCATTTAGGTTTCTGAGGAAGGAGCTTTACAGTTGAGATTTTGACTACTTTTGACTGTGTAATTAGAAGTTGATGGAGCCTGACACTAACAATACCATGAACAAAACATGAGTGGGAATGAGGAGAGGCTCCAGAGCTGTGGCTGAGGTTTCAGAGAGCTTGTCAGAGCTCATGTTAGTTAAGAGTACTCAGAATCTGCTTTTTATGAAAAAATCTTTGAGCAAATTGAGAGTGTGTGTCCCTCTTCTTATGAAGTAGGAGATGCTCTTCCTGCCCTATCAAACCCTAAAGAAAACAAGGTATGGGAAAATTTTCTGAGGTTCTTCTTTGCTTGAAATTGGTGTTTGAAATGAAGATGAGAATGATTTTTTTCCTAAAAAACTTGTATCTTGTTTTCTGGAACACACTCTTACACAAGGGATACCTTGTGGTGTCCTTATCCTTTCTTCTGAAGTTCAGAGTTTCTAGTCTAGATTTGTAGAAAATGGTGATTTTTTTTTTTTTTTCAGTAAGACTTTTGTTTCCAGAAATGACATGAAGGACTGGAGGATGCTGGAGGGACACTCCCCATCACACTTGTGCTTTCCATTTCCCCACCCCTTATTGTTGGAGACAAGATTTATACCTGTTTACTGCACACATTTTCTGTCTGCTACAGTGGGCTTGTTCACAGTGGTGGCCTACCCTGAATGATTCCCTAAAAGTAAATCTATCCAGAGGGGATTTCCAGACAGCCAGAGTCCGTAGGCAACTAACTGATAGCCCCCAGTGAAACATTAGTCAGGATAATTTACCACTGTCAGCAGGAGGGGAAGGGAGACCAGGAGCTCAGTGGCCTTCAGGCCGGGCAGGAACCTCGTGGGTGAGGAAGCTGCACTCGCTGTGGGCAGGTCCTGGGTGTGCTGCTGGGGGCTCCCAGTGCTGGGCAGTTGCTCCTTCAGGCAGATTTGGGGTTTCTTGGGAGCCAGAGGTGTGTGACTGCCTTGCACAGTATCCTTTGGTTTGCTGCAGGGAGCTCTGTGATTTACTAAGCAGAGCTCTCTGGTGTTTGACCTTCTGGTAAGTTCAAGATTATTGGTTTTTTGCCTGTTTTCCTCTCTTTCTTCTGGGTGTTCATTGACTTTCTTTGTCGTTCACGCAAAGTGCACTCGCTTAATCTGTCAATTCCTTTTCCTCTGTTGATTTAGACAAATATATTAATGTGTGCAAAGCACACAGATGCAAATTTACTTACTGAGCATAGTTAAAGAAACACTATCCTATCAAGTTAAATTACCCATTTGAGGTCAGTGGGAAAGCTCATTTGGAATTCCTTTAAATCCCGATTTTAAGAGGGCGAACTATAACAGTTTGGGATATAACTTGTGTTGTAGCATTACATGTTAATTTATGAGGACTAGAAACGTGCAGTAGTCTCAGGCCAAAGCAGGTTAAGATCCCAAATTGTACTGACATGTTAAATGGTGGTGGGTGAGGTTGCACAGCCAGGACAGGGACAGTCTTTATAGACAGTTTATAATCTTTTCTGTGCACTTGTGCAGAAAGGGGCTCTGAAACCAATTCCTACTTGATTTTCAGAGAAACCAACATTGCTGGTCAGAAGACCTTGTTTTAAGGTAGTTGTGATACTCCAAGTTGTTCTTTACAAAACACACAAGGAAATTAAAGTACAGGGAGTTAGGTTAGGATCTTCTTTAATATAAGGCATGATTTGACTTCCAGAGATCCCAGATCTCTCGTTGAAGGTAAAATGGAAGTGACAGTGCTTTGAGACACTGGAGAAACACATTGGCACACAGTTAGGAAATACTTAAAACTTGATATTTTCTCCTTGAAAAAAATTGATTAGGAGATCAAGGTGGGACAAAGGCATCATTCCAGCTCCATGAGTGGGAGCTGTGCTATGTGCAGAGCAGCTTGTAGAGGGCAGCAATTGCCCACAGTTCCTCTGCTTGGGGAGAGGAGGGACCAGCTGAAGGACTTCACAGGAATGACTGACTGCCTTTTTAGCTTCTTGAAATAACTTTAGGTAGGAACTTAGGGTTCTTTGGAGTGCCTCTTGACTCCACATTATTGAATTCCTACTCTGAAAAATGTTGCTAGAGATTGTTAGTTCCTCTCGTGCCTCTAATACCTCTGAGCAGTTGGGACTCCTGTTGCCCAGGTGCTGCCTCTGTCATTGTTACTACAATCAAAAACAGTCTGGTGACAGCTCGAACAACTTAAATGGAGAAGGGACTTTCCTTGCATTTCATATTTCTTATACTTCTCTGTCACTTACATGTTGCAAATCCTTCCAAACAGCTTAATATTTTGGGGGGGTTTGGTTTTCTTTTGGTTCTGTATACACATTTACATGGCTCTTTCCCTTGTTATGGTTGTAGAGACCATGTCCTCTTTCCAGCTGTGATCTTGTAACACAACACTGCTGCTTTGACAGTCACCTTTCTGGAAAAATAACAAGGAAATACGCAAAGCTTTTTAGTAAACCGATTTTACATCTGAAGAGAAGCAAGAGAGAGCTTCATGTCATCCACCACAATATGTCCCACTTTGCATTGTCTCTTTCACCTCCTGCTCAGAGCAGGATTTTCCTCTACTGGCAATATTCCAGTGTTTTGTCAAGTGTCTGAGTGTCCTGAATGATGGTATTCCTTGGGATACAGCCCTACAGCAGAGTTTGTATTCCATGGCTGGAATGGAACTTCCCTGCTATCCAGTGAGAACTTCCTGTATCTTCCTTCCAGCTTTCTTCTGTTTGTTTTGTGTGCCACCCTAAGTGATTCCTTTCCTCCTCAAGCATCTGCACCCTTCAGATGTTTACAGACAGTTATCACATCATTTCTCCTTCCCCCACCCCCAGCCCAGTGTCTTAGCCAAGCTCTCCATATTTAGCTCATTTAATCTTTCCTCATAAGTCAAGCCTGTAATTGACAGCTCTGACACGGAGTCGCATTGGTTGCACATGCTGCCAACAGGATATAAATAAATACTTTCTGAGCAGTGATTGAGAATTACAGACAAGATGAGATGAGCCTGCCCCTGCCTCCCCCCCCCACTGCATTTTTGAAAACCTCTTTTCCAACGTCAGATGGCCACAATTCCATAAAGATGGACTTGGTTTCCTGTCCAGTGGTCAGACCCTCAAAACAGTGGTGTCAGGTCCTTTGAGAAGTGCAGTCCTGACTGCCCGTGGGATCCCCTTCCCGAGGTGATGTTCCCTGTGCTCCCCTTGCCAGGTGTGCAGGTGCTTCAGGCTGCTGAAGGCCATTCCTTGTGGGAAGGCAGAGCTGAGCTCCCTTCACTGTCCCTGCCAGGAGGAAGCTGGGGATGCCATCGATCCCTGATCCCAGTGAACGAGTTTGGGGTTCTTGCCTGTGCTTGTAGGATCTGAGAAGAGGCTTTTAGACTCACCCAGAAAGGTGTTGTTTTGGAGGAAGAGGCAGTTGTGTCCGTGCGTTGGTACACACAGGTCTGTCCCAGCTAAACAGACTTGGAAGTTGCTTTAGGTGACTTGTCCTCTCAGTTTAGCTCTCCCGTCTTCTTCAGGAGAATGAACAAAGTTGGGGAACTGCTAAATGAACTGCCTGGCTCCTAATGTGTGTTCTGTGAGGCTTCATGTGCTGCAGGTTCCCCGGTGGGGCTGGTTCACAAACATTACATGTATTATTGCAAAGCCTGCAGCATAAAGAGAGCATTTATGAAAGGGAATATCAGAGGAAACATTATAGCAGGGACCTTATAGCCTTTCCATTATTATGGTTTAAATCTTGACATGGTCTTTATTTGCAGTGACACTGGGACCAGTAAAAAGTGTTTTTTCTCTTCCCCTCCCCTCCCCTTTCTCCCATCTCCTTTTCATTCTCTCCTTCCACATCCTGTTCTGAAGCTGTGGTGCAGAGATACCAATCGTTAAACATGCGCCTCCTCGCAGAGCCAGGTTTCAGTTTGTGTGGAATCAGCCCCTTTTGACTCAGAAGTTGGAAACCAGATGACTCACAGTGATGCGTGTTTGTTGTTTTTAATAACTGTCATTTTGCAAAATATGGTCAACGCTTCCAACCATGACTTCTGGAGTAGGGGTGGTGTGTATTTATTTTTAATTTGGGAGGCTATGAGCTGGAATGTGTTTGTAGCTGAAGTTGTTCCCTTAAAATCTGAGGTTAAATAAATTAAAGCATTGACAGTGTGAAAGATTTTAGAGATAATTTTTTCCTGTTACCTGAAAAAAAAAATTAAAAATTTTTCTTGATCAATTACTTGCAAAGGCTCCAGGTGCCAAACATCTGGTGGGATTGTAGACCCCTAGTTTATGTTTATATTTTTAATATATACCCAAAGGGACAGGTTTCTTAAAAAGAAAGCAGGCAGATGTTTTTAATTTGAGGAGTTTTAAAGAATAAATGCCATTCCTGCTTTATCATTCTAATTTTTAACAAAATTGTTATGTATCTCCTTTCTTTTATAAGGAGCTAACAAATGTATTATTTTAGTGGCAGAATTCCCTATCAATAAAACCTCGTAGCAGTATAGAAAATATGAAAATATCTACACATTTAATTTTCTACAGATTTATTACTGCTTGTACAGCAGTTTGTAAACTCTAAGCTCAGTATTAACTGCTTTATGAGATTGTTTTTGTGCTTTACTTTCTAATTTGCCTCAAGAAGTGTTTTTTGTAATTTGTTGAAGTTCCACAGGTTTGTTTTGCAGGTCAGTTAATTCACAGTGAGGATTTACAGCCACTCCTTCCCAGGAGAACAGAGGAGCACCAGGGTAAAATCTGTGTGTGTGAGAACAGGATTCGACCCGAGATGGAAAAGTGTCCGTGGGGCTTTGTGGCAGAATTCACTGAGGCCGTGGATTCTCCTCCAGTTCAGGTCTCAGATTTGGGTGCTTTGTAGCCATTTCTGTCATGATTTATGTCACGGTCTGTTGCAATTGCTGTTGCACAATGAAGAGCCGTGCTCTGGTCCAAGGGAGGCAGATTCCCAGCCTTCCTCAGCCTGTTGCTTCTTGTTAGACAGTGAAAAGGCAGCTACAGGTTTAAAACAGAGAGTTCAAGTTCGGGTTCTGCTTTTAGCCTGAGATGGAGCATCTCTCCAGTGGTCAAAGTGCTGGAAAAGGGTTATTCTGAGGAAATATGGATCCACGTGCTGGCTACTGCTGGAAGCTGTGGTCTGCCCTGGCTCCCGGTTCTGATCGGGAAAGAAACAGCTTTTGATCTTTATTTTTTTTTTCTAGTAAATGTAATTGCTTGTGAAAGACAGTAAAGTGATGGCTTTGGATGCTTCAGCTGTCCTTGCTGTGACAGAGCAGAGCAGGATCCCCCACCATGACATGGAGGGACCCCCTTGTCCCCCAGGAGACGAGAGGAGGGTCCAGGCTCTCACCCATCTGGTGCCCGACTTCCCTCTGCAGCTGCCAAGGAGGATGCCAGTTTTTCCATTTAGCTGACTATTGTATAGCCCTTAAAAGGGAAGGTTTTAATGCAGTTGGCTGCGATATAGACTGTTAAAGGGAAGTTATTTATTTTAACTGGCTGCTGTATGGATTATTGTGAGGGCATTCTTTCAGCTGCAGCTGTATATTGACTGGTGGATGTGCCGGGCTGTATTGCTGGGAGCTGTCATATTGACTGTTACAGAAAAGATCTGTATTTAAGCCATAACACTGCACTGGGATCTCCCAGGCAGGATATTAATGCTAATTCATCTGCTCACCCCCTGCTGTGAGTGTTATTTGTTTAAATCTGTAGAATCCCACAGCGCATTTATATCCTCGCTAGAGTGAGCTCCGCTCCCTGTAATTATTTAACATTATATGCTGATATAAATTGTAACAGTTAAAGAATGGTAATGAGTAGCAAAAAAACACAAACTTAACCTTAGAAATGGCAGAGTCAGCTCTTAAAACAACAGCCAGCAACTTTCCCCGTTCCCTGCCTTTTCCCAAGTCCACATGCACAGCACTGTGCATACATTATGCGTGTGCGTGTGTGTTCATGCTCGCGCTGGCAGCGGTGCCAGGCAGGGCTGTAATTATGCAGAATGCACTGGGAAACTTATGCACACTCTTAATTACATGCAGTGCCTACGTACAGCAAGTTTTATCTCTCTGCAGCTCAGCTCCTTGATGAGTTGCTCTGATATGTGATTGGAGTTGGGGCCACCGCGCTGACGGAGGGAGTGGAGCCCCTGGATTCTCCTCCCAGGGATCTCTCCCAGGGTTGAGCTCGGAGCCATCGGGTGTCACTGTTGCTCTGTGCAGGCGCTGCTGGAGGGGGATTTTTCTGGCAGTAAAAACTGGACTTTGGAAGTAGTATTTTTGGCTGTAAACATCTAAGGCATTTGCACATAATTTATATATAAAGTGCATGTCCATACACACCGTTGGAGTGTGGGTGGAGTGAGCAGAGGTGTAGCTCTGTTGTGTGTTAGCTGATTTTTTTATGTTTTGCATTTTCTGTTGCCTCTTAGAGCATTTGTGTCCCAAACTGCCATGCAGGGTGGGCAGCTACTGCTGAGTGGCTTTGCCTTCTGCTCTGGAAGTGGATCAGCAGTGGAGGTGACCTGATTTCTCTGTGTAATTTGCCTGTGGACATTAAGCTGTGAGCAAAGTTTTGGATTTATGATGCGACAACTGGGATGTAGAAACAGCAAAATTATATTCGGTTTGGATTTTTTAAGAGCTTGGGAGCTGCAGGGCTTAAAAGGTGCCATAGACATTTTTAAACTGTAGTATGTGTGTCAGAGCTCATTGAAAAATCAGGTTTGCATTCAAACAGTTCATCAATAGCATTAAAAAAAAATCAAGGACTTAAATTTGGGATGACAGAATAAATAGCAAAGAAAATGTGTTTTAAAAAGACTTTGTAGCCTGTGTCCCTTCTGATTTTGGGTACGGAGTGGAAGCTGGAGTAAGAGGAGCTGAGCCTGTGCTTGATTTGCAGAGTAGTGTGATGGTCGGTTGGGCTGCGTTGGCAGCATGGACCTGTGCCAGACTTCACCACAATTCATACTGTGTCAGTTTAATAAATGCACTACTTAAATTATGAAATTACAAAAGAAAAAAGAGAATGCACTTATTCAGACTCTTAATACATTAAAAATAAGGCATTAAAACACTGCCTTTTTTTTTTTCCCCTTCCAGAATCAATAATGAACAGGAAGGGTTGTAGACATTAACAGTCATGGACATTCAAGCTCTTATACATAAATTATCTTAGAAAAATGCACATAAGACTTGAATAATGTAAATACATTAATGCATTTAATAATTTAAACATTAAAGCGCATTCAGGAATTCGTGGCAGAAGCTGTTCTGAGATAAGGAACGGTCCTGGAAGTTGTGTGTCCCAGGATCGATGGCTGGTTTCTCCTTGAGAAAACTCTCAGGGGAAGTCAGGCTGTGTGACTGGAGTGACCTGACAAATCCCAGGACAATGAGCCAGCTCCTCTGCCTTCCACCTGCCCTTCTCTCTCCACCACACGCATGAACAGACGTGTACAGGAGATCTCATGATCCACAAGAGGCCAGGCTGCATTTGGACATGTATTTTTTCTGTGTGGGCTGCAGTTTGCTTAGAAATTAATCGAAACAGCATCAGAGAATCAAAGTTGGTAAGACTGTCAGCCGGGGAGAGAGTGAGGCTTGGAGAAATAGTGCTCTCCAGGAATGCTTGGCTCTGTCTCGGAGCCCTGAAAATCACAAGGTTGCCTCTGGTGTAGTGACAAATAAGGGGGTTAATTCTATTTTTGTCCCTCTGCTCTTTGGATTGAACCATCTCAGCACTGCAGCAGCGTCTGAGAGGAGCACCAAGGTCCCCTCACATAAGGCATTTTCCTAAGGATTTCGAGCTGTGTCGTTCCTGCTGATGTAATTCCGTTTGCAAGGTGGTGTTTCCACCCCTCATGCCCCTTCTGGGTTCACAGCCCTGCTTTCCCTGACTCTCCTGCAGGCAGGTGCTCTGGAGGTCATTTGCACCCTGCAGCCCCACTCGTGGAGTGGTATAAGGTATCCTGCTTAGGCCTAGATACTGATGGAGCTAATGATGGAACTAATAAAAAAGAGCTTAGTCTGATCCCAAAGGGAGAAGAGTTGGGTTGGTTAATTAAAGGAGCCTGGCACAGGGCACCTAGTAATTATAGGTGCAAGAAGTCTGAATTTGAAGAGGATGGTGCAGCTGGAGAAGGATAGGGAGGCACCCAGAGCTCTGCAGGCTGTGGGCAAGAATGCAGCAGAACCAGATCTGGAAATCAGAGTCTGGCAGAATTCCTTGGTGAATTCTTATTTATTCCCTTTTTTAATGAGGACCTGGATCTCTCCCTATGCATTTCTGTCTTTGCATGCACATGTGTATGTACAATTCCAGTTACACCCTATGGCTGGGAGGGTGATTTTATTAAAGACCAGAAGATTGAGAGACAGATGTTTTAGGAGACACAGGCCTTGCCCTGTAGTAGTTTGGGATAATGAATGCTGACAGTGCATTGGTTGTGTTATCAATGTTGGGTCGTTATCTCCATCATGATCTCAGCTCCCAGGAGTCTGGATCACTGTGGGCCAGAGGGGCTGAGGCCACCAGGACCTGCTGGGAAAGTGCTGCTGAACCTTCTGTAGGTGTGGGGCGAGGAGCAGTGCTCTGTCATCACACTGGCATCACCAGGGCTGTGTCCCTTTATGGGTAAGTTCCTTGAAGCAGTGTTTCTCAAACTTAGGTTAGAACCCCAAAGGGATGTGAAAGGCTTCAAAGAGAGTCATAAAGTCACTCTCCAGTAAACAGCTTTCTACCTGTAATTGCTCTGTTCCTCCTAGTTTGGAGAGGTAGCATTTATTCCAGTAGCTCTCATTTTCCTGAAGGAACTTGCTGCCGTCTCAGCTGAGGAATATGGGATGAGCCACCACAACAGAGTGAAAAAGGGAGTCAAGCTCACATAGAGTTTGAGAAGCAGTGCTTTGGCAAATTTTATTTTCCAGGGACAAGCTTTGCAAGTATTGCCCAAAATGGATCTATTAACTTCACCTGATGAAAGATAGAGACAGTTATTTTGGCCCCAATGGATTTCTCAGTAGACCCCATCTGGGCAAGGACTGTCTACACAAAATAAATCATTAGTTTTAGTGCTCAGGACCAAATAACCAGTTGACGAAACTGTAGGTCTGACTCTGCCCTTTCTGCTGGTGTGCTGAATAGGTGGATCACACTAGAAAGTGAAATGTTAGTTCTAAGGATTCTTGGTCAAAAGATAAAAAGCACCAGTTTTGTCAAACTATAGGAGAAGATGGTCCACAGAAGAAAATTGCTCTGAGACTCTGATTTGTGTGCTCCCTTACGTGTGTGTGCTTCTTGGCTGTCCCAAGTGTAAAACATACAAATGTTGTTACCTTGAGACACCTTTTTCCAACTGTTGTGATGGCCAGAGGAATTCTCATGGTCATTTTTCCAGTTCAGGTGGGTTTATAGCTCAGACCAAGTACAAAGGCAGAGCTGAATCCTTTGGTTTTCCCACCCTGAGCCCCCGTGCACAGGGAATAAATCCCGAGCCTCCCACACCTGACAGGGCGCAGCGTCGCTGGTGGTAGGAAGGGGTGTGTCTGTTGGATGTGGGAAGCTCCTGCAGGGGATTTTTCATAATCCAGGGCCTGTTGAGGAGAGGATTTGAGTGATGGGATGCTCTGGACGTGGCCTGCAGGGAAAACAGGAGTAGGTGGGGATCTCCCAAGGCTCTCACGGCTTAACCGCCACATTGGGCTGGATTTGGGAGGCATAAGCATTTATGGTAAATTCTGCTGCTCTATCACAGCCTGCTTTCTGCTTCTCTGGCTTTGTCTCCATGGGGGTATTCCATCCATTATCCCATTTCACAGCCTGAACTCTTCCCCGTACTTAGAGGATTACGTGGGGCAGAGATGTGAGAAGGAAGGGAGTCTTGACACTACTCCACCTTTTTATCTCAGTAACTCCACGTATATCTTTCTGTCTGTTCTCACAGGGGCCAAGCCAAACCTTCCAAAACCCTGCTTGGAAATTGCTGATTCAAGCAGGGAGCAACTTTAGGGCTCCATACAGAATTAATGCCTCCTGTGTGCTCCTCTGGCACTGGGATTTCCTCTCTGATTTATCCTGCTCAGGTCTGCTAATGTCCCTTGACTAAACTGGGCATGGTGTGTGGTGTGAAGGTCACTTTATAGATGCCATATACATTTCTGCACTCGTGGAGGGAGGGTGGGACATCTGAAGCTGCATATCCTGCTGGGAAAAAGAGGGAGAAAAGGATAGTCTGGCTCTTCTTTTCGCAGCCTCTTGTGGTGGGATGAAGGTTTTGACAGCCTAATTCAGCATTTAGAAAAAGAACCAAGCAGAAAGATTCCCCCTCACCCACTCCTTGCAGCCCAGCTGTGACAAACTGACAGATAATTAACAAATCAAGACCTCCTATTAGCCTTGTCCCTGATGCATTAAAGCAGCTCCTATGTTGCATGTGTCCTTTAGCAAATGTCTGTGCTTTTTGGCTGCACAGTGAGGTGGGTACATCTCTTCCAAAAAGGCAGAAGGGTCTCTAAGATGTCATTGCACAAATATTTCCAGGAATAGAAGAGGTCGTCTCTAAAAGGAGATGTGGGAAGGCTTTACCATGACTGAATGGGAGCTGCTCTGATGTGAACACAGGACTGGGAGGGACATGTGGAATTATTATTGAATCCCTCCTGTTTTTACAGAAAAGGACAGGAGTTGAAGCTGCAGTTGACAGGGCAGAGTTTTGGCCAAGCCTGTAAACAGGACATGCCAAGAAAATGTGGTTTGTGGTAGAAACAGACCTAATGTTAAGACCTTAATGTCACACTTTTGGCACTGTGCTGGTGGTGCCTGTTCCTCTCTGCCCTCGGGTTTTTGAAGCTGTGTGAGGGAGCCCCAAACAGGCCACTTCTCTTCCCTTTAGCTCCTCTCTTTGGAGAAGAAGGACAAGGAGTGTCAATGTCCTTCTGGTTCAAGATGTTAAATAGACACAAGGCATTGGTTCAACCTAACACATGTTACAGGAGAGACAGAAACCTAATTGCATCAAAGCCACTCTTAAGTTCATGTATGTGGAGCCCATCAAGCTGAAAGCATCCAGACAGCATCTGCTGTTATCAAATCACTCTTGAGTCGAGCTAATTAAAATAGAGCTTCATTTTTCTGAACCATTGTTTGGCAGGAATTCGAAACAGGTCTAACCCAATTTCTGTGTGTTTATGAGCCTTTATTATATCAAAAGTACTTTTCTGTAAATGTACAGGGCAGTGTTAAATGAATTGATCCACACTGTATCACTGTAGATGCACTATGGGCTTCCTAATGATTTCTCTTTTAGCTTTTTGCAGATACACCCCAGAAAGCTTTGTCCCTTATCGTGTCATCTTCCTTCTCTCTTTCCCTTTCTATCTCACTCTCAAGAAAGTAAATGTCCTTGTATTTCTTTCTTTCATATCCTCCTCCTCCACTCTATTGGGATTTTTGTATTATTAAAACATTTACACATTTGCTGCCACATGCAAATGCAGAATAATAAACCAGGACTTTTTATACTCCAGACAGGAGCAGGAGGTCTCTCACCACTGATTCTCACCCCATACTCATCCCTGTTGGTTACAGGGATGGAGAGGAGTGGAATCTAAATATCTAAACACTGTTGTGTTGAATGTGTTTGATACAGGGTTTGTTCCCCCTTAATTCTTTATTTTAAACATTCTAGATTTGTGTGCAAATTCCAGGTATCACATTCCTCTTTGTAATTTACTACATACCAAGCACAGAAGTTAAAGAGAGGTAGAAATTGCTCCCTGAAGACAAGTTGCACTCTTTGGCATGTAAAAGCTAATTCATGAATATTCTCTGCAGAGAGGGAATGCCACACATAGGGCCAGTCCCTTCAGAGCATGTGAGTGTGAACATGAAACAGTAAAGTCAGGAAATAACTATTTTCTGTTACCCAATACAGTCCAAGCTGTTCACACAATATTCTTAAGTCTTAAATTTATTTCTGAGCCGTGGATTCATGTTACAAAAAAAAAAAGAAGAATCAACATTAAGTAAAAATCCTGCCAGTGATCTGTCATGAAATCTCCCTGGAAAGGTAGTAATGATTTTTGGACTTTTAAAAGTAGATGAAAAACATACAAAATAAAACTTATTTTTCTGCGTAGATCAAAGAAGTTTGCTGCTTTTAACTCACCTTGGAATGGAATTTAAGTGCATTTTATTTTGCATTTAATGCAGTCTGTTCTGAACATGTAGATTCGATTCCTCTGTGTAAAGCCTGAGAGCAGCACAACAAATTGGTACCAGGGGCAAGTGTAACATTCTGCTGTAAATTCTGCAAACCAGTGTAAGGTTCTATTAGATGTTCCCAAAATTATGAAGTATTATTGTCTCCTGTTCTGTGGTTTTAGAGAGATTGTTACTCAGAAGTTTGCTCTTCTGTTCCTTGACAGTGACTCTCTCCTGATTCCTCTTTTAATAAATTTAAGGGAAGTTAATGCTGACAAACAGCAGCAGAGTCACAGGATTCAGAAAGACGGAGCAGGGACGTCGTGCTTTTTCTGTAAATCTTGTAATCAGACCTAATCTGAGGGTCCTACTGCTGGGGGCTGGACTGACATCGTCATTTATTCAGTTCCCATCTCCTTTTCTGAGCCCTACAAGGTGGGCAGTGGGTGCTTGTCTTTCCAGCAACCATCTCATCAGTGTGGTTCCTTTCCCAGCCAAGGGACACGAGGCCATGAGTTGGAGAGAAGAATTTCTGGTAAAGCACAAGAGTAGAGGTAACTCCAGATTGCAGAAATAATTCAAACAACATTTCTGCTCACGTCATGGTGAGTACAGAATGAATGTGTCAGATCAAAGAATATCTTCATAGGCTTCCCAGCATTTCCTGCATCTGCAGTTGCTGCTGTAGTTGCTGTTGCAGAAAGAAGTTTGCTGTTGTAGCAAGAAACGCTCTTTGTGTCTTTCAACAACAACAACAAAGTCAAGCTTTCGGTCTAAGGATCCAAAAGCCCAGGAAATGCATCTCTAGGTCTCCTCGTCAATTTGGGACCTAATGGAATATAGAAAATACTCAATAAAAGCAGCTTTATTACTTTAAATGTTTAAATGTGGAGTTTTTAGCCATCAGGTTAATGTTTTTGTATCTTTTTTTGATTTGATTGTGAGCACTTTTCCAGGTATCTCTGCCACTTGAGCACTAATTGGATTTCCCCAGATAAACGGTGCTAGCTGCAGCCCTTACATCACTGTGGTTTTACTTCATCATCATTTTATTTGTTTTTACTGTAAAGGTTAATAAATCTCGGCGTGTTTAGAGTATGAAACAAGGCAGGCAGGCCAAGAGCTGCAGCGTGAAAGGGTGAAGTTTTCTCTGCTGCTTTCTGCAGTCCCAGGGGTGGGAGGAGGAGCAGGGTGCCCTTTGGTGGTGGCTCTGGATGTGTTAGTCAGCCAAGGAGGGACCCATGAGCCTGAAGATAAAAAAGGTTGATCTCTCCACTAGTTCTGAGACAGAGCTGCAAGGCATTGCAATTGGGTTGCCATTGATTGAAGGGGGGGAGAAAACCAAGGAGTGTGGGGCTGCTTGAAAAGGGATAGGCAGCATTTATTGGGCTTTATTTAATTCTTTTTTAAGAATATTGGAAGCCTCTCAGTGCAAGTGCACCAGAGTTCCCTTTGTACTCCCAAGGAGGTTGATGTAGAACTTTGCCAATATTCTTAGGGCAGAACTGGCTGAATGGCAGATTTCAGTCAAAATCAAGCCTGCAAATACATTTCTGTAAGAATTTGTCAAGGTCTCATATTTTTGCCGTCTCGTTCATTTGTTCAGGAAAGTGTGTATTTTTATCTTCCTCATGGTTTCCTGGGAAGGTGAGCTTGACTTCCTCCCACAGCAGAGGTAACCCTCAGTTTCCAGCCATGCAGGCAGTGTGGAAGCCCTTTCTGCCTTAGCAGGCTTGAAACCAGTGCATTTCAAACACTTACCCCAATTTTGGACTTTAGCTGAATAGAAATTGCTTGACCAGCCTGCACTTGGGCCAAAGCAGCATTAAAGACTGAATTTACTTTTTTTTTTTTTCTGTTACAAAGATATAAAAATGCTTTGTGGCTCCTCTGGATCAGGTGCAGACTCCTGAGAAAACTGAATTACAGCCTCAAGTTTCCAGTCCTGCCAGCTCCCTGCAGCAGCAGTGGCCATTCTTCCCTTGGCATTAATTCCCTGCTGTGGACCCAGATTTCAGAGAGATTGTTGATGCTTTCTGCAGCATTTGTCAAGGAAATGGCTGCTTGCTTTTTTTTTTTTTCCCCCCGAAGTGAGTAATTGTTTATTAATTTTTCAGCACGTAAAGAGTATAATTATAATAGTCCCTGACATGTGCTGGCTGTGCCAAGGTTTAAGGAAAATAAAAAACAGTAGAAGTGCCATTTTGAGCCTTCTCTGTTTTTTTTAGGCCTTCCTGCTTTGGACCCAAATTTCTGTGTAGGAATTAGGGAGGAGCACCCTGGCTTCACTTTAATTCTCTGCAGAACTAACTCTCTTGGGTGTTTTAACTTGGTGTAGGATGGTGGGATCTTACTCAGATGTTTCAAGGGAGAGGAGCAGGTGCTCAGTACACAGGATTTTTTGGTACATGCAGTGTTGTACTGGTTGAGCAACATCCTGAATTTGTCCTGACACCTCTATGCTTTGTTTCTTTAAGCAGTGAATGTAACATCCATGAAAAACACCAAATTGATCCCAGGGGAAAATGAAGTGGACCCGTTGTTTGCAGGATATTTATGGTCTGGACAGCTACCCTGGAAATGTTCCTCATGTTTGCTGTTTTATTGTTCTCTCCTGTTACAGAGGAAGCATCCTAGGAGTTGACAGGGGCTTTTGGGGCTGGTCATGCGAGTTCCTGTTGCCCCTGTGAAGGAGGAATTGTGTGATGTGAGCTCCTTTCTGCTGAGAACTGGACAAAGACAAGGGACGCAGCTGCTTTCGGATCTATAAAATTATTCCACTTGCAATCCCCACAGACAAGGCAGCTCTGGCCAATCAGGTTTCTTGCCCCTTACTTCGTTTTTCCCTTAATGGGGCAATTAACAGCAGGAACAAAGTGCATGGTCTGCTCAGTCTTTATTATTATTTGTGTAGCAATAAATGTCGAGCAGGCCGCTTGCAGACCAGCACCAGGCACTGTGCAAAGGCAGAGGAAAAGGACCATTCTGGTCCCAAAGAGCCCTAAGTAAAATACTAAATTTACAAAAAGGTCTTCCAGTGTTTTAAGTCCTTCTCCTTTTGCTATTTCTTCCCAACTGCTGTGGTTTGCATGATTTATTGTGCATCTGTCACAATTTCCAGCTTCTTTCGTGTTTCCAACATGGAACCTTTAGTTTCTTAGATTCTGGTGATCCAAATAGTTTTCCTGCAGTGCCTCCTTATTTATTGTCACAGGGCCATCACAGCCCCTTGACTTCACCCCTAATTGTTTTGGGGTTTACTGCTCAAAGGAAAGCACTCATTTTCTAATCTGTGTTTCCCATGGATAAAAACTCTGAGATGCAGTTGTTGAAAAAGCAGATTCTGTGAGAAATAACTCACTGCTTTTACATGTCCATTTGAGTCTTTCCAATCTAAAACATGTTAATAGCATCTTCCACAGAGAAGTTCTACTTTCAGTCCTCTTGCACTAAATCTAAACCATTGTATTACTGCTGTTTTCCAGTTCCTTAGCTGTGGAATTAGAAGTATCTAAGTGTGAACAGTGTTCCTGTTCTGGTGCATCTCTGATTGATTCAGCCTTCTGCAGCCTCCCATTCAGTAGTGATTTCAAGTACCATTGTTAGGTGTGACATTGGCTTCCTATCCTTACATCATCCTCCAGCTCTCTGACATGTGAATGAACCTCCAGCAGTCCTTGCCTGCCCTGTAGTTAAAAGAATGAAAATGTAATAAATTAGGGCTTTGTTGGTTTTTATATTCTGCACGTGCGAAGGTAACAGGGTAAAAGGGCTCTGCAGCAGGGGGAAAGGTGAGGCTGGAGGTGCTGCCACCCTTCCCTGGAAGCTGGGTCATGTGTTTGTTCAGTTGTGGAGCCAGGGACTGATGTGAGTTCTGCTGTAGTGAGCATCTTGGACACTGAGTCATGACATTCCTTTGGAGTGATTCAGCTCAACAGCTTGACACTTGCATTAATTTTACAGCACAGAGCCCCAGTGATCCCTAAGCTTCCTCCTGCAAGAAGGGAGAAGCAAGATAGATAAATTGGGTCATGAAAAGTTATAAAATCCAGGGTCTCTGCCAAGTTTTGACCTTCTCTCTGGCATCTTCCTTGGGCTCTGTGGAATTAAGTTTGTTCCCCTTGTTGTGGCACATGGGTTTCACCCACTCTGGGAGCCAGCTCCTGTCCCTGGAGCAGAGACACTGACCTGCCAGTCCATGTGTGATCCACAGGGATCCCACACGTTCAGCACTGAGGTTATTGTCACTTTTGTGTAAACAGAACTTCAAATAATTTGCTGCCAGTTGGATTGCAGGCATTATCCCCCCACCCTGCTCCATCCTGCTGCAATTCCTTCTTTGGTGGTACTGGGACTGCAACTTCAGCTCAGGCACAAGTACAGAAAGGGGATTTTGAAAGTTTATTTTCCCTCTCTCGAAGTGAGGCGATTTCTCTAAAAAGTTAAAATGTTTGAACTCTAGAAAAAAGGTTCATGCTGCTCACTGGTTAAATTTATTATGGCTGCATTATCAGTTTAATACGTTTAGTTTGCTCTTCTGCTCATATTTCTTATAAGATGTTTTTGCAGCATTTATCACTTCCCCGTAACAGTTTTTATTGTGTTAAACCTGATGTTATGAAGTCTCATTTGGAAGTGTATTTCTTTCTGAAATAAAAAAAAATACATAGCTAGCACATTTTCTGTGCAAATAAAAATAGTTATTCTACGTTTCTTTTAATGTATGTGTAAAAGTTTCTGCTTCTTACTAGTCTTTTGCATGTAAGTTTAACTTGAAGATTATCCCTCTTAAAAAGACAGGAATTTTGTCAAGATGTCCACTACGTTTTCAATTGAATTGTAAAAAACTGAAGATGACAGAGATATTTCACTTTGAAAGGTGACTACTACACAGACGAAGTTGCTACTTTTCATAAGGGCTTTTACTCCATATATCAATGTGTTTTAAGAGAGACTTGGGTCAATAATACTATGCTTTAGAATTCCCTAAATACATATTTACACAATAGACCTTAAAATATATTAGTCTGTCATGTCAGCTCCTGTACACTTCTATCCAGGGTGTTTTATGCCCTTAACATATGATACAATAAAACTTTATTTTATATAGCATTTTTCATACAAATTGTGTCCCAGAATACATCGTGGGGTTAAACTAGACTTTCACAAGGTTAAAACCTAAAAAACCTGAAGGGTGCAGGAAAACGAAGGGCTTTGTATTTAAGTGAACAAAGGGAATCTGAGCGGAGAATCCCCGGAGCTGAGAGACCCTGGACGTGTGAGCGGATCCCTGGAAATGGAGAGGTTGTGTGGGGAAAGGCCGGTCCGTGCCAATGAAGGAGGTGGAGAGGTCACGCCTTCAGGAGCAGCTGGAGGAAGTTTGGAGTGGCCCCGGAACAAAGAAATTGGGAACAGGGGCTGCGTGGAGTCACTCCTTTGTAGTGGGAATAGTAGAAATGAGGGGAAAGTCTGTTGAAGGGGAAGAAGACAACGGAGAGCAGGGAGTGCCAGCTGAGGGGTGGGATTGGGGTGGCAGCACACCGGGAATCTCAGCTGCTCCAGCCTGGCCCCGGCGCTCCGCAGGCACAACACGCTGACAGCTCAGATGGGTTCTTTTTTTTTTTTTTTCTTGGCTTTTTTAATT
>VXBA01004883.1:1843227-1983954 GCA_013399895.1 Serilophus lunatus
TGATTTAAAGTAGGTCTGGATTTTGTAGTCCTCAGGAAAAAGAGGAAAAGCAATTTTCCCCCCCCCCCCTCCCCGTCCCTGTCATGTGTTCGTTTTAATGAGCAATTTTAAAAAATTGAAAATAAAAGAGGAAAATGAATAGGTGTTGAACCAGCCTGTGATATGTAAATGCCAACTAGTAATTACCTAAAACCTCAATTTTCTTTCTGTTTCATCTTGCAAAAACATTTCATTTCCACCGAGTGCAAACACTCGCTCGGGGGCTCTGAGGGCGCCGCCGCCAGGGGGCGCGCGGGCTCCGCCAGCCGCCGCTCCCGCCCTGCGGCCTGAGGGGGCCTGGGGGAACCTGAGGGAGCCTCAGGGTGCTTCCCCTCACGGCACCGCACACCCGGCTCGGAAAAGACCTCTGCCATCCCCGAGTCTAACCCCTGACCCAGCACCCCCTTCTCGAACACTCAGCCTTTCCATAAATACCTCCAGGGGCGGTGACTCCGCCGCCTCCCTGCGCAGCCCGTTCCGATGGCTGATCAGTCGGTCCTTCTGTGGAGAAATTCTTCCTGGTGTCCAACCTCAGCCTCTCCTGGAGGAGATTAAGACTGTGTCCCTTTGTCCTATTGACTGTTCTCTGGGAGAAGAAGCCGAATCCCACCTGGCTGGTTGTCCTCCTCACAGGTAGTTTAGGGACTGATCAGGCCCGGGACCTGTGTCAGGACATGGCCGGGATGGGCACCCTCACCCTTTGTGTGGGTGGCCGGGTATCTGTAGTCTTGAGTTCCTAGTGCCTGGGATTTTCCCTTTTTTATCTTGTATTACAGGTTTTTTATCTATTTTTTTTTTTGGCTGCTACTCTGTATTCTCTTAGTTCCAGGTTCTTAATCTCAGATATGCTTCAAAGCTTGTTTCTTCCTCGCCTTTGTTCCTGTGACTTGCTCTCCTGCCTTCCATGAATCTTGCTTTAAATTATGGGGGGTTTTTCTCCCTTGCTCTTTTACATGAGGGTTTTATGATTGTTGTCACAGCATTTTTAAACTTTTCTCCATCCAGTTGAGATCTGCCAAACTTTGTAGGTTTCCGGGTTATCTCTCAACCGAAATAATTCCTGGGGTCCTGCATTCTTTCATATAAATCTCAACGAAATCACAGGAGCTTTTAAAGCATTCCCCCTCCCCTGAGTGACCCGCGGATAATTCCTTTACAAATAAACAAGCGTTCTGTGTGAAACACCAATTCTGCAGGAATTTGGGGGCAGATCCCTGAAGTGGGACAAGGTTTGCCCGGAGGAGGAGGCAGGAGGTGTCCCAGGGCCGGGGGGCGGGAGCGCTGCCTCCTTACTGAGATATACGGCCTCATAATTAGCCCCTTGCATTTTCCCCCAGTGCTGGCATCAGCGTTCTGTGATGTGTTTCCCTGATTAACAGCTGCTTTGCAACTATTTCCGTGTGCCACCGATAACCATATTTGTCAAGTCAGTGCTGGCAGGGCCCTGATTTCTGACTGAAACGCGGCGTTTCTGTTGGAAGGGGTTTTCTTGTTCACTGCCGTGCCAGGCTTTTAAGTCAGCCCTTGTTAAAACGTAAGTTGGCTTTAGCCTGATGCTTGTTAACAGGATTCTGGGTATCTCCTTTAGAGTAGGAGTGCAGAAACCTTTCACAGACAATTTAATCTTCCGAGCCTTGCAAACACACAGCCGTACACTGAGGGGGTGTTGCTGCAGGCTAATATATTGATCAGTTCCATTTGCCCTATGGCTGTGGCCTTCTGCTCTGGCTGAAATAGGTTGAGTGTTTGTTGATACTGCCATATTATTATTTTTTAATACACTGGGAAAAAAATTAATTCCAACTTCTTTTACATACGTCATGTCTATTGCCGGCGTTGATTGCTTCCGCACGTGTAATGTAAACTGTCTGTGCACAGTTCATGGCCTGGGCCGCCTCTGCTTAATGAAAAGAAGTGTTGCATTTAAACAGATACAGATCCACTCACAAAGACAAAATACCAGCCCTTGCAACGTATAATTCAGACCCAACCTTTACATCACAGGTCATCTCAAAGTCTCAGTCTATCAACAAATGCTGTTTAGCAATAACCTACAGAGGGTTCCCAGGACTAGGGAATCTGTTAGCGCTCTTATGGGCTCTGCTCCTGGTGGCTTTGGAGTCTTTTCCACGTGGAATTCTCTTGCCAAATCCTGTGGAACTTTTATTGATGAAGATGGTTTTCTTTTACATTTCTGCGTTAATTGATTGGATTTGGTCGTTTGGTTTTTGTTTGATGATTTTCTTTCACATTTCTTTTAACTGATTGGGTTTGGTTGCTTGTTTTTTGTTTGTTGGGGTTTTTTTTTTTTAGATGGTAGAAAATAGGCATTTGCCACAGTATTTTGAATTTCATGCTTTATTTTTCTAATGCTAATAACTGATAAAGTTGCTTAGATGGCTTTATTGGAAACCCTGCAGCTTTGAGCACATTAAGAAATAAGGCTGTCTTTGCCCATTAACACGAAAGGGAGGGAAATTAGGAATGAAGGACCTTGGCTGTAACGTCCAAGTGCTGTGCTCTGGCCCAGAATTTCACCAGCCTGCTGCACTCCCACAACATCTGCAATAAAGTTCCAGTCTCAGTTTTATGTCTTTGACATTGAAGCAGAATATTTGGCCCGAATTGATGTAATTTGGTCAAGTGCAAATATAATCTGAGCACAGTGACACTCATCTTTTAATTGGAAAATCAAACTGTAGGACAAGAGCTGCTGCAGGATTCCACCCATCTCTGCTCTGTCAGAAGGATGTCTGTGGGTCCTGTCCCTGCAGGAGAGGTGGTGATGGGAAGCTGATGGAATTGACTGACTTTTCAAAGCCAAATACAGTCTTTCTTTAACAAAAATATGTACCTGACCCGCAGACACAGGCAGGGATCAGAGCGGTGACACAATGCTCATTGTTTGGCACTGTCCTAATGCCATAAAAACGTGGAGAAGTGTTACAAATGCTACAGAAATAGTGTGGAGCAGTGTTTGCAGCTGAGTCAGAGCCCTATTTGCCGCAGGATTTTTTTGGACTGCAAGACTTCTCATCTTCCTCCTCCTTTTGCTGTTGTTTAAATTATGGACTGCAGTTGCCCTTGTTTGTGCAAAGAAAATGATCCATAGAAGGTAGGGAAATTCTTGTGTATGTTTGTTGAAAATATTGGCATTTTGACATGGCCAAAATTGCTTTGTAAGTTGCTTGTGTATACAAGATGAATTATAAAAATGAAGAGGTTTCAGGAGTGTTCAGAAGTAAATGCAAACACAAATATGAGAAACATGGGATTACTGGGGGGAGGAATACATGTCCAGGTTCCGTTTTTATGGAGTTTATTGTTGTCTGTAATTTTATTTTGTTTTAAGATTAAAAAGGTTGTGAATAATGGAGGAAGTGATGCAGGGGAGAGATAAAATAGAAGTTTATTTTGGAGCGAAATTTACTACCGAAATGTTTACACTTTTACAAGGCAAAAATAAGTTTTAATAAAGGGTTAGAATCAATGAAATGTTTGCATGGTTGTGATTGAAATAGCACAACAAAAATACTGCTTATTTCTTACGGGGTTTTTAATGCTTAGAAATTGGTAATTAAATCTAAGAGCTTGCAGAGCTGAAGGTCTGCAGGCCCTTCATGTCTCTGGCTCTGTCAGTGTGGGAGGGAACGTTGAGGAGTTTCTGAAGACACAAACAAGTAATTATTGTTAGAAGGAAAGTGGGTTTGATGTGCTCACATGTCTGTCGGTCTGTTCATTTGGGCATCTTTCTTATTCAGCAGATTATCTTGAGGTTGTTACTTTGGGCTCTCTACATTTCTGCATCTGGCACAGCAATCTCAGCACAGTTTAGGTCTGTGATTTGCCTGTCACCTGCATTTCAGCTGGAGACACATCAAGTGCACATAAATGAAGCCCAAGTGTGCTTTATGTGGGGTGTTTTGCTCTTGTGTTTTATGGTTCAAAATTACCAAATGTAAACTTCAGGAAAAAAATGCAGGAAAATCAGAAAAGGGAAAGAATTAAAGAGACCCCATTCATTTCATCCTCCCAACTTTGAAGTGTGCTGGGACTTTGTCAAATTCCCGTTAAAATAAATATGTCAATTGCATCTCTCTCCCAAATTCATTTATCATGCTTTTTTAAAAGGTGTTTTCTGCTTTACCTGATGTTTAAATTGGATTCGCTCGTTGATGCTGTTCTTTGCTGTATCCCCCATGTTTTTCTTAAATGAATTAGTAATGACAGCCTACTCCATCATACCCTCTCTACAGCCACTTTAAGGGAAGCCTGGTGATCTAAACCTTTTAACCTATTAAAGATGATTTTCCCCAATTGAATCAGACCCACCACAGGTGTAATAACTAATCATTTAAACTACACCTGCTATTATGTATTTTTAAGCCATTATGCATGTTGGATAGATGATAATTCATGTTTATTGCATTGTCCAATGGATCCGTTTTGCCTACACTAGCCTGATTAATGTATTTAAAGAAATAAGAGATGCAATTTAAAAGAAAAAAAACATTGATGGAATGCACTGAGGAGTACATTGAAAGTGCCATTAAACCCATCAGAACTTTGCTCTCTGACCAGAAATGCATATTTGAAGCGTTTGATTCAAACACAAAGTGAAACTTAGTGATTTCAGGAGTGATGCTGTATTTTCCCTTCTTTTTCTGCTGTGAAAGTTTTGGAAACCTTTCTGGAACTGAATTCCAGAAACTGTATTTTATGATAAACCCCTCGAGATCTGCCTAACATAGGTGTGGCATATTAGGGTGGTTATTTTTAGCTCTAGAGGACGGAAGTAATGTTTTCTACCAATTCACAGGGATGTGTCCATCACCTGAGTGCTGTTAACACATTGTTCCTCCAGTGCCACAGTTAGAACAGATACCTTTGTATAGAAATACAGTGAATCACTGCTGCAGCAACATGAGATAACTTGTGTAACAGCGGAGGAGAGCACGTGGAAAGTGGCACTACTGTTTGAAGACAAAAACCAAATACCTTTCATTGGCCCACAGTGGAAATGAAGACATTTAGTGCTGTTGTTGAGGCCATTGGGTGTTACCCCAGACTTTGCCCTGTGTTTGACCAAGTGCTGTTGTAGGTGCCCCGTCACCTTAAAGAAGGATGTAGAAGTCAGTCTATAGACAAAAGTAATCTGTGTTTTTTGCTGGGGTGGAACTTAAATTTAACTACTGGTCTGCCCATTTATGTAATTAAAAGTGACTTGCTTTGATATTTTTGTTACGGGATCCAAAACACGAGAAGTTGCTTCTTTTCTAATCATGAAAAGCTGAGGTTTATTTATTACTTTCAGTAAATTAGAATAATGGCAGAAAATGCCTTAATCTCTTAGGCTTTGCAGGATGCAAAGTCAGATAGAAAGGAAGCATTCTTACATCAAGCCAACTGTTACAGATCACATGCGTTGACTCCAAGAGTAATTCAACAAGAACTTGTAGGTTGAAACCCCATAATTGTGCTGTCTGACTAGATTTGAAGCACAGGCTCTGATCCTCGTAGAGCCCATTTCTGAAGGTTCATTGTTGGCTCCAGACCATCCCATGTGATGGCTGCCATGCCTCATCACCTTGCAGTACAGAGTGCAAAAGGTATAACAGGGATTTGGCCACTCCTAACTTGAGTCTTTTCTCTCTTTTTTCCCTCCAATCCTCCGACTCTCCTCAGATTGTGACAGCAGTGAAGTTTTTACAGAATCCACGGGTCCGCCAAAGTCCTCTTGCAACCAGAAGAGCATTCCTGAAGAAAAAAGGTATGGACTCTTAAGTTTGTGATCTCCCTGATAATGAGGGACCTTGAGTTAGTGTAAGGCCAAAGTGTATTGCTATGGAAAATTAGATGTTAAGGACAAAGCAAGTACTCTGCCTCAAAGGAAAGTTTGAAGTTTTTAAGAAGTATCAGTCCCTTCCCAACTGACTAGAGCAATATTGGCACCAGATGTGGAATTGCAGAATACAAAAGACACGTGGGAGGTTTTTGGGTTAACTGTGATCAAATCTTGTGTGCAGTGAGGACAGTTCAGGGTTGTGGACCAGTTGGTCAGTCCCAGCCTTACTGACACAGGCTGTAGAATGGCCAACTTGTGGGTGAAAAGGGCAAACATTTCCGAGGAGAGCAGAGAGAGCAGTGAAGGGCAAAGGACTCGGGGAAAGTAAACAGGGTCAGGTTAAGGTCAGGCTTGGGGTCAGCCTGACTTTCAGGCTGAAATGGTAAACTCCTGCCTGAGTTTAGCCCTTTTCTGTAGCACGGATAGAGCAGATCCTGACAAATCCTATATCGTCTTAGACAGATGGCCATTGCCTACCGAGAATTTATTTTACTTTCTGACTCATAGTGGAGTTGTCTTTAGTTCCTCTTTTATTTCTAAAGTTTGTATTCCACAACTTGCAGTGCATTTCAGGTGAAGTTTGCTCCATATTTTGCTACTCTCCTGGGACCACATTGCTTAGATCCTTACGACAAGATGTAAATAATAAGTACAATTTTAACTTGGAGTTAATTACATGCACTGTGGAGCATTTAAGTGTTGAAAAGATACTGAATATACAAACTCTAGACTTCAGATGGGAGTGACCCACTTACACGTTGAGGTCATAAGTACTTCAGGATACGTCAAATTGTAGAGCTAAAGATCTTGAGTTTTGAAAAGGCGGGAAGCCTATGAAATACGTATCATTCTGTTTGTGACTATGAACTGTTTATTGAGACACCTGAGACCTGATGTCATGAGGTGGAGAGTTCAAGGATAATGCACCACTTTGATCATCTTAAATAGCAAAGGACCTAGAAGGGAGTGGCAGTGGTGTCATGACAAGTTGACCACATCGTTTGGAGGGGGATCCTCTCACTCTTGTCCGAGTGTCAGTGAGCAGAACATCACCATCACTCAGGTGTGTGGCTCTCCCCGCCCCACTGTCAGCATGACATGAAAATTTGGAGCCTGTTGGTCGCTGTGCTCCGTGAGTTTTTCCTTGAAATATGTGGACCTACGTGGAGTAATTAATCATAAAAGCTTGGGGATTTCAACTCTATCATCGAAGCAATGAAGCAAGGGAAAGCTGAGCCTAAAAGCTGTGCTGATTACCCGGGGTAACCTGATACAAAATCTATTGTTGCCGAGAGATCCTTAGCCCCCAGTATATCGTGCAATATTATAACTGCCTGATCTTCTTCTGTGCTGACAATGACCAGTTATTCCTCATTTTCTCTCTCAACACAGCTGGGTTAGAATTTCATTTGCAGAAGGTATTTAGAGCAATTTAGAGACAAATGTCTCTGGTGTTTGCTCTGCACTTCCCCACCGCAGGCTTTGCTGAACAGTTTTTAGTATCAGGAGCTCCATCTAATCTGTTTAATTTTAATAAATCCCTGACTGGGAGAAGAGGAAGGGTGGGGAGATGGAGGCAGAGAGAAACTGTGGCCTGACTAATACTTCTTATGAATTACTTGGCTAATAATTACTAAAGAGCTGAAATGGTTTGGTAGAGCTGTTTGTTTGTTGCTGTTTGTTAATTAGCCCTCCTTCCCTTTGTGCTAATTGTTTGTTTGAAAACTTAACAGTAGGAGATAGGAAGGAGCAGGGTCCAGTAGTGCCTAAACCCAGCAGTCACTGGAAGTGTGTCCCTGTGGAATCCTACCTGTGTTCAGTGCTGCTGTGGTACCTCTGTGTTCTCACACATGGAGGCAGTTACTGGTGGCTGGTTTAGTCCCAAGCACATGAGGGATTACAGGGGTCAGTGGCTGTTCCCCCTGCTCTCTGATATACAGTCCCTGTCATCCCACTGATAATGTTTAGCCCCAGTTTAGGCTGTCTGGGAAAGAAGTCCTCACTGCCAGTCAAAAAACGTCCTGTAAATCCTGACTTTGCCTAGGAAATGTCGCTTCTGAGACCTGCAGAGATGGTTCCATCTAGAATTAGAATTTTTTTTCTTCATTTTCTGTAAGAATCTCCATCTGAAAAACAGCCAATCAAATTTTATTTCCTTTTAGTATTATTTAATGTAGGAACTGGATTTGGTTTAATCCATTTCAGTGTGAGAAATGCAAGTTTCTGCAGGATCCTCAGATGGACTGGGTTTGGTTTCTGGTGAAACAGGAGCCGCAGAGGCTGAAAGCAGGGGTTCCTGGTTCTGTGCAGGTCATGGGGTGCTGAACTGCTCCCTCTGGCACATGAGGGGATCATGTTGATGACAGTTGGGAGAGTGAGGGTGTCCTGGATTTGTAAAAGGGCTTTCAAAAGTTGGATGAGATTTCTCTGTTGTCTTAAGCACTTTTAGACTCCCATATACAGAGGCATTAATGAGAAACATGAAGTTATTAGAATCATTTATCATTTTCTTTGAAGCTTACACTGGCATTTTGTGTAATTTATGACATTTCCTCCTTTTTATCATGAACTTCTTCAGATGAAGGGAAAAACAGCTGTTTCCCCTCAGAGTATCTGAAAGAAAAGAAAGGAAAAAAAGACGCTGTTTGTTTTTTGTCCAACTCGCTGATTCTGCTGATGACATGCCACAGAATCTGCGGCGCCTTGGGAGTAATTAGACAGCATGTGGGGTTTAAGCCCTTGTGGAAATGTGTCTGTCATCTAACTGTTGTGCCTCAGATGTCCTGCACTGCTCAGTCACCCAGCCAGTAACCCATGTGGCTTGTTAATTTTGTGTACTCTGAATCTCTAACTTCTGGTGAGGCAGAGGAAGGGGGTGGACATGCCTCATACACGGGGAGCTCTGTGTTTGGGGTGCTGGGGTTTTGGGGAAGGGAAGGGAAAAACTGCCAGGTTACAGACCGGTTGTGTCATCTTGGATGAAGAACTGGTTTTTTAGCTGCTTGTTCTCTTCATCTGAAAACGAGTACAGTGGTGCCTTCCCAGAGTGGGATTATGGGAACAGACAAAAGCATATGAGGAGCTCAGAAATAATGGTGATGGCAGAACAGAAGTGCATTAGAGCAAGTTAATGTGTAATTGTTGAGTTATGTTGGGAAAATGTCCACCCAGAAGGTTTTTTGCAGTGCATTAGAGTGGCAGAAAATTTTGCCAGTGTCAAGATGCCAAACTATGGTGATTTCTGAAGAGATGAAAAAAATATTTAATTCTACATGCCTCTTCCCACTTACACCTCTAAGACACTTGATTCCCTGGAAAGAAATGCTGTCAGCCCCAGAATCTCCAGTAGAAAACTGACTTAATTTTCTTGGAAGTTGAACCCCCCCTGTCTTTTCTTCTTTGCCAAGGAAACCCAAGTGGATCACCTTGAGGACCCAAGGGAAGGGGCCACAGCCCACTGCTTGAGGGCTTTAAAGAAAGCAAATTCTTCAGGAGATTTCAATTTAACCCTCTTTTATTACTTTTATTTTTTTTTTATGATTTAAGTCCATTTCATGAGGCAGTTTGCATGCCCTTGAATGGAATCTCGTTACCATGAAAGCTTTTTTAGCATTGATTTCATAACAGTCTTAATTTAATAGCGCCGTCATTACTGAGAAGCCCTGAGAGTGAGGCCCCAGCTTTCCAGGTCACTGACCTTTTAATTACAAACCTTGTTCTGATGGCCAGGTTATCGACTGGACAGCTCCCAACTCCTGCCCCCAGCACCAAGATGAAAATAACTGCCTTTCCTCCCCCACTTCCAGAAAAGGGAGGAAAAGAAAAGTAACCTCTTGTGTTTCCAAAATTAATTTTCTCCTTCAGCTTTACTTTGTAATTAATTCTTTAACATGTCTCAGTGAAGCTCGAACAGTTTTTCCAAAGCTTTTTCTTGAGAAGAAAATACAATGTAAGCCAACGGAGTCCAGTGCCAACTCAGACAGAAAAATGGAGTTGGTAACCTATGCTGTCAAAATACCAATTTGGACCAAACTGCTCCAGCCCTCCAAACCTTATGCTTTTCTAGAAATTGCCCTGTTTGATCCGGATGTGGGATTTGGCTGTTTGTGTTGAGTATTGGAGGAATGCTGGGTGACCTGTCCTTCTCTTCCAACTTCCTGACAGGGTATGGATTTGAGGAATAGTGAGGAAAAGGAGTGAGGACTTTATTTCCTGCCTGTGTTGCCTTCTCTGTAGCAGCTGGGGTGGGCTGTGCTGGGGATTTGTGCTGGAGACAGTGTTGGGGATACAGAGATGTTTTAGCTTTAGCTGAGTGAGGCTTACAGAGAGCAGAGGCCTTTTCTGCTTCTCAGTCCACCAGCAAGGAGGCTGGGGGGGGCACAAGAAGCCGTGACAGCTGACCCCACCTGACCAAAGGGATGTTCCATACCATCTCTTCAGTGTTTTCAGCACAAATCTGGAACATAGCCCCCATATCAGCTACTATGAAAAAACTCCACCTATCCCAGCCAAACCCAGCACAACTCTGTGGGAGTGAGGCTTGTCCTGCTCTGTCCTTGCAGCTCAGGTGACTTGTTCCTCGTTGTTTGCACCAGTGCCTGCACAGACCTCATCACCTGTACTTCTCCTGGAATTCAGATCCTGATCACAAAAATTTACTGCAGGAAGATGCTTTAATATTTTAAGCTTCTAGAACAAATTAACACACACCCAGAGAAGTTCCCTGGCACAGGTGGGAGCAGAGAGAGTGTGCCTTCTGCTTAGTAAAGAAGTTTGCAGCAGGTGTTCAAGCAGCATAAAGGAAGCCCAACAGCTTGTGTGGACTCACAGAAAGGACTGTGGAGGTTAAACAGAAGTCAGCACATTCTGCATTTCATAGTGGTTGTCATTTGAGGATCTTGGAGCACAGTGTACCCATTAACCACGGAAACTTTGCAGCTAGTTGCATAGAGCAACTGATGGTGTTTCTAGGGTTATCTATCATTACCAGAATCATTCTGTGATCTAGATCTCACTGTGCTTTCCACTAAAAAGCATCTACCTCTGAGGTAGAGGACAGCAGCTGCTTAACATCACTGTGTGGTTTTTTAGGAGAGGAAATGAAGAATACTTTATCTAAGTGATCTTGCAGAGAGAGCTTTAGGGATAGAGAATGTAATTACTGGGTAAAAAATTTACTAAGATTCTTGAAAAGCACTATGGGATATTTAATTACTAAAGATGGTTAGGCCTCTGTTTATGACTGTGCAAGACGGCTAATGTGCCTTACAATATTTTGCTAGGTTAAAGAAAATGATGTCCTACACCTGTTCATGCAACCAGTTTGTTCTTTAGGTGCCTCCCATCCAAGCTTTGGCTCTACACAGCCCTGGATAAATGGGGAGATGTGGTTATCTCCCAAGGAGCTTATTAGGGACCTGAAGAAGGAGGAGTGAGGGCATGAAGGCTGTCATTGCTAACAAACTCCCACCATTCCTCTCTCAGTCAGCACTGCTCACATCCATTTGTGCTGTGTTTGCCCAGTGCTGAGAATGTTCAACACAGAGGTAAGGTTTCCACTGCTGGAGTATCATAATCCAGGAGAACAGATGTGCTCATGATCCAGAAATGAGTTCCACCCTTCTGTATTTTGTATGAGTTGCTTCTTTTTCTTCCTGAAGATGACTGACAACCTCTACCCAATGTGCTGGGAAGGAGGTGTGTCCCTGTCCTGCCTCTCTTCCATATGCAGATCTGTCACTTGCTGTTCAGCACCAGCCTATTCATCATGTTGACTCTTTTCCCCCATCAATTTTGCCACTGTTTGTGATGTCTGAACTTGTCATGAGCTTCACGGATTTCCTTGGCTTTGGTGAGAAGGGACCTGCAGCAGTGCTTACAAAATGGGATAAACTGCTCAGCCTTAGGACATCCTGGGGATCAGACGTGGGGCTTCTTTGGAGTTGTCAGAGTTTTGGGAAGAAAATCTTCATAGCTGATAAAAGTCTGATAAAAGTCACAGCCATTCCTCAAGATTTGAAGGGAGTTTTGGGAAAACTTCATGTGGAGAAATCAGTTCATAGCTCATCTTTGACTCTTGTCCCAGTCACTGGGCAGGAAAACATCTGACATCAGGATAGGAATAACTGACCATGTGATGCAGCAAACAAAGGAAGGCAATCCTTTCTTTCTCCTACCTTGTAATGTCTGTAATAGCCAGATGATTAAGGAAAGGGAGTGTATGGTAGAAACTGTATTCACTTATGAATGAGTTTGCTATTTTAGAAGAACATTGTACTTGTGTACATTTCATTGTTTTGTGAAAATTGGGTTTTATAACTCAGTGATATCTAGAAACAATAGATTACTATCCCACTGGAAATTCTGAGATTTGGAAATTTGTTTTTATATTATGTAGGAATTAACATTTAAAAAAAATGAAAATGTTATAGACCTGTCAGATCACTCTGTATTGATTAGACTTGAGTTTAATCAATACAAAGAGATTAATAGAATAATATAATATGTACCATAATATTTACAGTGAAAACATTCAGAAAAGTGATTTTTTAATTATTATGAAATAATTACTTTTCTCCAGAACATTTTGGGGTTTCCGAAGAAACATTTTCTGTATGAAAAAATGAGGTTCTAGAAATTTGTTGGTACGCAGTGCTTGGAACTAAACAATTCTTTCATGGAAGTGCTTTTCACTGGTAGGAAAATACATTATTATTGTTACTGGATAGTTCCAGCAAGCTTGTCATCATGCAGTGCTTTGTTACTTGCACCTTTGGCTTGAATTCTCTGCCCTACTGGCTCTGAGCTCTTGCTGAACATGAGGAAAAACATTCTCCTTGGGCCTGTTTGAAGGGAGCAGAGTTAAAAAAGTCGTAGAGAACCTCAAGACCCACTAATCTCCACAGTGTGTTTGTTTAAACAGGATGATTTTAAAGGGGTTTGGTACAAGATCTGCTATTTAATATTAAAACCATGAAAATGTCAGTTACTTTCTCTTAGGTTTCTGTGTGAAGTGTATCACTTGGGGCACCTCTGTGGTCTTCAATCATGTTGAGAACATTGAGGAAGTGACTCTCAAATGTTACATCCTCTCAATGCCTTTATGTGTGTTCTACAACTCAAATTAGTGGTAGTATCTTTCCTCTCTCACCAGGCTCACCCTGCAGTGATCTTGAGCCATTTAGGTCTGTACTGCCCAGAACAAGAGGGGTGATTCATTATGGGTACATTGAGGAAACAAGCTGCCACATCTCGTATTTCTGCAGGACCAAAGAAATTCCTCATGATTTCAGTGAAGAGCCCAGAATCACCTTTGCCATGTTTTTGTAGCTTGAAAATTATTGATAGATTGGAACAGACTGGTTTGATGCTGAGTAAGTTGTCCATGCTACAAAATCTGGGTTGTAAGCTTAATTTTAACAAATAATTGGAATGTCATGGGTTTAATGATGTCTCTCCACTTGGCTATCTGACAGTAACTATGTAATGTAAAAGAGCCATTAAAAATGGCTTTGCAAAATTAACTCCTATTGCTCACTGAGTGTCCTTTGAGTCATATCTGCCTTGTTTACTGACAAAGTAATATTTCCATTCCTGGTAGCATTGAAAAAACAACATGATTACAGCAGAGTGTGTTGAAGTCTGTTTTAGAAGATAATGCTAAAACAGTTATATTCCAAGTCCTGAAATTGTTAGGACTTAGTGATGGGCAAAAAAGAACCAGCCCCTGAGTCTGACTTATAAATTTAATCATTTATTTACCATGTTTTCAAGTGAAAGTAAATGCCAAGTGACAAAAGAAAGTCCCTTCTGTATTTACAGTGTGAGAGCAGACATGAGAGATCTGAGACATGACTGCTTGCTTGGGTTTGGGTAGTTTCTTGTTCTCAGCTTGCCCATCTGTAAAATGAGGTTAATTACCACTTTTTGTTTATTGACTCAATAAGATTTCTGTTTAACTCTGCTTATAAACTGCTCTGCTGTGCTTGTTTGGAGCTCTTGGTGTGATTTTTGAGGTGGCTGCAGAGAGATTGAGAATTTCCTTCCATCAGCTGTGCATGGGAGGAGAGAGCTGCAAACTTTAGAATGTCAGAATGTCAAGGCTCGAGCAGATTGCGTGCAATCCTAATCCAGCCCTGCAGCTTTGACCTTTGAAGCAAGATTCACCTTGAGACAGTTGAAGAAATCTGTGTACGTTTGCATAAAAATATTTTTGTGAGAGAAGGAATTTGCTCTTCATGGTCATCCAGCCCAGGGTTTCTCCACAGTCTTCCCGGAGGAAGTAAAAGAATGCAGCTCCTGTGAATGAACCTGGTACTCCAAGTCTGAAGAGACAGCCTTTCCTCTTGGGGCTAAAACAAGGAGTGTAATTAGGATAATCTGTGTTGCTCTTCTGCTGAAATCCATCTCAGACCTAATGATACTTTCTGCTACGAAAGATAAAATAAGTTCCTGTATGAGATAATTCTCTAGGATCTCTTAGACAACATTTCTACTCCATTTAAAACAATGTCTTTGGTACTTGTGAACTGAAAACCCTACAGTTTGCTTTTCTGCTGCACACTGTTCCCTCTTAATTTTAATCTGGAGTGCAATCATTCTTTCCTTGGTTAAAAGGGGAATTTAGTTTTCAGTTCATTCCTTGCTATTCTTTCTGATGGAGCCCAGTCCAGGCCACTCCGCTCCCCCAGGAGCAGAGCAGAGAATTCATTCTCGTGAAATCTGAGGCTCTCTGAAGTAAAAGCTGTTGACTTTGTCATACCGTGCAAATGTGCCTTGCTTTTAGCAGGACAATAAAGGGTAAATGGGGTGATCTCTGCTCCTGTGGAGAGGTCGGGTGGTTACATTACACAATCTTCTAGAGCATCTTGCAGCAAATACATGGGTTATATTAAAAGTTGCAATCATATCATTTTTTAAAAGTAAATTGCTGACCTTATGCAGTGGAATCAGCTTTATTGAATTTCGCCAAAAATGCGTTTACACTCCCCCCGCCCCCCGCATACACATGATATTCATGTCCTTGCTGCCCATGTGGAAATGTCCCTTTTTATGGTGATAAAATTAAATTTGTCTTTGTCTCTGCTTTGCCTCACCTTTTAAGATTCCATCCTTAAGAGACACCAGTGGATGTCCCTACCAGAGAATGAAGATGGGCAATATCCCTGCATGGCTGGCTGGCTGATTGTGAGCCACCTACCACGGAACAAATAAATAAGCTTTTCACATTTAGAGGACAAATAAAGCTGAGGACAGGTGTAATATGGGTGTTTTTCTAGGAGTGTTGTGGCCTTGGCTGAGGTAAGAATTTATTTTGACTTGGAAGTACTTACTCTTTGCCTCTGGATTTTCTCTAATTGCCATTGCAATATGAAATGTAAAAATCACAGTTACTGTGCTACTTGTGCCACTGTGTTGTGTGTCCGCCTTCAATAAAAATAAACTGTACAACCTGCTCCCCTTCCTGAATTCACTCGAGAAAATAGTGTTTTGCAGCATGCTCCAGGACTGGACATACCTATATTCCATATTTCTATGCCACTTTGCATATTCAAAGTACTCTACAAATATTAATTGACTAAGCTTGTGACACCTTTTGTGAAAAGGCAAGATGATAAGATTAATTTAAGGCACTTCTGATTCCATTTTTTCTTCTTCGTTAGACCTTTGCATTCAAGAAACAGTTTGCAAACTCTAAATTTCAGTGGGAAACAGAGAAAAACCCATCCCCATTGTAGGTGGGGACACTGGGACAGATGTATTAAGAACAATTAGATGTGAGATAATTCTGACTCCCAGCCATACATCTATTAATATAACCATACTGTGCCATACTTACAGCATAATGTGCTGATGTTTATTGCATTTTCAGTAAAATTACTCAAAGCATTTTCATGTTTATCCCCCACTGCAGACCCCAGCTGCTTTGGGGGGTGGTGGGAGAGGTTAAACTGGTTTTATTCAATAAAATGAACGCAAACCATCTCAGTAAAGGGAGGGGTAGATTGTCCTCTGCAGTGTTAGCCTGGATCCCTTCTTAGAGCATCCCCCAGCCTGTCTTCCTTGTGTAGTGTTTAAAAGATTGGCTGCTCAGAGACACAGAGAAAATCTCAGAGTATCATTACTCCTGCTCTTCAAGTAACCAGGAGAATGCAGCTGTTAAACTCAAAATATAAAACACATGTTTAAAAGATGACTCTGTATGTGTTTAAAAAAGAGAGCGAGAGAGGATTCAAGGGAACCAAAAAATAGCAGGTTCCATTACTGTAATTAAATGGCAGCATTTAACCTATCAGGCCGTTGCGTGGATGTGAGAGACGAGCAGGGAGCTGCATTTGAAATGATCACTGTCTTCCTTGGGGGATAGAGCAGTTAAATAATTTGTTTGTGAGGTGTGAGTTCAGTGTCGGGTAAAGCAAGTGCTTGCCTGTGTGTGTGTGTCTTGGAGCTGGGATGGCTCCGTGTTTGCTGAGAATGCCCCGGGGGGTGGCGTTTGCCAGCACGTGCTCTGTCAACAGGAGCACAATCCTGCCCATTTGTTGGGTTGTCTGCAGTGTCAGGGCCTCGCCTGGTCCCACTCTTTGCATCACAGGAGAGCCTTCTTCATGCCAGGCCACCTGAGACAGGCAGGAGTACCAGTGAAGGAAAACCAGGGAGGAAATGGAGGAAGGAAAGAACTGGAATCCTTTGGGAGAGCTTTGTCTCCTGATGTGAGAAGGTGAGGGGGTTGTGTCTGGTCCTGGCAGGTGGCACTCAGGAGTCTGGGGGCTGTGGCACCCTGGGACTAAGGAAGCCGCTACTCAGGAATCTCCCCCTTAAACAGCACCTCAGACAGTCTCTTCCCTTGCAGCAGTGCTGTACCTGTGCCTGGCACGGTCCCTGGGCTTGGAGACTGTGGGGTCCAAAGTTGTGTGGAGAGACAGGGATCTGCAGAGGGCATCCTCAGCCCTTCAGCCGTGACCCTGACTGGGAAAGGCTCTTTGGGCAGCCCTGCACTGCGGTGTGGATTCACCTTTTGGCATCTCAGACAGGACACACATTCTTACCAAGTGCCCAGAAGGGGATATCTTCCCACTTCTAGTCACTCTTTTTATCTGTGCTGTGATTTTTTTGGGGGGGATATTTCCTAGTCCCAGAACTCCAAGAGCTGTCGTCATATTGTCAGCTGCTTCAGTTACCTCACCTACTGATCTGACTTGTGTTATATTGCAGGAACACGCCCATAAAAGTTTCTTAATCTTCACTCCAGTTTCTGTGTGAATTCTGTGTAGCCACTCCCATTTTATTCCCCGAGCTGGAACTTTTGTGAGGCTTTAGAAGACAACAGACAGTGTTAAAAATATAGATATTTCCATGTTAAAAATATAGATATTTCCATGTTAAAAATATGGATATTTCCATGTTTCCATTTTGAACATTCAACCCCAGTGACAGGATTTTGAAGGCAACACTTGGCTGAAAGGAGACCAGGAAAATGCCATGAATTTGAGTCCTGGATGAGAGTTAGAAAGATGAAAGTATTTCCATAGATGATCTCCCAGGAAAAAAAAAAAAGAGATAAATATGTTACTTGAATAAATTATTTGTTGCGAATGCCTTACCTAACTCAAGTGCATGTAATGTAAGTATAGATTCTCACAACTGTCACTCTTTGTGCATAATGATTGTGTCAGTGTGAAACGTTTTGGAAAGGATATTGTGTAATATTATTCCTCTTTTACAGATGTAGAAACTGAGGCAGATGGAGGTTAAATGACCTACACAAGGTCAATAGCAAGGCTGGGAATAGAACACAAATGTGTAGAGGCTTTTTATTATACTAATAAGGAAACTCTGGAGGTGTGTTTGGCATGGTAATCGGAACCCCAGAGAACCAGGAGCAGTTAGGATGTTCTGTGCGTGTCCCGAGGGAGCAGTGATGAAACTCCTTCCCTACCTTACCACTCCAGTTCTCCGTGTGTGGTCACCATAGCTTTTCCACCACTTAACCTCGTTATTTTTGGTATTGTGAGCATTAGTTGTCCTCTGGGCGTTTAATCCAGGCTCTTTAATTTTCTCCAGAGCTCTAAAGAGCTGTCGAAGGCACAAGGGGAGAAAAAAAAAATGACAATAAACAAACCAAAAGATGAAAAATGATCTTTTGAAACTTCTGCCGTTTTGTTGACTTGTCTGCTGATGTTTTTTGTCTTTGCTATTCTTTTATCATGAAGGACCCTGCTTGAATGTATAATCTTGGTTTCTCAAAAGTTCATTTACTATTGTTTCTTTCTTCTCCACCCAAGATTAACATCCTGTGTGATGACATAGATGGTTGTTGTCTAAATGGACTCGATGTAACCAACAAATTGTGAAGGGTGGGTGGAGAAATATTTATATACTTGTGTTAAAAATTACAAAGTAGGTTTGCCTTTTAAACAGAAAGTATTTCAACACTGTTATTGGCAGCATCAGCCTTTAATTTTACAGGTGGCTACCTTTGTAGTAGCATTCAGCAAACAATATTTTAATGGCATGTAAAAAAATTTCTCTAAAACAAAAGAATGAAGACTGAGGGTGATTTATAATCTGTAATGAATACTTGCTGACATGTCTTTTTATAATAGTGTAGAAGCGTCTCTGTCTTTCTGGGGGAAGAGCAAACCAGATTTACCTGAAACATTTGTATCATAATAATCAAATATTTAGCATTTAGATGTAATTTTCTTAATTCAACTTATCTTCTCCATGCAACGATACCTGACTCCCAGGTGTCTAAAGAAACTGGATTAGAGAAGCCAAGACACTCTGTGAGGTTGGGAAAAACTACTGTCAGAAAAAGGACTCAGATTTCTGTGTGCAGGGCTGCTCACCCTGTGTTGCTTCCTTTACATTTCCATATATTTTTCCATGCATGCTTCCATGTATTTTTACACTTTTCCAGAACATGCAGCTGTAGCTGCTGCTCTCTGAGCTCCCACAGCAACCTCTGGACAGGGAGTGCCTGGTGTGCAGTGTCTGCTCTGTGTTCAGTGCTCCCTTCAAACACCCAAACTTCAGTTACAGACTCTTTATGACTCTTCCTGTGATAAGTCTGTACAAAGGGGTTCTTTTTGTTCCTTTTTAAAGTTTGAAGTAAAGGAGGGAATAAGTTGCTCTTTACGTTGCAGTTTGTTGCAGTTTGCAGAGGCTGCTCTGGCAGGTCTTGTCTATTGTGGAGAATCACCAGGTGCTCTTGTGGGTTTGGGGCAGTCAATGATTGCAGAGTCATACGAGGAACTGGGAGTGATGCATCGGGAATTCCTCATTCTTATATATAAAACTAAGTTGTCCTTCAGATATTCTGACAAATTTCTTGAAAGAATTCCTTACAATGGCTTGAAATTTTTGTTCTTTTACACAATTCCTTTCTTTTGAATGCAGAGCTGGGGAGAAAGAGAGGCAGATTCTAGGCCAGCCCAGTCCAGTAATAGCAGATCAGCAGTGACTGCTAATCCAGAGTCCACATTAGGGCCAGGTCTAATACAGACTGTCCTGACCTCAAAGCACAGAAAGGCCTGAAGATTCTTTGCTGCCATAGAAAAGGAGATGTTGGAGTTACAGATGTCTGGTTGTCTGCAGATCCCCCAGGCCAGCTTCTTCTGTCAGTGCTGGGATTCTTGTGACATCCTGGCTCGGGTTCTTGGAAATGTAGTTTAACATCTGAGTTCTGAAGGTAGATCAAAACCAAACCTCTTGTACTGCTGGTATTACCTTACTGAAGTTTAGGACAACCTCTGGCTTTCTCCTTAGAAGCTCCCAAAGATAATATCACAGATCAAAGAGTAGCCAAAGGCCAAGCATTTTGTTACTATTACTCAACAAGGTGTTTAACAGAATGTATTTTGTTCACACACAGTAGATGGATCTGAAGCGTTTGTGGGACATAGGTTGGGTGTGTTACCCATTTCATGTCTGTAATCCTTGTTTTCACTGAATGCCTGGTCTCATTTCTGGGGAGGTTGTCAGTGGTGGTAACAAGTCATGACAGCACTGTGGATCCTGGAGTCGTGTCTCTTCCATTCGCTGAATTTTCTGCCCTACACGACCTTCTTTTAAAGGAATGTCAGAGCCCTGGTTATGTTCTAATGCCGATAAATTCCCTTGGAATTGGCATCCTGGCATGGTCTTGAAAGCCTTCAAACTTCAAGTAGCTGCTAATTTGAAATAATTTCAAATATGCAGAGATTTCTGTTCTTTTATGTTGTTCTCCCATCATGTAGCAGCTGAATGGGGTGTCCTGTGTTAAAGCACTGGCTTCTACCTTAGTCACACACCTTGTCTCTTCACCTCTAGTCATGCACTCACACTACCAGTGTCCACTCAAAGGAGGCTTCTGTCAGGTACTATGCTTATACTTGTATGATAATAGAAAGGAAAATCTGGAGGCAAGAGACCTAAAAATAAAAAATATCATCACTGTAGATGATGATTAAATAAAATCTCTCACCATTTTTTGAAGGACAGATTTTTATTTATGATACAGAAAGACTTGTTTCTTCTGTCTTATTTGCTGACCATGGTATTCTGAGAATGATTCTCTAGTAGACAAGTCTTCAGAGGATGGCATTGAAGCTTGAATTTTTGCTGTGTTTTTGAATATACTTGTGTAGGAATGGAACTGGGCTTTGTAACCAAACTCCTGGTTCTGTAATTCAGGTTTCTGGGGACATCTGGACCTGCCTTGTTTGATTTAGGAGTCATGTTGCTGTCTGGGTTTTTTTTTCAATTTTGAACTTTTTGTGAAGCAAAAATTATGCCTGTTAAATTATGCTGTGTGCTGTCTGCAGATTTGTTATAGATTACTTAAAAAATGAGGTGTCCAAATCCATTTGAGTCTGTGATAGAACTTCATCTACTGGGACTGTTGCGTTTCAGAATCCAGAGTGCGAGTCCCATTTTTGTCCTGCATGTTGTTCCTTGAATTCTCCTCTTAGTTCTTTGGCCCCTCAATTGTTCTGATTGGTTTTGTGAGCTTTTCCTTAAGGCATCCCTTCCTTTTTTTTTGTTGTGAAGCAGAGATCACACACTTCCCATAAGCAAGGAGCTTTACTTTACATTAGAAGAGAAAGACCTGACCTCTCTTACTACAAGTGAAACTGTGTTTCCCCTGCCTTGAAACTACCAGTGAAATACATTTTGCACTGGCTTATAATGCTGTGATTTATGCTGTGATATGCTTTGTGATATTACAATGTCCTTTTGCCTTTGTGTTTGATTTTTTCCCCTCTAATAAATTGTAGTTGGTATGTTGTCAATGAAGGGGGTATTTACCCAAAATGCCCACAGGAGAGTGAGCCATTCTCCTGCTGCTTTGCTGCCTCAGAGAAGGAATCCTATACTTTTTTTTCCTCCTCCCATTAATCTTAATGCAATTTTTTTCTATCTCTTTCCTCCTTGTTTTGAAACAGTATTAACAGAGGAGATATTTCTAAATGGAAACAACTGGAAGAGAACATATTTCTCTTTCATGTGCACACACACACGTGTTACACACAAATATGAAGGAGTGACCAGAAGCAACTTTTTCATTTTACATTTTGAACTTCTCATATATAGAAAACTAAGAAAAGTTCTTGTACTCGTTTCTGTTTTTTCCATTCCAAGACGTGCTGAGCAAGTCACTTGCCCTTTCTTATTCAGAGTGAGAATACTTTGATCCAGTTTTCTGAAGACAATACTCATTTCAGAAGAATATTTAATCAGTAGAAAATAGGGAGGATTTAGTTTGTTTGTTTAGTATTTAACCAAGTGAATAAGGCAGATTAGGGGAAGGGGGGGGACTGGACCCATAAACAAGGTGATATATAATATTTTTTTTCGTTCTCCTTTTAAATAAATACCGATCAGCTTTATGTTCAGAGACAATAGGAGCCGTTGGCTTAAATTTGCAGTTTACTGTATTTATGGCTGTAATATCAAGGTGCTGCCGTCGTAATTTCATGCCCCAATGAGAAGAGCAAGGTCGAAGCAAATGCTTCCATCGGCATCTGCTAACACACTAACTCATAAACAAGGCCCGGCTGGATCAGGTGGCACGGAATAATACAGGCTAATGAAATACAGCACAGCTTTCCATTACTGTTAGTTTTTACAGTGTCGTCATTACGTGTAATTTATGTTTAAAAAATTCAATTTTATACAAGGCTCTGGGAAATAGGGGTCTGCAGGTCACCCGACGACTTTTAACGGCTCTGAGAGTCCTTATTGCACTCCACTGTTCCAACAAAATGTTAATAATAAATAATAAAAAAACCCTCTTTTACTTTTTCGCTGGTTTGCATATCTTGCTCGGTCTTTTTAATTACAAGTGGCTAAGGAGAGTTGGGGGCTGTAGATGATGTCAGGAGTTATCCCCTTTGCTGATGCTCCCAGAGGGGGGTTACTGTCTGCTTGCTTTTCTTTTGTCTGTCTATCAATCACCTGGGGTCCTGTAAATGGAGTAAACACAGCTGAGGAGAGGGAGATACTTAACAACCTCTCTCCCAAACCCTCACCCTCTGACATTGCCCTCCTCTCCTCCATTACACTTCATTTTATTATAGACTCCAAAAAGCTTGGCTAGGAAGAGAAACTGCTGCTGGATTTATTTATTTATTTATACTTGTTATGCCAAAATACTTTTTATTTTAACCTTTTCCTTCCTGGTTGACTCACCATAATTCTTAGCATTGTTCTGTGGGTTGCATTTTCCTTCCTTCTCTCCATGCTGTGCAGCTGTGGTTGGAGCAGCTTTATGAGTTCTGATTGCTGCTTAGTCACCCTGATGGGTTAAAGTGTATCCTGGTTCTTAAAGATTGCACTTACAGAGTTAACAGTCTCAGAGATGAATAAAGCTCTAAGAATCCAAAGCCATTTCAGTAACTTTTCAAATTACTTGTATTTCTGTGTTGTTCAGCCTGACAGTGAGACCAGTCCATGTCCCTTTGATATGTGGGTTCCTTTCCTAAAGTTTGAGTTTCTGAAACCTTAGTTTTGTTCAAATGTTGGGCTGAGCCTCACGAGTGACCCATTTGTGAAAGAAAATGGATCAGGAGACTTTGCCTTTTTGACTTTTTTGAAACACGTTCAGCTCAGCACAGGGTAGGATATAGGACAAACATTTGATAACAGTCACCAGCACTGCCTGTAACTGACTGAACAGGTGGAATCATTAGTCTGGATCAGATCCCAGAAGGATTTTATGATGGTTCTTTTAAAATGTGGCCATATTCTTTCTGAGCAGAGTTGACTCAGTGGCTTCCAGGAACAGGAGTGTAGTGTCATTTCAGGGTACTGACCAGCAGATCTTCATTTTAGTCACACGGTACCTGGCACTGACATCAGGTGGCCACGTAGTTTGTTGTAGCTGAACAAGTTGTCCTGTTGTATTTTGTTTTCTTCTTAATAGAAAGTCTGTGGGGAAAAAGCAACAGCTGCCACCCCCTGCCCTGCACCCTGCCCTGCCTTTTGTCCCTGTGAGGGATGGGGGTGAGGGTTGCTCCAGGGTGGTCTCTCAGAGGTAACAAAGCTGGCTTTGGAAATTCACAAAGGAACTTAATTCTTTCCACCACTTTTCCCTATTGTGGCAGAATTCTTAATTTCACCTAAACTCAAATTTTCTCCCTAAAACCGATGTTGCCTTTGGGTTGTGCATGAATTCCTGGGTTGAGCAGCACAAGGAGGAAAATAATGAATCAAAAGATATCTTCAGTGCATAGGGTGGGAAAAGGGTTGTCACTGAAACGTCAGAGCCTTTGTTAGAGAAGGAGATCCAAAAACTTAGTGGCTCATCTAGATAAGCTCATGCAAGGGTTTGCATTGCAATTATTGCTACTGTGTTTTGCCAGAAAATAGGTAAAACAATGAACTAGGACTCACAGCTCCCGAGGTTTATTTTCTGACTGTCAGAGGTTCAGTTCTGACCTTGGAGCACTTTCATGTCAGTACATCTCCCTTCTTCCTCATCTGTGAAATATGGATAACAGACTGTAAGTCCTCCTGTACTTCAGAGTGGGGGTAAGAGGAGCAGCATTTTGATGTACAAGAGGTCCTTACATTAAATAGTAATAGATACTATAAAAGGATATAAACAGAGAGTCAAGTCCTAAAAGTTTTTGGGCAGAGGAGCTCTTTATACAACACTCGAGGTGCAGGCAACAAGAGATGCTTGTGACAACTCATTTTATTCTCTGATTCTGTGTTTGACTACAATTTACAGAGGCTGAGTGATCCCTACAAACTGAATGGCAGCAGTGACAGTCACAAAGGAGGGTCAGCAAGAACAGAACAATCATGGGTGCTGGATTATTCAAATCAACACCCCGGAGCCTGAAAAGGAAATTTTAAGGCTTTGTGAAAATTATGAGTAATTCTTTGGTGCTGTGGAGGAATGAAATGGGTGGCTGGGGGAAGGGAGCAGGTTTGCATTCCGTGGGGCTCTGAAGGCAGTTTCCATGCATCCTTCTCCTCAGCTCAGTCCTTGCTCAGTACCCTCTGTGCTTTAGATTATTCCTTGCAGATAGCAATCAACTGGAAGGAAGTGTGTGTCTAATTTGCATGAGATTATTTAAAACAAAAAAAAGGTCTGCATTAGTCAGGGTGATGGTAAACAACGCAAAGAGATGCCTTTTATAATATAGCCGTGGCTCAGCTTTCAAAGCCAAATATAATTCACTTACAATTGGCAGTTTCCTTTATTGTTCCTTTTAACCTTTTGCATTCTGCATGGGCTTGATCTTGCTGCAACTGCAGAACAACGAAAATATTTGTTTTCCAAAGTGTTGGAAACTGGATTTCAAGCAATTCCTCTGTTAAACTGAAGTGATTTTCTTGCCATACCTATTTGAGGGTTGTGTTAGACACAAAGCTCCAGTTTTTGTGGCACTGCCCTTGCATCCAAGGGAAGTGGTGTCATTTTTGGGTTTGCCAACTTCCTGCTAGATTAGAGCAATGATTGGACCATGGACACTTTTTCATATAGTGCAGTGATAGAAGGACTGTGTTAAAATAAAGCAAGGTGAGATATTGGAACAGATGACACTTTCTTCTGGTTTAGAAATTCCCACTTTCCTGTGTAATTAATATATCAAGGTTGAATAATTTGGGCATGGAAAACTCAAAGTGTATGCATACATTTGTGTATGTGGTGAATCTGAAAAAATTTCAGTCCAAAGGGAATTGTGATGAGTTGGCTGTAGTTGTCTTAGAATGCCTTGCCCATTTTTGTTGCTGTGTGTGAGAGATGACCAACTTGAGGACAGTTTTATTTCTGAATGCACAGATGACTCATCGACCCTGGGTCTCCACAGTGCAGAGTTACTCCATGTGTTTGCTTGAGGAATCAGCTCTGGGAGATGTTGGGAGGCCAGGATGACAAGGCCTTAAAAGTATCCTGTCCAGATGACCAAAGGTGTGGCACTCCCAGTCTTCTCCTCTGGTAGTTGAGAAGGGTGTAGTTGTGATTTTCTTTTGTCTAATGCCACTGGCACCACAACCAAGACCCACCTCACAGGCAGCAGAGGAGTCCAGGGAAGTAATACCAGTTCTCATTTGCCCAGGATTCAAACCAGGAATTAAAATGTGAAAAGCTTCCCATCATTCTATCACTCACAACAGCTTTTTCTTCACAGCACAGCAGGGTTTAAATGGAAACAGTGGTCCTTGAGTGCTTCTAGTTGCCAAGATCAGAATAATCCTAGATGTGCATTTTATGTCCAAAAGATTTTAGTTTTTTTTTCTGAAACAGAATGAGAATAGAATGGGCAGTATGGTTAGGAAACAATAGACATTGTTTTTTGCTCTTTTTGCAGAATAAAGCATGGATCCTTCATTACTGCTGATGTTTCTAAGTGTTAAATATGATCAGATTTGCTGTCTTTGCATGGAAATAGAGCAAAATGCCCTGTTCTAGTGGGAGCCACATTTGCAGCCAGCAGCTAATATTGTCTCCATCTTTATGAAATCCCATAGTTGCTGGTGATCTGCAGTGTTGGCATCTGTTTATGCCTTCTCCTACACTGGATAATTAGCAGCTGGTTTAAGCAGTTTCTTTCTGATTAGGACTTTGCTTTTTAACATGGATTAGACATCATAAATATTGCTTTTGTGACTAGAGCAGGAGGCTGAGTTGTGTTCATGTGTCTTTTATTACTCTGAGTGCAAGTCTTGTCCCGTGTTCCGTGTGGTTTTGGTTCCTTACTATTTGAGGCATTCATCAAATACAACATGGGGTGATTCTGTCAGATTGCAGGGCCAAAGATCAGGAACTTCAAATTTCTGATACTGTTTCTGACACTGACAAGGTTCTGTTGTTAGAGAAATCACTGAATTTCTCTCTTCATCAGCATCTGCTCTGTAGAGTAGATGAACAGTGTCTCACAGGATCTCACGTGCTCACAGGAATAGGGAGAAGTCTGTTAATAGTTACAAAGCCTTCTGAATACCACCAGTGCTGTGTTGGTGCTTAAGATATTAAATAACAGTTCTGAGACACACTTGTGTGTTTATTTCTGGCAATACTGGTTGTGCTACAGATTATTCTGTCTAGACCCCCAATGTGCAGTGAAGTTAAAGATCCTGAAAAATTTTCTTGAAACTTAAGCTAATATGCCTGGCCATTTTCCATACTGTAGCTCTCTGTAATGTTGAAAAGATGAGTCTTTTAAAGAATAAAGTTCAGGAATTTCATCTACCAGCAAATCTTCGTGGGTCAACAATGGGGCTGATGGAGAGAAAGCATTCCCCCCATTTTCCTCCCAGTGCTGTCCTATTCTTACCATTTTTCTCACTGTGCTCAGTCCCTACAATTGTGTGAGAATCAAGTGATCTACCTCTTTTCTTCTAAATCTCTTTCCTTAAATCCACATTCTCACTTCCAGCCATTTGGAATGTTTTTGATACACACTGGATGTGTAGTGAAAGGTCCTGAATCACTTCACATGTTCTTCATAGCTGGGACACTGGTTTTTTATGTGCTTCTGTGGAGGAGAGTGACACTACAAATAACACAGCTGTCCAGGTCCCACTGCATGGTTGCCATCTGAGTGCTGAGTTCTTTTTCTAGAGGATGTTTTCTCCTGTTAGAAAAAAATAACCCAGCTGTGCTTCCTTCTTCACAGGTGCTGGTCATGGTGAATCCTTTAGCTGCTTTGCTTTTCCCTCTGGTTGGCCCAATCCTTTCCATATGTTGTGGCCAATTACAGATGGTCATCCTGGCGTTTTCTGATGGCAGGAGTCACTGCAGCACCGTGTCCCATGTGTGCAGTGTTCCTGCAGCTCTGTGGGAAATAAAAACCAGGCTGCCCTGGGGCAGTCAAATCAGGCAGCAATAGGCCTGGGCAATGCTCAGCTGAAAGTTTGGGCTTGGCCTTGTTTTGATCTGTTTTGTTATAGTTTTATTTCCTCCTTACATTCTGTGTCCCATTCATACTAATCACAGTCAGTCCTGATTTTTTTCTTTTTATTTCTGCATTTGTCATAAAATAAAGCAAATTATTCCCGTCTTCGGAAACGATCTACACTAATTAGTCGTCTAACCCAATAATTAGTTTTTTGTTTCCCTGTCTGTTTTCATGCATTATTGTTAGTTTTTTCCCCTCTTTTTTTTTTTTACACCATTACAGATTAAAATGAGCCACATTTGCAGTTGATGGTATCTTTTTTTCGGGGGAAGAATGGAGAATTGCAATAGAAAGCTACTTCAAAAGCAGCAATAAACTCAAGGATAAATTAAGGAAATTGAATGAGCCACATTTGGAAGCAGCGTTGAGGCTAATATTCTGTCGCTTAAGGTTAAATTGCAACAGAGAAAGAGAGAGGGAGACATTCCAGTGAATCCAAAATTGGGGAGGCATTACTGCTCAAGTCAGTGCCAAAATTCTTTGCAGCTTGAAAGGGTTCTGCCTGGCTTGAGAATTTAATTATGCGTGCATCAAGTGGGTAAAGGTGCTAAACTGATTTCATTTCCTGTGCTCCCCCAGGCCTGACAGATGAAGAAATCGACCTGGCTTTCCAGCAGTCGGGCACGAGCGCCGAGGAGCCGCAGTCCCCAGGTCCTGCCACACACCCAGTGCCAGCTCAGCCCCCTCACCCTGTGCTCTACAGTGAGTAACACTTTGAAAAACACCTGGTCCTGTTGCTTTCTGCAGTGATTTCTGCAGCAATTTCACAGATTTTAATCCTACTACTGCCTTACCTTTTGTCAGAACTGGGCACCAGTGTTACCTTGAATGCACTTTGTGGTGGTTGTGCTTGTGACAAGATGGTGTTACACGAGAAAAATGAGATACAAATGATTACTGTCTACAAACATCATCCATAGTAGCCTGTGATACCTCTGGACCTGAAGGTGTATAGTCAATACAAATTAGATTCTGACACACTATAAGGATGTGAAAAAAACCATTTAGTCAACACAGGACTCAATCTTCCCTTCTAAAACTTAGCAAACTTCTCTCTCTGATCTTAAGCAATCTGAGGTGTGACAGCAGAAATTCTGTGTAGACTGTGTTGATGTGATTGTGTGACTTTTGTGTACAAAATACACTCTCAAAGAATTTTTAAAGTCCCAACATAATCTGTGTAGACTCAAAATTTACATATATATTTGCATTTTAAAACAAACCTCGCAAAAAAGTATCTAAGCTCCAAACAATAAAACCAAAGTACACACCATTAAAAATCCATCAAAAGAAACTGTTCAGCTCACATGTGTGTCTGGCAGTTTGAAAATCACTTCACTTACCTGCCAAGTATTAAAAATAGGATTTTTGTTGCTGCTCCTGAACAGCTCTAAGTCAGATACTGACTGATAAAACAGTCCACTTAGGGCTGTGTTTGTTAGTTTAAGGCACAGTTTTGCTGTTGCTGGAGACAACACTAGACTTGCATTCTGAGTTTTTAACTGCTCTGATTTGGCACAGTTTGAGTAGAAAAACATTTGTGATAGAGTTGTGCTCAGAACTGGGATATTTCTGACTGTTGTACTGGGTGTGCAGGTGAACTCCAGGGCTGAATTCTGCCTCCTGGGCTAATACCTGTCTGCCATAGTCCACTGAAAATGCCAGCAAAGCAAGTTCTGTTCTCTGGCTGAGCTAACAGTGCCAGTTCCCTCTTGGTGCTGTCCTCTGCTCTCTTAGCAAACTTTTACCACAACCCAATGTTGGAAGGGTTAATCTTCTTTCATTTCACAGTGTTGCACTGTCATGAGTAGGGCAGGGAAGAAGCACACAGTTCAGCCTGGGAAACACTGTCAACACTGTTAACCCTTGCAACTTTATCACTCTTTGGTTGTTTTCCTTTCACTGTTTTGGTTTTCCTCACAGCACCAAATTTCTTCTTACTAGGTAAGAATCCTAACTGATATTTAAACATCAGAAAGTTCCCAGTAACAGCTCCAAAGAGAATTTTGGAAGTATCATTCTGTAATGCTCAGAAACCAAAGGTGACTCAAAATACCACCAAAGTAAAGCCTTTTTAGGGGGTATAATTGTAAAGTAAATTGGTGCTCTAGCTTTGTGATCTGCTTGGCCCCTTTTAAATAATTTGAACCCAAAGCTTTTGTCTGTGAGCCAGTCCTTTTTAGCAGCCTCCAGAATTGGGGAAGTGGTGACAAAGAGTTCATTAGGTTTTGTTCCTCCTCATTCTAACCATTCTTTGTAGACCTTCTATTCAACCTCTAAATGGATGTGTAAAAAGAATAAATAGCTGAACATACGTTGTATTTGTGTGGCCAAAATACTCCTTTTGGTTAGTTCTCATCTGGGTCCTGTTCTAGTCCTTGGCTGGTGTAGTTCTGGTGGTGTTGGGGAGGGATCCATGTTTGTGTCTTCCTATTAAGTGCTTTCCATGGTATCAGAACTTAAAAAGGAATATGTGGATTTCTCTAGAGCTGATGGATGAGACTGTGCAGTGGCTCAGTTCTCTTTCAAGGTGCCTTGTTTGCTGTAGGTTATTTCATCAGTTGGATGCTAATCCTGTGTTTCTGATCTGGTCCAAATCTGCTCCAGGACAGTTGTTCCTGTGATAGTTTACTAAGTCAATTTATCTTTCACAGGTTTGTCAGGGGTTGTCATGTACAGAGAAAGACAAGACACTCCTTTTGCTGTCTATCTGCTATGCTTAACTTCTCACAGGAAGAATTACCCACCACACAGCAAAAAGGAAAAACAGTTGAGGAGGGTTGTGTGCTAAAAGGAAGAGGCTTGTATTTTAAGAAATCTTAATTTCTCTCTGCCTCCCCCTCCCCACAAGGTGTTGCTACTTCGTGTTCAGAAATTACATTAAAACCTTGGGCTACAAGTACAGATGTTCAGGATGGTTCAGAACCATCTCAGGGGTTTATTCAGCAGGAAGGGAGCAAAGACCCGAGCTGGTGATCTTGCCAGCAGTGCCAGAGTAAGATGCCACACCAGTCTATTCTGTTTCTTAAATACTTAAATCCACTTAAATACTTCCCTCTGTACAACTGAATTCCTAGTGTATCCATTACTTAATGTCCTAATGTTTTGTTGGAAGTAGCTGTTACCTGTATAGATACTTGGCTGTTATTTGAGAGTTCAGGAGGCAGAAGCAGACTTGTAGCCCTTCAGAGTAACATAGTTCTTGTAGGCTGATCTTCTTCTGGGTTTGGTTCAAGAGAAACTATAATAACTTTTGGAGGAAGAGACAAGAATTAAGTTTCTAGTATTTTAGGGCAGTACCATCTCTACTATTTTTCCAGTTCTGGAGGAGTAATTCCTTCCCTCCAGTTTGTACTTTTGCCAAGAGGTGTCAAAACTGCTTAAAAAAAAAAGCTTAAAAAAAGCTTGAATTTGATTAATATAGAGAAACAAGACTTTGCCTGACTGATAATAAAACTGATAAATGACATTTGAATTACTTGTAGCAGTAATTTATTACATAAAATATCTTTTATTTGACATGCGATTAGTTGCTGGAAGCATCACTCAATCTGACTAGTTTAAACATGCTCTAAAATGAACCCCCAGTAAAAAACCAGGGCTGTCTGCTGTTGGCGTTATGAAATACACTAATCCAGCAGTGAGGGCAAAAATCTGACTTTAAATATTTAAATGATTAATTGGGTTTATGTTTTTTTACCTTTCTAACCCATAGAATTACAAGCAAGCTCAGGGGAGTTTCTGAGCAAGGTGTGCTAAGCTGCAGCTTATCATCCAGGTATTGTCTGCGTCATCCCCCATGGTATTTATGGGCTCCGTTTATGGGGGTTTGTGCAGATTTTAACTGCTTAAAAATCAGCTCCAGTGACTTTTCTTGCCATTTGGATCTTCTTCTCCCACCCCTGTGTCTTCATTATGTGGGAGGCTGTAGAATACAGAATTGTTTTCTCTTACAGTTAAAAATCGTAACTAGAACCCAAATTCTTTTTCCCCCATGAATTGAGAATGTGTTAGTAGAATAGTTTGTTCCTTCCCCAGTGCCCAAAGTGGAGAATAACTGGACTATCAGTGCTTTTTAGCTTTACTTGAATTTTATTTGTTTTAAAAGTGGAGAAATGGAGGACATGCAAAGCAGTTGATGTGAGTGCTGAGGTTACAATCGAGGAGCTCCAAAGCCTCTCTTCACCCCAAGTTTTAGGTTAGAGAACTGCAGAGAAAAAGGAAGGTTCAGTGTGGATTTTAGGCAGAGCTGTGACATTCTTCATAACATTGTAAAGTTGCTGTGGTCAGTGCAGAGCCTTTACTGTGTCCCTCCCTCCCTCACTTTTTCTCTCCACCCCCCTCGCCTTCCTCACTTTTTTTTTTTTTGCCACAAGACAGAATTATTTCACACATCTCTAAAATGAGTAAAATGGCATTTCAGCTTCTTGTCTTTATAGACTCTCTGAACTTTAGGAAAGATCATTCTGGTCCCTTTTCATTAATAATGAAAACCAGGGGGCAATAAAATGTTCTTAGCTCGAGCATTACAGGAATGGAGGGAGAGACGAGGGAGGTGAAAGGGCAAAGCGGGCAGATTCCTACAGGTGTGTCTCCTTTCTTCTCAGAGGTCACTGCAGCTGGGAGGGGGTTTGGGATAGCCAGTCAAGGACAGCTTGGACAGGCCACAGCTGGACACATGGACCCTCTCAGATAATTAACCCTTTACAACAGGCAGTTCAGCCAGGAATGAGTTGCATTCTCACAGAAGGATATTTTTAGTCAGAAGTTCAAGGAAGAGAACTGGACAACCATGAGATGACAGTGGGAGCAGAGGACAGAGGGGAAAGGGGGATAGGTGGCTGGAGTTTGCAGCAAGATAAGCCAGAGATCATTTTCAATCTTGACATGTACACAGCCAGTTACTGCAGCTTAGCTGACGTGTGTTAACTCATTAAGTTAAAAAGTTATGATAATTTGATCATGTGCCTAAGCTCCAAAACTGCAACTGCAGCAACCCAAAATACTCCTGGTGACACTATTCACCAGTTCTAACAGAGATGCTTTAATTTGTTCAGATTTCTAGTCAGTGGATAATTTCAGGAGCTGTGTCCTAAAACACAGTAAGAAGCTCTGAGTCCCAGCATTTGGCAGTCTAAGGCCTGGGATTAAGCGTAACTCTTGAGATGAAATGTCTGTAGCATAACTCAGCAACAAGCAAAATGGCAATAAGTGTGCAAAGCAGAAAGGAGACCAATGTCCACCTATTTCAGCCAGGGTAAGCCTCCCTCTGAAAGCCCATGCTGAAACTCTGGAGAACATAATGCATTTATGAGACATTGTAGTCACATGTAGATTTGGATCTGTCTGTTTGGAGACCACACCGGCCTCCATCTCATTAGTCTGCCCACATCCTGCCACTGAACTTTAGGCAGGTTCATTCTGCATCCTCTTTGTTATTAAAGAAAACCGGGGGCAGTACAAGATTCAGTCAGGGAACTGCGAGGGAGGTGAAAGGATAAAGCTGGTGGAAAACTACAGGTAGCTTCTGATTCTGCGGGAAGGAGCTGAGTGTCTTTGCTTTGCTCTGTGGAGTCCCTAAGCTTATGTGCAGAATTGTGTGTTAAATACCTCAAGCTTTTATCTACCTCTTTACCTCTCTCTGTAGATATTTAATTGCATATTTTCTCTCTGCTCTTTATGTGTGCTTTGGTCCCTATTTGTAATTTAAGCTTAAAAGACACTGGATCCTTCCTTATTGAAATGGTCCATAATTGCTGACACAGTTTTTATAAACCCATTTATTGCCCTGATAGATTTCTCTTCTTTCTCAAAACACTCCCTTCTTTCCTTTCTCCTGCACTCTTCTGGGTCTCTGGCTCTGTCCCCATTTTCAACAATCATGACAGTGGATAACAATAGGTATTCAGGTAAGGAGTTAACCTCAGCTAGAACCAACCCACAGACAGTTATCTGGTTCTGAGTGCCTTCTGCAAGGAAGGGGGAGGAGGGCAAAACAGCTTGAGAGAACCTTTTTAATTGCTGCTGTGATTTGTCTCCCTGTGACACTGTGCAAGGCCAGTGTCAATGCCAGAGGTCTGGCCAGATGTTTCGGTGTCCTTGTGCCAGAGGCCTGCACACTGTGTGTTATTGCTCTTTTCTCTGATAAAATGTGTGCACAAAAATGTTGTCACCTGCAGTTCTGATTCTGATTATTTCTTGGTTTTGGCCTTTAGATCCCCCTGGCTCCAGATGGCGAGATTATGGGGCTTTGGCTATCATAATGGCAGGAATTGCCTTTGGATTCCACCAGCTCTACAAGGTAACATCTGAGACAACCATGTTATGCTGCTGTTATGTGTTCAGATCATCGTGTTGGTCCCAAGCTGGTGCAGCATCTCTGTTCTCACTTGCACTGCCATTGGTTCATTTGAGAAATGTAGACACTTAACATGAAAATGCAGATTCAAAAAAAAAGTGGCAAGCAAACAAAACTAGTTTTTACCTGTGACTATCAAACTGCTAGAAACAAGATAATTTCATCATGTATGCTCTCATTGAATTGCATATTCAGTTCCTGGGCCCAGTGCTGCAGGGGGATCCATGGCAGTAGAGGGGAGTTGTGACATGTTATACCCAATCCATTCTCTGCAAGGGCAGAACGAGGTGGATTTCATGGATTTCATGGCTATGTACAGAGTTAGGAACTGCTTTTTAGCACCCTGAAAAATGTAATCACAAAACTCTTCTTCTGCAACTTGTTTTAACACCTACTGTAGGGGCAATTTCTTCTCTCAGCCAGATGTGTGGCTAAATGATAACTGCCTCTGTGATAAAGGCTGGGGTTTAGGGTGGGGGATTTAAGGATGTTTCTGGTAGATTAGAAAGAACACTTTGCATATCCCTATTTCCTAAAAAAGTTTCCATACTCCATGCAGAAATACTTGGTTCCTCTCATCATGGGAGGCAAAGAAGACAGGAAACAACTTCAGAGGATTGAGTCAAACATTTCTGAGATGAGTGGCAGTGTGACACAGACAGGTAAAGATTAATGACTCCATCAATTCACCCCTCAAAGCCTTTTTCCCTGTATCCTCCATTCTGCCAAGACCCCCACCCTTTTCTTTCCCTCCATCTCCACTTTATGTGGTGACTTCATTTATCTGCTCTGAGAATCTGTTCACATTTGCAAATGAAGCCGCCGTCATTTCGGTTTAATTTGAAATTGCTTGTTTACTGTCGGCACGGCCTCAATTAATTATGTTTTTACGGAAAGGCTCCCAACCTCAGAATATTAATAAGGGGAATAAAATGACAGCCTTTCGGAGGGCTGTAAAGTTCATTTTTAATTTCTGCTTCTCTGATGTTTTCAGGGGCTTTTTTTTGGTGGTGGTTTCCCCCCACCTTCTATCTGAAAATCTGAGCAAGGGTCAGGAGAGTCCGTAATTACTGTGCCTCCCTGACCTTAGCCACCTTCTCTGTTATTGACTCTATAGGGTATCTGTTCATTACCTGATGCCCTAATGATGGTCTGGATTAGCTGTTACCTGTCACACCAGTAGAGTTTTTAATTTTATTTATTTTATCAGCTTGTTTACTACCTGGAAGCTTCGGATAAAGTTCCAAAGTAGAAAAAAAGTAGAATCCAGAAGAAGTTTTTCAGTGTTTGCTGGGGTGTAGGAGGGGAGTACAGAGTGCTCCCTTGAAATAAAATAAAAGGGGGAAAGCACAAAGTATATTCAGTTGGGAGGGAAAAAAAGGTATGATTTTCAGCAGTAAGTTGGTTAAAGACATTGGGGTTGAAAGTGCTGGTGGGCTGAGAGTGGGAGGATGCTAATTACACTTCTTATTGAAGGGTGAGAAGAAAAGCATCTTTCATTTCTCATGATACCCTAAGGTCAATCCTGAGAGCAGCCTTTTCCCAGATTGGAGCTCACCCAGTGTTTGCCTGCAAGAGGCCCGAGATAGATAAATGATACAAACATTGTATAAGTTCAGGGAGATGTACAAATCATAAACCAATATAATTAGAAGGGAGAGGTTTTGGACGGATATACTGTGGGCTATAGACATCTATACAATGGAAAGATAAACTAGAAATACTGGAGGTTAGATGCAGTGCAGGTAGATTACCCGTAGTGCAGATAAATCATATGGATTAAAGTGAGCAGGCGGGCATAGATAAATTAAATATAGTAGGAATAGAGGCATCTCTGCAGCTAGACAGCAGGAAAGGGGTGTGAGTATGTATGTGTGCATGCATCTCAGTTTGACTCTCCTGCTTTTTCCCTCACAGTGACTCAGTTACAGACAACTTTAGCAGCTGTCCAGGAGCTGCTAATCCAGCAACAACAGAAAATCCAGGACCTCACCCAAGAACTGGCTGCTTCTAAGGTATATCCACTTCCACCCCCACCTCTAAAGCATCACTCACCACCTTTGGAACATGCATGGCTTCTTTTGTGGGCGCATGGAAGGCAGCTGTTGGGTTCACAATCCACCCATCAGTTCTGTCGTGTCCCCAGCCAGTTTCTCTACATCTGACTTGTCCATAGGTGGTCTGGTGGTTAAAGCACTGGATATGGCTTGGGTACTCAGTGAAATGCATCTGACTTTGGAGAAGGCTTTACTGTGTAGCTTTGGAAGCAGCACATGTGTCTGAGGCCTCAGACCTGTTCTCAGCTCTGTAACTTCTGCATTGCGTCGGAGATTAAATAATTGTGGTGTTCGTCCACTGACCAAAAGAGGCAAAGACCGGTTGTGCAAAGGTTTTGTTTGTGTGTAATATGCAACTTTGCTTGTTTGTGTTTCTCCTGTATTCTTGTACATTGTCAAAACAATGACTTAATCCTGTTCAGCCAAGCATACACTTAAAGGACTATATTTAAGTCACTTGTTCAGATCCAGGCCAGGTAATGGCCAAATTTCTTACTATTTGGGTTCTTGTTTCAGTGATTTTGGACAGCTCAGTCACATCACGACCCCATTAGTGACACACAGTGACCCATTCCCCTTGACTCCTGACTTGACCTGGCAATAAAACCATCAGTTTTGACTAGTTTGTGTTGTTACATGTGAAAAGAAAGTAACCACTTTTAACCAAAATTGATTTTCTTTCTGGCAATGAGAATTAGTGCTTTACCTCTCCAAAGTACTTTGCAGCTATTGGCCTAAACATTCGATCAGCCACTAAGTGTTGACATGTGAGGTAGGGTGGATTTGAACCAGTCACATGAAGTCTTCCTTTGCCTCACACATTTGGGATTATTCAAGGCCCAGTCATCTCTGTACAGGGAGAGATTTTCCTGTGAAATCCCTTAGGCAAAGCTTACAGCCTTTTACCTGCAGCAGGACCAGTTGTGTTGTCCCCTTACCTACATTTTAATCTCCTACAGAGCCTTTGATGGTGTGTCACTGGTGGGCCACAGCTGACTCTGTGCTGTACAGTAGGAATCCCTCAGTGGCACAGCTGTAAACCCAACCATGAAAGCCAGTTTATGGTCACAACACTGCTTCAATTTTCCTTGGGAACTGTGGCCTGACAGTGGCCTGGAGCCAGTCCGGAAATTGGAAAACTGTTTTCAGGTCTTAAGTGTTAAGATTAAGAACACATGTTGAGCTTTAAGAAGGAAAAAGGCCATAAGAATCTTGGTGGTTTAGAGAGTCTTGAAGAAGTTTTTCCTCCCCCCTCTCTACCCCCTGCACTGAAATGGTAGCACACATTGTTATGATATCTAAACCTCATGTGTACAAAGAAAAACTTGGGCAACCCCACAAACCAAAGAATAAAAGCTGTGTTTTCTCAGCTGTAATGTAAGTTTTTATATCTGCTTTTCAAACTCCTACTGGCATGCTGTAAAAATTTAAAAAGAGGGACTTTAAGTAATTAAAAAACGTACATAAAAATTCAAGGCTTGAATTTTCTACAACTGTTTTTAAAGAGACTGGCTAAAAAGCCCCAGATGTCAGATTTTATTTCTAAATCCTAGGCATCTGGCACCATATGTGTTTTGGAAATTTGAGTCCTTTGCAGGCCAGTGAGTGGAAATCACTCCCTTGTTAATGTGCTGCTGTAGCTTTCAAGGTCTTGGAAAGCCAGAACAGTGGCTCCTGGATTCTTGCTGTCTGAGGGCTGAGAGTGTGAATCCCAAGGGAACCAATCTGTGTGTATCACAGCTACTACAGCCTGAGCCTCTCCAGCTCTTTGGGGTCAGAGCCCAGAAGTCACTCTGAGCAGTGCTGGCTGTGAAGGTGCTCAGGGCTACTCAGCACTAACTGAAGTCTGTTTAAAGAATAAGTAGGAACAACCAGTTCTGGCTGCATCTAGTAGGAACTGCTGAGGAGGAGTTTTGTGTTATTCTGGCTTCCTTTGTCAGGGGATTTATTAGAAGTATCTCTGGAGCAATGCTCACAAATGGGTTCACTCCTAATGGCTTTTAGCAGAAATTACTATGGGAAGTGCCAGGCATGTGTGTGCTTTGGTCCCATAGCTGCAGGAGTTGCTGGGGTAACCACAGGCCATGATCTGTCTTTAAGAAAGTCCCTCCCATTTCTCAAGTTCCTGAACGGGTTAAAGGAAAGATTGCCAAAAGTATTGTCTGCATGTTCTCCTCAGTTACTTGCTCTAATTTCTGCCTGACATCCCATGGCAATTCTGATGCAGTGCTGACAGCAGCTGTACCAGGCTTCCAGGAGGTAGTTACCATCTTTCCCCACCAAACTGCATTCACTGCCTTGAAATATCCAAGAGAGATGCCTAGTCCAGCTGCTTCTGGAGATACACAGCCTTGGTAACTCAAGCATGGCTCTAATTCTTCAGATCAAGGAGGGAAAAATTTTGCAACTTTCAAGCATTGATTTATCAGCCCACCTCTAAGCACCACAGAGTGCAGATAATCGATTCTTTCTTTTGTGATTTAGGAGAAATGAACAAATGGTTTTAAAATAGTTGTTAATATATAATATCTGAATCTGTTGCCTCAGCTAAGTGCAGTCACAGGAGGGAGTAAAGGACCTGATTCAGTGCAACTCCCATTGCTTTTCAGGATCCTAATTCTAGTTCCTCTCTAGAAATCATTCATTAGGTCAGTGCCAAATGATTTAGTTTATCTCCTTGTGTATTGTTCTCTGTCTAATATGTTGGTGGAAAACATCCTAGGTGGACCTACCTTTGTCTGAATTCTCCTCAGGTGCTGGCCTCCTGGGAAAAGAAAAGTCCCCTTGGGATGCTTCAGCAGTGGTTGGGCAGAGGATTTTGGAGACAAGATTAATTAGTCCCCCAAACAGAACGTGAAGTCTTGGCACCTTGAGACAATTACTATTTCTGATCATTATAGGGTTCTGTTCAGGTCCTTCTTTATTGTGGAAATTGTTTTGCTCAGATCTGAGACACATTGTAAATGATAAAGCCTGTGTAGGTTATCCACAGAACTTAAGATTCTCAGATGAGAGCAGAAGGAGGATAACATAGGAAAAAGTGACATTGATGAACCATCTCCCATTTCAGACTTTGATCCTTATGTCATGTTTCTCATGTCCTAGGCCACAACTTCCACCAACTGGATCCTGGAGTCGCAGAATATTAATGAATTGAAATCTGAGATCTACTCTTTAAAAGGACTTCTCCTGAACCGGTATGGACGGAATGTGGGAGCCGATTGTTGCTGGGGAAAAGGGCTGCCTTCTGGGATTCTCTCAATCGTGGAGAGGAAAGGCATTTCCAACAGGAACTGCCTCTATATCCTGTTATTGCTATTTTAATAATACCACTTTGCACTCCACTATCACTTTCTATTTGCAGGTCTCAAAATGCTTTTCAAACTTGCCTTAAATCACACAGTGCTTTGGGGAATTAATAAGATTTCCCCTCTTTGTTTATGGTAGAGGAATTCTCGTCCATTCCCCACAGTCAGGATGCCTCTCACCTAGTCTGAGGTATTGGCTGCATCTGCACCTGCATTCTGTTGTAGGAAGAGTCACTTCTGGCTGCATTCAGTTGCCCTGTTCATGGTCAGGGCATGACCAGGATGAAAGGAATCGCTCTGCAGCACAGCCTGTTCCTCTCAAACATAGGTCAGGTATAAACATCTTATAACATAGCAGATGTCTGAAATGAGGTGATAGAAATCCCAGCCTGTGGGACATTCATAAGAACAGGGATTAGATCTCAATTCTTATGAAAATTCTTTTTATCCAGGTATGTTAATTAGGAGTTTATGTAGCTTTTCAGCTATTGATCCCTTCACATGGATATGACTCCTTCCACATGTAACCAAGTCTTCCCAAGTTATCTGTTTCCTAAGAGATGGACTTCAAAGATCAGTCTAAGATTGGACTAAACATGTTCTGGATCTCAGCAAGTGGGCTTTTCAGAAGACTGAAAAGTATATTGGAAGTCTTTAATATCCTTTTAAATTCTTGCTACACCTCCCATTTCTCCCAGGAGTCACAGTAGGAAGCTTTAAAGGATTGAGGACACATATTAAGTTACTGTCTGTTAAGCTGGGTCACACCAGCCTCACTGCTGGGGAGAGAGCATCAATTAGTGACACCTCTTCACCGATGGGAAAGCTGCAGCTGGGGCATAAGTGCTTTTGGGGGAAAAAAGAAAACTTTTAGAGAGGTTGTTTTTAAGCAAAAAGAGAAATGTTTCTGCAGTGAGGAGGCAGCAGCAAAGAAGCCAAGAAATTCTCCAGACAGAATTTGTTGATTGCATTTATGATAGTTGTTGAATAATGCAGACATTAGTGCACGGCACCCACAGGAGATGGAGGTTTGCTCAGCAGAGTCCTGTGATGGCTGATAGTTCAGTCCAAGGGACTGCAGTGTGCCAAGCATGGGCACTCAGGGTTGGAGAGCAGCTAGCTGTGCTTTGCTCTGCCCTTGTCCCTGGCACTTGCCAGCTCATCTGAGGGGTGAGCCTGTTCAGACCTTGGTCTGTCACCTCTTCATACTCCCACTTTTCACATATACAGGCAAGGATGCACAGGGAGCACTATGTCAGACATGCTTTTTTGCTCTGCTCTTCATGGTGGATGATGCTGTGAGGGCACCAATGCTCCCCTTGCACTTATATCTGTCCTGTTTGGTACTTGGATTCTACTAGAGCTGGACATTAGCCTGCTACTATCATATCCATAAAGCCACCTGGAAAGGACTCAGAGACACAGGAGCCAGCTTTCCCAGCTGGTATGACTCCATTCAAGTCAGAGGAGCTGAACCAGTTTGTGGCAGCCAGGGCCTGGCCCAAACATGTAAAGTGCCTGCTGGGACTGGGAGAAAGGCTCTGGATTGCAATGAACCAGAATGCAATAGTGGTGTATCATAGTGGAGGTGAGAGCCAGGTGGTGAAATTCCTTGGCTCAGGCACAAGGACCTGGTTTGTCTAACTGCCTGCTCCAGTGGGAATTTTCTTTACCAATTAATTAATGGTTGATTTATGAAGGGACACTCATGTCTTTTTGCAGGCAGCATTCCTGAGTCCTGGCTTAATCTGTGAAATGGGCCAAATCAGATCATTTTAGTACTTCAGATTGCCCAGCTGGGACATTTTCCTTGTGTACAGGCTCGATTGCTGGATGCTCGTAAAGCACTTTGAGAATCTGGCTGGAGAAGTGAAGTGGCCCTGGTTTTGTTCATTTATGGCAAAGACACTTGCAGTTTCAGTCCTGCTTTACATGACTTCCCCAGTGCAAATACCATTCTCTCTAATGATAACTCTTCAGTATTTGTATTAAAACCCCCTTTCTCTCCTTTTCTTCCCCTCTTCCCCTCCCCAAGGAGGCAATTCCCTCCCTCCCCCTCAGCTCCTAAGATCCCGTCATGGCAGATCCCGGTGAAGCCGAGCTCACCCTCCAACCCTGTTGTTGCCAACCACAACAGCAGCAGTGACATCTCTCCTGTCAGCAATGAGTCGACCACCTCGTCCCCTGTGAAGGAGAACCACAGCCCCGAGGGCTCCAAGGTCAGCTGCCACCTGCTCAGCACAGAGGAAGCATCCAAGGCTGTGATTGATGTCACCAGCCAAGTGCGGATGGAGGTGCAGGGTGAGGAGGAGAAAAGGGAAACCAAAAGGAACGAAGAGGAGGAAGAGGACGATGAGGATGATGATGTCAGCCACGTGGATGAGGAGGAATGTCTGGGTGTTCAGACGGAGGACCGGCGAGGAGGGGATGGGCAGATTAATGAGCAAGTGGAAAAGCTACGAAGACCTGAGGGGGCCAGCAATGAGAATGAGATTGACTAAGACACCCTGGCTGCTGCTGCTGCTGCTGCTGCTGTACATCTTCCCTGGCCTGCTGCACTGTCTCTGGTGCCTCTCCCGTTTTGTGGAGAGAAGTGCTACCATCCCCTCCAGTGATTCTCCCATGACTGACCTTGAGCAGGGTCATGATTGCCTGGTGAACAAGGTGGGCCCTGTTCCACTGCAGGGCTTAGCAGTGTTGCAGTGGCTTCTTCTCCCCTTCCAGACCTCCTGCCCGTGAGCTGGGGTCACTGCTGGGCTGGAGGACCGATCGCCTTACCATGCACCACAGCTACAGAATAGCCCTCCTACAGAAACACCATCTCTCCTCAGTCAGCCTCTTGCTGCATCCTAGAGCCCTTCTGTCCAATTTCAGAAATCTGTCCTGAGCTCCTTGATTTCACAAGCCTTTAATCCCTGCATAAGGCCCAAACCAGTTCCCTGTTTCCCAAAATAACCCTCTGTTTTATTTCTCAAAGTACTTGATATTCTCTTGCCAAAAAAAAAAGAGAACGTTTTAACCCCAAATTCCTCACCAGATCTGTCTTGGCACTTCCAAACCTTATGCCAAGCCTCAGATCCCTGAAACTACCTAGTATCTAAAACCACTAAATTTCTGTGGGGTCCAAAGAACACTATTTCCACCCCATGTGCTTACACTCATCATAGCGGCCTCTTACTAGGGACTGATTCCAGGTGTCAGGGCCACAGCAAATTCCATGAGAACAGGTGGCTTTGTTGCTGATTGCTCCCCAGTAAAAGACGGCTTTAAAAGAGGTTGACTTCATTCATCCCAGTTATTACCCTCCCTCATCCAAAGACAAGGAGCTCACATCAGTTTTTAACATCTTATATGCAGCTGCCCTCAATGAGTGAATGAATTGAGTGATTATCAGATGCTGAAATAGTTGGTTAATTCTGAATTTTGCAATGGTTCTTAGCCTGGTTTTCTCCCTAAATGAGAAGAAACCCAACCTTAAGTGGTTATTTGAGACCTGTTCCTCTCCAGTGACAGGCATCTGCTTCAGCAAAGCAGTCCTGACAGCAGAGAGAACAGCTCCAGCTCTGAGGTTTAGCCACTGGCCCTTCTTGCCCAGTCCAGCCTTTTCTTGCCCCACTGGGGCCATACACAAATCAGTGAATTTTGAAACCTCTCATTTGCAGCATTGTGTTCTCAGCTGGTAAAATGGTGGTGTCCAATGATATTATTCACTGCATCAGAGCCTTTTAGCAGAGCAATTCTTGTAACAACTGAGTCTCACTGTCCTCACCAAGCAAGTGTGCTCGTCTGTGTGATCATGTATAGATTTCAAATATAAAATATGATTGTATATAATTGTAATAAATATGAGTTACCACTATTTAACACCAGGCTATCACTGTATTACTGTGGCTCTTATTCTGGGGAGAAATGTGCATGCACGGTGATAAGGGGAGGGGAAAGGGATGGTTACAGAAATTCCATCCATTTAAAATGTTTTCTGAAGGACATTTATGGTTGGATTTTTGCCTGCTCCAGCCCTGGAGGAGGCAGTGCAGAGAGCAGTGTCAGGTACACCATAAATAGCTCCAGCAGCTCCAGTGCTGGATTGTCTCCTATGGTGTAGAGTTTGGGATGGGTGGATGGATCATCCAGTGAGTGAAATGCAGCTGTTCTGGTGCCTTTGCTCCCAGCAGGAGGCTCTGCAGGATGTGGAATGCTGTGTCCTGCTCCTTCCACCCCAGCAGCAGGAGGTGCTGAAGGGAGCGTGTGAGGTATCCCACAGCCCCTTGGCCTTATCTGCCAGGAGGGAATGCTGTGCTGGATCCCATGACTGGTCTAACCCTGTCATCCCAGTCCAGAAGCCACTGAAGGAAGGGGAGTGCAGCAAGTAATTTGTAGCTACTGTAGCCCCATCGTTGTTCAACAGAAGGATTTGGCTCCCTTCTGAAAAATGAGGGATTTACTTGATTCCCGAGTATTTGGGTGTCTGGTACACAGTGACATTTTCCTGCTCAGGGGGAGTGAAAGGGACCTTCATATTACTGTATTTAGACCTGCTGCTGAATGTGATGATTTCTCATGCCTTAAATGGACGAATATCTTCCCCAGGAGTGAGTGAGTGTGTGTCGCTCTCTCTCCCTCTCAGTCTCTCTCTCCACTGTTTAACGTTCACAAAGAACGTCACGTTTAGCTAAAACAGGGCAAATTTGAAAGTGTTTAAAAGGAAAGGCTTTTCTTAAGAGATGGCACTTTTCATTTCTCCAAGCCAAGAATCCCTGTGAAAAGAAAACATGACTGAACGCAGGGATGTGATGAAAAAGTATTGTCCTGCCTGTGTACATTTTATATACATAGAAGGTTTTGAAAATAGAAAGTGCCTGGACAACAGCAGTTGGTGAAATGTGGAAAATATGTTGCTGAGGTATGTGCCTTGCAGAGTGACTTACGAGGTTTACAGTACAGGCAACCCTGCGGGTTCATTTTTTCCCCCTTTTCCTCCATGTTGCCAGTGTTCAATTCATTTACCTCAAGATTTCTGGTGCAGAGTAGAAGGCAGCTTTAACTGCTCTTTTCCATTCCTTAGTTTTTCCTTCTTACTACATTTACCAATCCTATAGATCACAGTTTTTCTTTTCTCAGACCTGATGAATTCCAGAAAACTCCATCAAGGCCATTGTTGCTCCAAAAATTTAACTCTGTGCCTCTGGCTGTTGATGGGGTGTTTGTGTTCTTTGTTGAAGAGATCCAACCCACCAGCAGAGATTTTGGAAGAAGCCAGACCATCTATCCAGCAGGTACTGTCATGAATCACGAGTTTTATTCCTCTGTCTTGTGTTCCTTGTCTTTCCAGCATAGCAACAGTTGTAGGAAGAGGATTTTGGTCCTTGTAGCCTGACAACTAACTTGTAACTTTTTTTCTTTTTTTTTTTTTTTGCTAGAAACAAACTCCTTAGCTCAGCTGCCCTGTGAAATGTTTACCCTACTCGCCAGTTGGCACTGACAAAGGCATCCTGTTAGCTAAGAGATGACCAGGGAAGGATCCTTTTTCCTGCAGAACAAGACAGGAGCAGTTCCCCACCACCTGGCTTATTCAAGTAGTTTGTTTTACTGTGGACTCTACTGTAGTTTACACAGGAAGGAGAATAATACTCCAGAGAAGGAGTTCAGTGGGTCCATAACATGGTTTCTGTAGGTCCTTGGTAGAGTATAGAAAGCAGAATAAGGGAGCTTCCCCTGACAGTGTCATCTGGGCACATTTCTGTGAATCCCTGTGAGCTTGTGCTCTCTCCTAGAGGAAACAATATCAGACTGGTTCTTCCCAGTAATTTGAGAATATAAAAGCTCCCTTTTCAGTAGGTGCAGGAGAAATGTGGTCAACTCAAAAAACGTGATCATGGGCGAAAGGGCTACAAGAGATGTCTCCTGGTTGTCTCCATCCAACCTTCCTTACCCCGAGATGTGACAAATTAGCCCTATGTGTACACCTGACAAATGTGCCTTGGATTTCACACGTGATGGTAAAAAATACAGAGTATGGTGAATATAGAGTTGTGACAGAGACAAGTTGCTGAGAAAGCCAACTTTGGGAACCAGGTGTTGTGCTGGTCCTGCAGCTCACACAACCCCCACCCCATGAACTCTGCCCTGGAACCAGAGCCCCAGCCCCTGTTCTGGCCACCCCCCAGCTGTGGCCACTGATTGTGAGAGCTGGGCTGCACAGGTGGGAGTGAGGAGCTGCACAGCACCTGCACAGCCTGGACACACACACTTCATATTTTCAGATCTGGACACACCCACTTCAGATCTGGCCTTTGCTCACCACAGTTCAGGTTCTTCTGGCAAGTAAGTGCTTTTTAATGTTCTCTCTTGATTTTGTCTTCAGTAGAGTGGGGGAACTGGCTGCATTGTCACCCTGCTCTGGGGTTTGTTAGAAGAGTTGCCCAAAAGTCCATCCTGGTGCCTGTTGTATTGTGGGCTGTGGGAAACCCCAGTGTGTGTCTTCTCCATTGCTGGCACTTGCAGTGCCCACCAGGGCTGCCTTTGTTTTTCCTGTTCTGGGGCAGTTCATGCTTGGGAAAAACAAAGGCCTGGGCAGCAAGTCCAGAGTAGCTTTTTGTTGCAAACGTGTTGAAGTCAAGGTCTCCACGCTTGAATAGACCTGTGGAGAAAGTGTTTGCCAAGGGCTTTGACACAAGAAGCTTTGGAAGGTCCTTCCTCTGGGTGGTTCTTCATGTTGAGCACAAGCTGGTTGTGGTGCCGGCCCTGCACGCCAAAATCTGATGCTGAGCTTGGAGAGTCTTCCAGCCTGGACTGGACCTGTCACAGCTCAAGTGCAAAGCAAAAGAGGGGCTTGGCTTCCAGGGATTGGAAACAAGAATAAAGAGATGGTGGGAGGTGAAACACAGGAAATCATTTACCTAAGGGCAGAGAAGAGAGCTTCCAGCCTTCTTAATTTTTGCCTTTATTGTCTTATCCCCAGCTATGCTGCTTTCTCAGGAGTCAGCCTTGGTGGGCATCTTTGGAGCTATGTCCACCTATTACACTGATGAAAGGCTGCCTCTTACCACTTTTTGTGCTCTTAAAAAGGAATAAAATAATGGAAATGTACCTAAGGTGAATTTTGAGGTGTCAGGGAAGGGAGAAGGTGGAGGTCAGGGCCCGACTCCTCCACTTGCTCTGCAGTACAAGCTGTGAGCTGCACACTTGCACATTGAGGGGCTGGCATGGTCTGTCCCAGCTCAGGCAAAAAAACAATCCCATCCCCAAAAGGGAGAAAGCACTAACCTAATAAAGGCACCAGCTGGACGAAGGGAAAACCAGCTCTTTGGAAAAAAAAAAAACAACCTCCTTTCATTAGAAAAATAATATATTTCATCCAAATAAGGTAAAAATATTTGAAATGGGGCAGAAGTGAGCACTAGGCAGCATCTGTCAGGCCCTTTCTGAAAAGGGGAAGATTATTAAAACTCAATTACAATTTATTTTCGTAAAGTGTCTTTCAGGCTAAAAATCTCCCCAAATGCTTTGCAAGGACTGCTCAGGGGTTACTTACACTATGGAGCATCTTCAAAGAACACCCTGTTTTCCCACAAAATCCTCCTTCCCTGCATCTGCTGAAGGACTTCATCCTTCAGGATTTTTTTTCCTCTATTTGTGCAAATAGTGTGAGATGTTTTATACTGGCTGCAAGAACAGCCTGAGGAGGAATGAGGGGGGAGTGACACTGTATTTTATGCTGTTTTAGGTAAAATACTTAGTTTTCTTCAAGACTGTGTCTCCTGTGTGAGAAGGTGACTGGCTGGGCAGGGCTGACTCAGAGGCTCTAGGAGTATATTTGGCTTATTTGTTGCCTGTTTCCTTTGTGTGCCTGTCACTTTGCCATCCTTCTTGTCTGCCTTGGTCCCTTTGCTTGGCATGGCTGATGTCCAGCATCCCTGGTGTTGCTTTTCCAGCCATCCCTCATGCCTGTCTCCTCATGCTTTTCCCTTTCTAACACTTCACAGACTACTTCCAACTTTATCCCTCTGCTTCCATAGCTGCTACTGCAGTTTTTTTCTGTGTGCAACTTGAGTAACACCTCTTGAAAATTAATTTCTTTAACTGATCTAATTAAACCAGAGCAAATTCTGGGGTGGACATTCTTTCATCTCTTTGAACAGATTTGCTTTACTTAAGCAGTTTCAACTGATCCACGGGTGCCAAATGCTGCAGCTCTCCTGTGCAGGTGAATTATTCCTCGCTTCCTGTCCTCTCAGAGTGTCTACAGCAGATCCCATCTGTGTGTGCCTATTTCCCTGCTTACCTGTCTGCCTTGGCACCTGTGCAGTAGCATCACATTTCCACAGCAGAAGTTTTGGGTGTGAGATGGAGGCTGGGGGTCCCTCTTGCTTGTTCCCCAGAATGAGCCTGGTGCAGCCTGGAACTGGAACATCCCACCGTGCATCTCTTTCTTACCTTCTTTTATCCCCTACTCTAAAACCCACAGGCAGAGCCTGCTAATCTGTGTAAAATAGTGGGAAAATCGGGAAGTGCAGCGGATGCTCTGGCAGTGGGTGTGCCCTGGTGCTGTGGAGGGGCTGGAGCTGTGTCAGCCTCAGGGAAGCCCCTGCACAGGGGCTGTGTCAGTGTCCTGGGCACAGACAGGTGGTTATGGTGCCTCCAGCCACAGGCCAGGGCTGGTTCCCTTCCTTGCTGTGGGCACAGCCAGCTCTGCCCGAGATGTGACTTGCAGGGGTAGTGCCTGGTCTCCTGCTGCAGGCACTTGCTTCCCTCCGAGGGTTCTCTGGTTCTGGCCACAGACCAAATGGCTTCGGTGCATCCTCTTCAGTGTGTTGGATGCAGAGCTCTGGAATTTGGGCTTGGCTGTGCCCTGGGATCTCAGGAGGGTCTGAGGGACTGTTTGTGACAGTGTGGGGCTCGTGGCAGAGGCTGCTGGTCACTTACAGAGAGCACAGGGCAGTACCAGGCCCTGTGGGAAGGGAAGGGGGCAGGGAACAGCTCAGTTTGCCTGTCAGATAAATCTTCAGCTGTTTACTTAAATCCTCAGTGTTTCTTCATTTGTTTGTTTAAGAGTTTCTCTGCCAAAAAAGAGCAAAAGGAAGGAGGGAAGCTGCCTCCGTTGGCCACCCCTGTTTAGCCAGGATGGGCCTGGGGCACTGGAGGGGCAAGAGCAGGACTGGGGGCCAGGGCACCCAGCCTCCCCCAGGGATCTCTCCCCAGAGGGACCATGTTCCCATCTGAGCAGTGCTTGGCCCTTGTGAGGGAAGGTGTGTCTGGGGGACTCCAGTGACCCAGGGCTGCCATGAAGAACGTGTCATCCCTTCCAGCACCTACTGTACCTACAAATGCTGTTCAGGGCCTTTCCTCCCCTCTTTGCCCTTACCCCTTTGGTAGGGATTGTTGCCCCCACAGTTGGGTATTGCCACCTTTCAGGTACTGGTGAAGTTTGTTCAGGACAGCAGAAAGACACCCCAAAAATGAAGACTTCCTGCCTGAACATTGGATTTCCATGTAACAGTTTCTGCCACAGGACTCAAAAGCATCTTGCCTAACCTTATTCTTTATAGATACCAATCAAATACACCAAGTGTAGTAAATATCACAAGTGCAGTCCCTTCACATGCTTTCACCAAAAGTGGCCTTTTTCCTTGTCCCAGTATTGGGCAAACCTGTGCATTTTGCTGTAGCTGTACATGTACAAGTCTGGTGTACAGATATATTCACACATGCGCTCCTCTTTCCAAGTTTGGTCATATTAAGCAAAGTTCTGCCTTGATTTGTAAAGAAAAATGATTTATTTCTTCGTGTACATGAAACTCCATAGACATTCCCAACAATCTCCATGCTATTTTTGTTCAGAATTGGTACAAGGTGCTCATTGACTTCCAGAGAATTCTTTAAAGTTCCTGTTCCTTTTGAAGATGATGTCAGACTTTATTGTCATATTTGAAAGCTTCAGTCTTTTATGCAGACTGGGGAGGAGAGAGATCTGGCTATAGTTCTTCTCCAGAGCTGCTTCTTTAAAAGGGGTTCTCACAGCCTTCAAAAAGGCAAGTTTGTGAGCACCATTTTGTGCCTGTGTGTAAATGCAAAGCTCAGTTGTGACTCAAGTGGTTGATGCACTCTGTATGTAGCTTGTGGCAGGATTGTTGGTTCGCAATCTTTCTTCTTGGAGAGGGTTTGCGGAGACCCATGAAGGCAATTTTAGAGGTCAGGTGAAGGTCTTAGCTTTAAACACTTGGTCCCCACTCCTTTGTTCACTTCTGTGTCATAATTATCTCTTGCTTTGTGTCATTATACCCAATACCCAGTGAAAATACTTTTCCAGGAACTCTCAAGGCATTTATTATCTCTTAGCCAGTTGTTAGCTGTTAATGGCTGGTTTCTCTCTTATCTCCCACACCTGAGCAAAGAGTGGGACCAACAGCTGGCTCAGTCAATTCCTTCCCCATTGTTTAACAGACCCATTTCCCTGGCAAGTCTCTGGGTCTTTCTGAATGTCATGATGTCTTTGGAAACCAGTGCTGGGCACTGGTCCCTGCAAGCTCTAAGTCATGCCCAGTACGTGTTGTGCGTCATCACAGCTGCTCTTCCTCTGTACCAGTAAGCATCAGAATCCTGAATTTCCTTGTCAGGGTGTAGGAGGCATTGTACTACTGGAGTAAATATCCTCCTGAGCCACACATGCTTTACTCACTCTGTACTCAGCAGAGCAAAGCCATGGGGAGTATTTCTGTGGGCAGGTGCAGCTCTGCAGCCCAGGGTGATGAGTGGCTGCTCTGCACCTAGTGCTGTGTTCTGATCCTCACAGCCCCGTGTGATTGTGCTCAGTAAAGGGAGTCAGGGCTGGAGCTGGTAAGAGCTTGTAAGAAAGATTCCTGCAAATGAAATGAATGCCCACTGCAGTGTACAGACTGTTCCTCGTAGGTCTGGGACATAAGGGGAGGCGTAACCCTGAGTAGTTTTCCAAGTAATCTCTAGAAATGCTGTTGCTGGACTATTTGTGAGACGCTCTTGTTTGAACAGTGATGATTGTCTTTCTAAGCCACAGTGATGGCAATTGCCTTCATTTTCAGCTAACACTGATTATCTGCTCTCTTTTTTATTTCTGTCCATATTGGCCCTTCTGGCTCCAGCAAGGACAGGTCTCCATGAGCTAAGGCTGACCAGGCGTGTTTGGTTAACGACATCTAAAAACCAGAATGATTGAAAGCAGCAGCAGAACCATCTGCTCTCCCATTCTGTGTCCTGGAATACCTTGGATGCTGCTTGTTTATGTTTGAGGTGATTGAACTTTTGCTGCCTCTATTGGTTTAAAGTCTTGAATTGTTTGGAGAGGGGAAGGCAGCACTGCTCTGCTTGAGTTTTGTGTTTGGGCTGGTGGCAAGGGATCCTCCTGCTGTGGGTGCCTGTGTCAGTGGGTGCCTCAGGAGACTGAAAAGGGGATATCCAGTGTCTCATGTGAAACAGGTTTTGTGGCTGTGTGTACCTTTGGTGAGTCCTGCACCCACAGAAAATGCTGTTACAGGGGTACACTTGAGGTATCAAAGTATAATAGCAGCAGTAACTGCGTGGTTTTTGTCCTGACATTAGAACGAGTGGCCTCACCTGGTGTCTGCTCAGGGCCTGAACACCCAGGGCAGTGGGTCCAGAGCAGCACCATCAGCAGCTGTGAGGGCTTGGAATGAATGTGATAGTGAGGCTTGGATTTGTTCAACTTGCAGCTTCTCCTCTGGCTTAGCCATTCTTTTATGAAGCGCAGTCAGAGTTCCACAGAGAGCAGGCAAGTTCCAGCAAGAGCTTTCAAGCAGTGAGTCGTGTTGCTCGTGTCCCCTGTCCCCCCCTCCCGGAAACACGGCCATGTAAATATTCCATGTGCTGTGGGCAGAGCTCCAGTGAGAACAAACCTCTGCGCTCCAAGGTCGGATTAGGAGCGTGTTCAGATAATGACATCTGAAAACAGGATGGCTGGGAGCTGCAGCAGAGCAACGAGGGGGCTTTGAAAGAGAGAGGAGTCTAATCCTCTCTGCTAATAAGGAGGCAGCTGCTGCCAATGCACCAGGCTTGGCAGGCACTGCTTTGCTGCTCCTGGGTTGGTTCTGTGACGATGGCAGAGGCACAAAGACCCAGCTGCTTTGAGATGGTTGGGGAAGAGCCACACGGGAGGGGTGTTCTTGTGTTCTTTGAGTAAAAAGAATATTGGCATTGCTTGGCTCTGCATCCCCAACAGCACTTGGCAGGACAGGCGTCATACAGTGCTTCATGCCAGGACAGTGCCCAGGAGTTCATCTGGCACTGCCAGGAAAGGATGGATGCACAGACACCCAAATCCTGCTGTTATGGCAGAACTAGTTGCGTTTCCAGGGCACCCAAGCCCACCTGGAAGGCAGCTGGATGTGCTCCGTCTGTAGGGTTTCAGCAGTGGCACAACAGCCTTGGGTAGGGTGGAGGGCCTGAGGGCCACCCCAGAGGCAGCTCTTGTGCAGTTCTGTCCTGGTACTCACAGGGCTTCCCACCAGGACTGGGGTGGTTGCTTACAATGACCCTCCACAGAGGGCAAGAAACCACAAGGGCAATCACTTCAGAGCACATCAAGTGCCGGCAACATGCACTACATGCACTTGTTCTTTTTCCTCAAAGTAACTTGCTTACTTTCTCATAAAAGAGCATCTACTGCCTGTCCTACTCTGCTGGTGCCACCCTCCTGCCTGAACATTCTCATCCCTGATTGCAGCCAGGACTTGGCCACTGTGTGGTTTGCAGGAAGAAAAAGCTGTGGACTAGCCAGGTAGGAATGGTGGTTCTGGGATGTTTGCTCCTGGCATACAGCTTTGTGTTCTTGCTAAGTTCTGCTCAAGGTGTGTGACTTCAGCATTTTAGTGGAGATAAGGAGATCTACTCCCCCCACCCCTTCCATGCAGGCAGGATGTTTCATTTCTGCTCATCTCTCTCTTGTGTGGGTGACAGGCAAACACGTCGTCTCGGGCTCTGGGTGTCACTGTCAGGTTTCAAGTGTGTTACAGCAAAGACAGTTCCACCATGGATCCACCACCCTGGGCTTGTAGGGCCAAAGCAGGAAGGGAAAAACCGGAATGTCAACAGTCACACCTCTCATTCCACATCCCATTTAGCAAGTTGTGGAGCTGTGAGTGTGAGGTCATGCTTACAAGTCTGCCAGGCGCCCTGATGGCACCTCCCATAAAACCACAGGGGGTGTTGGAAAAGCTCACGGCCACAGTCCATGTGAAGAGAATTCCCTTCCTGCTGCACTTCCCACCTAAGCACTGGTGCTGGAACAGTGACTGTTCAATGGCTGCTGGGCTTCCAAACACCCCCCTCTGCTTCAGGCTCTTAGAAACAAACCATCTCCTCAATCAAGAAGACAACTTGATCACTTAAAACTTTGGTTTTTTTTTTCCAGTTTTTATTGAGTGAAAATGTCAAACCTTGCATCAGTCATGCAAAAAAAAATCAAATAAATAAAACACATATATTAAATTTCTAATAGCACTAAATTCAAGTGGAAAAATATTCAGTTCTTAATAACGCAGGTGCTGAAGAGACCAGATTCAAGTAAATCAGAGCACACCATCCTGTTTAGGGTGTTTTTTTTTCACTTTCTGCATTTTTTGTCTCAAAACCTATATATATATCTATATATCTATATATATGTATATACATATAGATATATACACACACACATATATATGTGCATACATATTATTTTTATATTTATATATATACACATACATATTTATAAAACATTAAAAAGAGCATTGGTGGTTCAAGCATTTATTTCCCCCCCTCCCCCACGGAAAGAAAAAAAACAACAACAAAACAAAAAAAAAATTACACATTTAAAATTCAAAATGAGCTAGCAATGGCTTATAGTCCTAGTGTGCAATATGGATATTACAAAAGGCTAGAATCCTCCCTCATTGTCTTTTTTTTTCATTTTTGTTTTTTAAAGTTGGGGTTTTTTTGCTACATTGGAAAATTTTTTTTAAATTTTTTTTTTCTTTACAAAATTCCTTCCACGCAGACTTTAATCCAGTTGAGTTTGTGGCTAGAATGAACAATCTAGTCAATAGTTTTTATTTCATTTTTTTGCTCTTCAGCAGTGAATGGTAGCAGAATCAGGAGGGTCCATCTCAAGGTTTATTTTGTTTGGTTTTTATCTTGTTTTGGACAGAACAGTTCCATTTCCTCTCTCCCCTCCTCACAGAGCCATTTGAATCTCCCTCTTTCTCTGGTCATTCTTTTAAGCACATTATTTCAACAGCATTGTGTGACAGTCCCATTGATATGAGAGCCTGGAGTGACAAACCACCTGCTCTGACGGGGTCGTTGGGCTGGTGAGGCCCTTGTTCAGAAAAGCACTTAAGCTGGGGCTTAAAGCTGGGCCCGCTCAGAGTCATCTGCTTAAGGGTTTTGCTGAATTAAAGCCTGAACATGGCAGAATAAAAAGCTGGGTTTAACTTTGTTGACTTGTTGTTGTTGTTGTTGTTGTGAACAGAGACAGTGTAAGAGTTACAGGAACAGGAGGATGCTCTGGGGTGGCCACTGTGACCCTGCCATGGGGTCAGGCCCTGCTCAGGGGTCACCTTTAGCAGCAGCCTCTTGGGAAAGAACTCTCGTTCCCTGTGCCAGCTCCCAGAGAAGAGGGGATAGAAGTTTCGGAGAAGGGCTGAGATGTTAGGGAGAGGTGGGGTGCCTTGGGGGAGAAAATGGTGTGCATAGATAAACACAGGCCCTTCTGGCACACTCGGCCACACCGAGGGCGTGTGACACAGGGCCCATCCAGGCAGATCCTGCTCTGCTCCTGCCTCTGGCTGCCCCCGGGATGGTGCATCCCATCCAGTGCCAGGCAGAGCTACTGCACATGAGATCCCCCTTTCTCCACACACTTCTGCTTTCCCCACTGCTGTGCAGTGACTCCGTGCAGTCTGGTGAGACATGGAAGGGGAGAGGTAAAGCACTGTGTCACGGTGCAGGTTCCCAGCTCCCACCAGCCCAGGACGTGGCCCCTCCATCCCATGGGAGCCCCGTGCTGGCCCCTGGCACCAGCTCCGTGTGCCCAGGCAGGGGCTCGGTCCTGCTCCCACAGTCACTGATAGAGATCATGTTATTTCTGCAGTACAAAACAATCACATCTGCTTTGCAAGACGTGGCTTTTGTTACATCCAAGGATTCCTCCTGGAGCCCATCACCATCCTATCTAAGTACTGAACAGGGGGATAAATGTACAAGTACGGAACCTGCAGCAAACGCTGGTAAAGTAAAATCTTTTTTGCCCCATCCCATTTTGAGAAATTCCAGGGCATCATTCCGTCACTCTGCCCCAGGAACATGAGCTTCATTCTATTCAGGAATTGGGTTGTGCTAGGAAACACACAGCTGAGGGCAGGGGATATACCAAACAAAACAAAAACAAACAAAACAAAACCCCTATAAAAATAAAAGCCACACAAATAGCTGATAGAGGAAAAGAACTCCAAAGAATTAAATAAACTACAAACTAGTAATAACAATATTTCATTTGTTTTGTTTTCATTTGTTTCATCTCTACAAAATTCAAGTTAGAATTCGGAATCGTGCAGCTCCGGTCAGTGCTGGGAGTGTCAAGTCAGCCTCAAACCGCAGCGTTAAGGCCCCCCCTCCCCTGCCACCCCCTACAAACAAACACTACATTGAAGGAGAAAAAAAAAAAAAAAATTGCACACAATTAACCATATCTAAGGGCTATCCAGAAGGCAGGTGACCCCCCCCCATCCCCCTGGCATTGGTGGTTTCTCTTTTGTTCTATATATAGTAATAACCTTTACAGGAAAAATACTGTACAACTTTTTTTTTTTTTTGCCTTTCCTTTTGAAATATTATCTGAACATTCTGTCCCCACATTTATACAGCTGAGCTGCTTGTTTATAAATCAGACCTGATCTGCACCAGTTCCTTAGGGAAATAATTAAAAAAAAAAAAGCAACCTAAACTTCTTGAGGCCTTTATCTGTTCAGAGTGAAAACAAATCCTGGGGATCCCTTGGAGCTGAAGTGCTCATGGAGCTGAGGAGGGGAGAGGGCGCCTGCATGGTATTACTAAAAAATAACTGTTTTTTTAAAAAAAGGGACAAAGCTCAGACTAGCCTGGTATATTTAAAACTGGCACCAAAATAACTATTATCAGAATTAATTCATACTAGTCCTTCTGGAGCCCTGGTGTGTAGACAAGCCCTTTCAGGCTCAGGCAAGGATTTGGGGTCAAACAGCCACTGTCTCACCTGCCAGAACCTGGACAGTGTCCTGTAGTGTGTGTTCCCAGACCAGGCTAGGAATGGAGAGCAGGGAAGAGCTTGGAACCAGGGGAAAGCCCGAGCTGCTGGAGGTGGCAGGTCTCGACACAGTGTAGTTGCATTTGGTTATGCAGTGCCCGAGCTCCCAGCCCTTCTTGTCAGAACTGATCAGCACAGCCCCAGGCCTGCAGTGATTCTCAGCTGGCACCTCCCCAGCTTCAGGGGCTGCCAAAACCCGTGACTGGGACAGAGGTCCAGGGAGCTGCAGAGCTGAGCAGGACACTCACCATGGCACCCTGGACGTGTCCTGCCTTCTCCTCCCTCAGCAGTGCTCTCCCAACATCCCCAGGGATCTTGTCTGTCCGTGCAGACACAGACCTGCCTATCTGCAGGGCGAGGGGTGGGGGACTGGGACATACCCGTCCTGGTACCAACGCCTGGGGCAGAGCAGGGCACCTTCCCAAGGCAGCTTTAGTGGCCAGGACACTCCTCTGAGCACGGTGCTCCCTGTGGAACAGGGCAGCTCAAACCTCCTGAGATGGGGATACTGAAGCACCACAAAAACGCCTCACCCTCAGCAGAGAGGAAGCACCTGGGGGTTGGGATGAGATGGAACTGGATGGCAGATTAACCCCAGTCCTCCAGTGTGACAGACCCTTTGCTTGCTGTGTTCTTCCCAGGTAACTTCAGCTAAATCCCTACAGGCAGAGCAGCAGGGATGAGGAGAGGTGTCCTACAGAGAAAGTGTAGACTGAGAAAGTTTTACAATATAAATAGCATTCAAAATTGCTATCATTAACAGTAAAAAGGATCTGGAAGAACAGAGGAGTGTCCCATTCCCACCCCTGCTCATTCATTAATGCATCCTCATTTATGTGACAATAAATACCCACTCCCACCCTGGCTGTCTGATGCCATTCATTTAATGCTGGAGAAAGAAGGGGGAGGGGTGGAGAGGGAGCACACCCCTCACCCCTCCTTCCCACTGGCAAAAGCTGAGCTACTTGTCTTTGTGACACCAATTCCTCGAATTTTATATATGTGTGTGTGTGTGTACATTATATATAGAGAGACACACACACAAATATATATCTCTAAAATTCATTACCTGTTGTTCCCACCCACCCCCCTCCAAGAAGTGGAGATTATTATTATTATAGTACAACTGAAAACATGGAAAAATAAAACCCAGAAAGAAAACTGGGGGGATAGAGCCCCACCCATAACAAAGGGTCCCCAGATGGGCACAGGCCCCACGCACCATGCAGGGAGCAGGGAAAAGCAGCAGAGACCCTCAAGGTTCATGTCCGTAAAAAGGGTATTTTTTGCTGCATCCTGCCCCCTGTTCCAGGATCTGCAGAATGAATGAGGCAGCACCAGTTCTGCTGCAAACTGATCTCTTATGGGGCCTGGGGAGGAGCAGGGGTTTCCTTCCTTCCTCTCTCTCATGTGTGTGGCACGGAGTTTGTTTTTCATTTGCCATCCCGATCTTTGTTCTCACCTCATATGGGGTCCTCTTAGTAATTCTGTGTAAGAGCAAAACCAAACCACTGCCGTTGTTGTCTCTAAGATTAAGGAGAAGCTGCTGGAGCAGCGGTGGAGGCTGGGGCAGCAGCTGGAGCTGGAGCTGGAGCTGGAGCAGGAGCTGGGGCTGGGGCTGGGGCTGGAGTGAGGGCTGGCTCGCCCGGTGGCCTGGAAGCATCGCCATGGTCTGTGGAAGAAGCAGCCTCCTCTGGTTCTCCATCTTCCTTAGTGGCCAGGCCTTCAGGGTCAGGCAGCGATTCTTCAGAATCTGTGTTCAGGTCTTCCTCTTCATCATCCTCCTCATCGTCATCATCGTCATCCTCCTCTTCATCATCCTCCTCTTCTTCATTCATCTCCTCCTCATCATCCTCTTCATCCTCTTGGGAAGAGTCATCCTCGTCCTCCACATCACCAGAGCCAGTTGCCCCCGGGCCCCTCTCCTGGGGCGTGGTCCCGGCTCTGCTGGGGGACGGACCCTCGGTGACTTCTGCCTGTTTCTTGCTGAGGTCCAGGGAGTCGTTGAGGCCCACGCCGGCCGCGTTCTGCAGGAAGAAGAGGGAGCTGTTGTTGTCAGTGCTGAGGTTGAGGGAGCTGTCCAGGTTGATGGAAGAGTTCTGGATGTCATACTCAAGAGTGGAGTGGGCGAGGCCCTCGGGGCCAGGAGAGATGGCAGGCAGCTCCCCTCGCTCCTGCTTCTCGTGTTTGCGCTTGTGCGAGTCCATCTGAGACATCCCCACCACCGTGTGTTTGCAGCCAGGGTAGGTGCAGTGGAAATGGGAGCACTTGAGTTTGTACTTGCAGTCGGGCACCTCGCAGTCCACACTGGAGCTGAACTGGCAGAAGCCCGCGGCGCTGATGACGTCCTGCTTGCCGTGGTGCTTGCGGTGGGCTGTCACCTTGGTGCTGTCAGTGCAGCGGAAGCCGCAGCGCAGACAGTGGAAGTGTGTGCTATTGCCAGAGAACTGACAGTCTGGGAAGTTACAACTCAGAGAAGACTTGAAGCGTTTGAAATCATCCAACACCAGGTTGTCAACGCGGTCGTGATGCTGCGCATGCTTGTACATGTGGGTGCGGCCACAGAACTTGTAGCCACAGTTCTCCCGTGTGCAGTGGTAGTGGGTCACCTTGAGGGAGAACTGGCAGCTGGAGTCCTTGCAGTCCTCGTAGAGGTCATAGCGCCGAAATCCCTCCAGCATCATCCCTTCATCCAGCATCTTGCGTGAGGACGCGGTCTTGCGGCGCTTCCCGAATGGGGACATGTCCTCAATAATCCAGAAACGCTTCTTGGCCCCCGAGGCAGCTGGCATAGTGATGGTGTTCCCTGAGGAGAGAAAGCGAGAGCGGTGTTGCTGGCAGCCAGGTCTCTCCATCTCCCAGCCATCCTGGCAAGGTCTCTGTTTGCCAGGACACGACGCTGCAACTGCTCCCACCCCGCGGCTCATCCCTTGAGCTCTCAGTGAGCCTGAACTCCAGGACTGAGGGGTGGATGATGCCTGCTGGACATCACTTGCTCAGTTTCCAGCATATCCTGCCTTGCCTCTAATTGCTGCTCTGGTAAGGCGGCTCTTGTCCAAATGCTAACTGTTGCTTCTCTGGTTTGATACTCTCACAGTTTCTCCTGCTGCTTAATTAATCTCTAGTCCTGTTTTCCTCAAATGAGAATTGAATAATGAGGAGCTGCTTGTCCCAGTCCAAGGACTGAGGTGTGTTACTGCAGCTCACTGGGCTGGTAAAAGAGTTTCAGGGTGCTAAAAGCCAGTACACGTGCATGTCTCCCCTTCTCCAGGCTCTTGTAAAACACTACAATTGCCAAGGACATGCAGGAAGTGAAGGAAGATCCCATGCGTGATTAAAACTGCAAGGGGGGGAATTTATAGAAATAGGATGGACTTTGGCCAGGAGACCGCACCATCCCTCACTGTAATGAGCCTACATATTACGATGAGTGCACTTAGAAAGACAGATGGACAGATGTTCAATGGGGCTAATTCTCATCATCACTAGCCAGTGGACTCTGAGAGAAAATACCAGTTCTGCAGCTTTCCCTTGGGTCTCAAAAATCACATGATGCCCCTAGTAAATAAAGAGCCCTCATCTATCTACTGCTTTCATTCACAGGGCCAGCATATCTGGCTAGTGCTCCTGTCCCCCAGGGTCACACTGACATCAAGGACTCGACCTCATTATATCTATTAACTTTTTTTTTTTCCCTGCTTGCTGTTTCCAGAATCAAACCACAATCTCCACTATCAACATGCAGCACAGACAAGGTTGAAGGCAAGTATTTCTCACCAGGTGCAGAACTGTGAGTGTAATTGGAAATTATAGCTTGCAACTAAAACATACTTCTTTTTTTTTTTTGCCTCTCTTCCTGCTGAAACTGCCATCCTCTTGAGAAGAGGCACGATTTGTGACATGCAGTGCCTGGGGCCTGAGAACCTTGAATCCTTGTCTGGGAGACTGAAGGAATAGTCCTCTGTTGGAGTGGCATAGAATTATTTCCTCTCTGGCTGACGTGCAGATACTACAGGTGATAAATGCTATTCCTGCCCTGCTGGCCCTTCAATCACAACCCTTCAAGAGAAGGTGGTGACCACTGAGGGAACTCCCAGAGTTAACCTGGCACTGCAGGACACAAGTCAACGGAAGTGGAACAGGAACCTCCTCTCCCACATGGCTGGGCTGTAGAGGCTGCGGGATAAGCAAAGAACAAAAGGGTTTTCCACACCCATTTGTTAATGGCACTTGTGCCCAGACTGCAAATCAGGACAACAGCTTGGGGCATCCATGGTGAGACCACTGGAGTGACACAGTGTTTGTGGAAACTGCATGCTAAGGTTGATTTAACCAGCTACCAGAGAAAGAATAACTTTGTGTCACTGTGGGTTTGAAATTGGCAAGCTCTTAACTAGAGAATCTGTGACCAATTTACTCCCTGCTCCCCTCTGAACATCTGGTGTTGTAAAATCCAGTTCTCCACTCCCAGCCAACTCGTGGAAGTGCACTGGTGCCTGGACAATTTGCTGCTGTCCAGATAAACCCCTTGATTTTAAAAAAACTGCAGCCAAGCCATCAAGTCCTTTAGCATTAATTAGTACAAATGCTTGTATTTTCTGCCTTCAGATGGGAACATGGGATAACCCACCTTAGGGGAAAGACTCTGGATGGGAAATAAATAGTATTTAAATGTTAACTGGTTAAAACTATCCAGCTTTTACAACAGTTCCATCAGATGTACTTAAAACTTTAGTTAAAAAGCAATTCTGTTCCCTCATACAGGCAAAGTTTCAGAGTAAGGATCTGAAGAAGAGAGATGACACCTTGGTGCACTCTCCTCTTTTGGCACCAGCCAATGTTCAGACCCTGCACCCCATGGAACATCACAAGCCTCAGTGGATGTGATCCCAAGCAACTCTCAGTGGTAAGTGCTTGCCATAAACTTGTCTCTTCGACCACTAATAATGTGAGCATTCACCAAACTATACCAAGGTAAAAAAAACCAAAAGAAACTTAAAAATCTTTGATTAGGGGAAGCACAGCACAAGGTTAAGATGTTCAGGTTGCATGCAAATCAGTTAAAAAAGAAGCAAAAATACAGTTTCTCGTGAATTTTGTTAATTAACACTCCCCTGGACAGGATCCTTCTCTTGCCAAGTCCCATTGAGAAAAACCCGTGAACTTCCAAGTGGAGTTGGTCTCCAGCACATAGTCCCAACCATTGACCTTGGATTTACACATTTCTTAAGCTGGCAGGAAGAATGACTGGGACATTTGGAGGCTGCCAGAAGCCTCTTAAATGTGAACTTTAAGCTCAAATATGCCCTTAATTAACTAGAAAAGAGCTGGGAGTCAGGAGAAGAAGCCAAAACTAAGACACACCCTAAAAACCAATCCCAGCTGGAATGAGAATCTCCAGCCTGAGACATCTCTGATCTTAGTCACACATGGGAAACACAGCAGCTTAAAACTAAAAATCTAGCTATATTTTCTGCAGCTGGTTAGAGCAGATATAAATAACAGTGAGTGTGAGAAACAGCCTGAGCTGTCTGGTGATGTCATTGTGTGACACTGCCTGGACTTCACTAGGAAGGCAGCCCTGAACTGTGTGGCTTCACATGGAGCTCACAAGGTTGACAGACACACAGGATCTGGGCACCTCGTCAGACATTTTACCTGCCAAGATAAATGTGCAGGCACTGTGCTGGGTGGCCTGGAAGATCCAACCAAGAATTCCAAGTCCCATTAACGCCACACTGAGCACAAGTTTGCTCTGTGGCCACCCTGGTGTTGTCAAGAGGCTGAAAGTGGAGATTTTTGTTAGGTTTTTCTCATAGTTAGAAATTGGTGAGAATTGCTCTTAGGTATCTGAGTACCTGTGAGTGATTTGCTGTGGTTTTGGTTCCTTTAGCTGTGGTTACTGTGTGAGCAGGGCAAAGGAGCAGGCATGGACAGGCCCTTGGACAACGTTAGATAAGGCACAGAGTGACGTTTGCTGCTCTACTGACCCAAAGGTGCAGAGAGAAAAACGTGGGCAGGGTGAGTGGGGAAGGAGGTGGGCACAGGACACGGAGAGAAAGCAAAGAAGTGTTACCTGCTGCATCCTGCACTAAGGGAACGTCACTTTTTACTGGAGTTGGAGTGGCAATGATGGGCGAGAACCCAGCGGTGCTGGCGGCAGGCATGACAATGCCTCTGCTGGCTCCCAGAGTGGCACTGAGCAGGGAGTACGAGAGACAAGAGGGAGAGAAGAGATAGGGCAGGGTGGGGAGGGGAGACCTAAGCAGGGCTTGTGAGAAAGATGGAGGCAGAGATGGTGGTGGAGGTTGTGGTGCAGTGTGGGCATCATCGGCAGCAGCAGTGGCAGTAGAAGGAACCAGGCAGCCTGGAGAATGTGGAGAGAAAAAAAGCAGAAAAAAAAGAACAAAAAGGAAAAAAAACCAAGAAAAAAAAAACACAACAAAATAAAAACCAAACCAAACCAAACCAAAAAAAACAACAAAAGAACTGAAATGAGAACCCAAGAGCAGAAGCAATATGATGAAAATGGAAAATACATTCACAAATGTACGAAACAGAACTGTAACGGAGAAGGAACAGAAGGTGAGGAACTGACAGCACCAGGAAGAGGAGGGTTGTCTCTGCAGGAGGTAAGGTGCCTTTATGGCATGGAGGGAAGAGCCACGGGCTTTCAGGCAGGATTTCCTGACTGACTGGTCCTTGCTAATCCATGTGGTGCCTGCCCGTTCCAACTAACAGCTGTAAGGCTGCTCTGACACTTGGGTGGGTGCTCCCTATCTGGATGACAGTGGGGAGCATTTCTTAGCAAGTGTGACTTGAGCCACTACTGACACAGTCTGAGAGAGTGCCAGGAACCACTGCCCCTCCTCCAGAACTCTCTGGAAGAGCCACAATGTCATGGGGCCATTGCCATGACCCAGCAGTGTTCCTATGACACATGGCTGGCTGTGCTATGGGATGGCCTTTACCTGATACAGCAAAGAAAAGTAGGAAAATGTGTATGGAATTAAAACAAACTGAGGAAGCCTGTGCAGAACATCACACCTAACCCAGGGAAAGACAGCTGAGAGATCTCTGCTCACCACCAGATGGTAACAGAATTCCTAACAGGTATCTGACGCCTGACAAGCTGACCCTGTAACACAGAGCAGTGGGAGATGGCTACACCTTATCCTGGCAAACAGGAAACAAAGGCAGGAACTTACTTCCCAAAAGAGGGGATGATAGGGTTCTCCTCTGTGCAGTACTGCACAAAATGGAACGAGAGTTTCTGCATGAGGAAGGGAGCTTAGTGAGCTGCTTTTATACATTACTTTCTAAAAAGGTGGGAGGTTTTATTCCCTGTGTAGATAATATTTGTACAGTCCTGCTATACCTCACCAGTACAGCAAAGTGCCTGACTTCAGATGCTGCTCAAGGAATACAAAAAGGTTCCAGGGGAAATGCCAAGTACAGAACAGGCCCACAGTTCTTTCTTTCTAATTTTTTCTTAATCAGCTATTAAAATAGTCCCAACTCCAAGACCCAGGATAAAACCCTTTCTTCAGGGGAGAAAAAAGATATGCTGTTAGTTCCTGGATGCTTGAGGTGCACATTTTGATGAACCTTTTCTCAAGTGCTGGAGAGAGCTGGGTTAGTGTGAGGCACTACTGTGAAGTTGATACAGTTTATATGTTAAGGTGCAACTGTCCCTTGGCCTCTCTTCTTGAATTTTTCTCCCAAGAGGGCAGGCAGTTGGTGATCCATTTCACACCCCCCCACTTCTCCCTTACCTGCTGATGTACTTTCATTGCCCACTGGAGTGCTGGAGCAACTGCGGTCCATGTTGGAGGATTCAGAGGAGATCCCCCCGGGGCTACAGCCAGTGTAATCCATGTACTCATCTGTTTCAGTGTCCATCATGCTGGGGGGTCCCTGGAAGGAAGCTGGGGTTCCTGATGAGGCTGGGCTGGGTGCCATGCTGCCAACCTGGGGGAGATTTTCATTTCTTGGAGTGTGGCCAATAACCTGCAGCAAGAAAACAGGACGAGGACTTTCACACCAAAAGCGAGATGCCAAGACCAAAACCATCTGTCTGCATGTTTATCTCTCTCCAGTTCATGAGGGATAGCTGGAACATGCTTGTGAGTGGAACCCATGGCACTGGGACCAGGAGAGTGAATCTCCTTCCACTGGGAGCTCAGAGCATTAAACTTGGCATGGGCATCCTGGTATGAGAATTGTGATGCACTCAAAGGCTGGGAGTGTTAATCTTGGCACCAGCATCCTGGTGTGTGGCTTCTGAGGCGTTCACAAACAGGAGCTGTTAATCTTGGCATTGCTGCCTCACTGTGCAGGTCCTGCTGCAGACCCTGGGAACATGACTGTCAGTGCTGAGACAGGAGGACACGGACTGGCAGCAGTGACACACGTGGGTGCTGTGTTCACAGTGGCCTTGGCCTTCTCTGGACAGAGCATGGGTAGGTACCCAGAGTATATTCAAACACTGCACTGCCTGCCTACAGAGCACTAAGGCACGGGGAAAACTGGGGGCAGTGGCAGCCCAGCACCTGCTCAGCTCTGCCACATGCCCCGAGCTGTGGTTTCACCCTCATTTGGTTGTTTGCTGGATGGCTCTCTGGGCTGAGCATAGCATGGATCAGGATGAGTGCTGTGCATTCTCAGGACTGCTCAGGCCACCACTGCAACTTCTCCACTGACACAGGACTGCCAGTGAAGGAGATGCAGGTCAAACCCAGCATTTTTTGCCCAGCATGCACTAAAATTCTCAGGGCTAAACTCAGCACATGCTACAAGAGTAGTGAACACAAATCTATTTGTTAAATCCTGAGTTTGATTCTTGTACCTAAGCTTTTTGTGTTAAGACCAAAAGCTGCCACAACAGCAACACCAGTTCCTTGGCATCTGTGAACTCATTAAATCCAACAGCACTAGGCTTGAACAGTTCACTTACTGACAGTAGTTAATAACTAACAGGGACTTCTCATTCCCATGTTGTGGAATGAAAGAGGGTTTCCATCTTGCTTCTACAGATGGTCCTTTTTGTTTTCCATATACCAGATGATGTTCTTAGGGTCAGACCAGCCACAGGCATTTAAATAAAGCCACCTTGTTTCATCTCCCAAGTCAAGAGAAACAAAAGCAACTAAGCAGTAAGAACAAGCAGGAGATGGCAGGAATGCTGTCCTTTGGAGCAGCAGGTCAGTGCTGCAGCTGAAACTCTTCCATTTATTCAGGAAGCAGACAAACCTACTCTGCCAGTTGCTCTCAGTTATGTGTTAGAAAAGCAGCAACTGCATCACTGCTACTTCCTGAGAGAGGACAAGGGAGTGCCCCAGTAACTCCACATCAATAAGGGAAGAGAAATTTCAAGACTGGTATTTCTCCCATCTTAGGTGGAAGCAGCAAATAATTCTTTATGTGCAACAGGAAATGTTTGCTTTAACCAGCACGTTCAATTCTTCCACATCCTAAGCACTTTAATTTTAATAAGCCAATTGTGTATATTGAGAGAGCTGAGAGAGAGTGCAAGCTGTAAATATGATTATTTTAGTGTTATCCTCCATTTTTTCCTCCATAATTCACAAGAAGAAGCTGTTTACACTAAGCAATGCCTTGTTGTCTATGCTTCATCATCTTTCCTCACACTGTGTAAGTCCAGCCATGTAAAGCCCCCTTGGTTGTTCTCCCATATCCCAGCAGGACCCCCCAGTGCAGACAGACATCCCCAAGAGTCTGAGTACAAGTGTCCTGGCAGTGCAGCAGCTCTGCAGCCAAGGGGGCCAACACTGCACACGGAACTACAGCTCCAAGAACCAGGAGTTACCTGAGTGGGAACACGATCGAAGTTCTTCCCCAGCATCCTTCTCATGTGCTTTCTGGCGTGGGATGTCATCTGGTGCTTGAGCAGGAAGGAGAACTGGCAGCCCTCTCGGATGCAGTGGAAGTGGCTGTTCACCTGGTTGTATTTGCAACCTGCAGACACAAAACCCACTGTATGTAGTACATGAAGGCACTGAGAGGGAGCAGGACTGGGGGAAGATGATCAGGTGGAATGAAGCTGCTGCCACGTGGATTTCTGGTGGATCGAACATTATCAGTGGTTCAGAACAGTCTTGAATGTAAAAAAACCAAACCCACAATCTGTTGCCTGCTGGGCAACTGCAAGAGAGGATTAGTTTATACTGATTCAAGAAGTGAGCCTGAGCCTAGTCCCATCCCTCATTGTTTCATTGTAAAGAAAGGAACATAACCATTACATCTAGCAGTGCCTAATGCTCTCCAGTCTTAGCTAGTGCCTTTTCCTTTACAAAGAGAACAAAACCAAGATATTTAGCTGTATCACCGAAGTTACAGTCAAAAATACGCGCCCAGAATTAGAGACAAAAAGTTCTTTTTCTTTTTTTTTTTTTTTCCCTTTAACTGTGCTCTCAGAAAAGCAGTTTTGTACCAGCTCTGGCTCTGGACAGTGTGTGTTCTCTGGTCAGATAGGAATGAGCCAGGAAGTGTTTACTGCCACTCCAAATTTGTCATATAATAGGGGCAGCTACCGAACAACAAGCAATTCATTGGGTTCTGGCATACAGCACTTCACACATTCTGCTCCTCGTGGCTACAGCCCTGTGTGCCAGGAGTGTGTGTATCATTAACAGACAATCTCAAACAGCCACATTCTATAGCTGATAAATAATGGCTTGTCATAGCCAAACACAGCTGTATCAATAATCGTGTTCTGCTGTTCATCCTCCTTTGGTCATACCCTCAGATACACAGAGGTACAGACAGGCTCACTTTTCCTCATCCATTTACACCCATCCACCTTTACTTACATTTGTATGTTTTCATCTCTCTCATCATACACACATACATATATTTATACATACAGAAACATACATTAAAAAAATCTGTCATGTGTATTTGTTCAGAAATATTCACGGCCCTTAAAGCAGGTCAGTGCTTTCTGCATATATCTCTACATACACATTTTCTGCATATATTTCTACATATACAAAAAGCAGAGATGCCCAAGATGCATTCACAGGTTGGTATAACCAACACATCCACACCATCCCATCACACTGCCTCTATCTATGCAGGGTGCTGGCTAAATGTATGTTTACTGCACAGCAGGCTCAGCCTATAGGCACATGTACATCCTGCTGGATGCATGGACGCCATCCCTCCAAAAATAAACGCTGCTGACACACGCACAGCCTGCAGCTGCCTGGCTGCCAAGCAGCTCCTGAAGCACCCAGCCCGTGTGGAGCTCACAGCCAGTGTCTATGGCCATGCCAAGAGTGTGTTTGTTTAGGTATTGCTCTCCCCACAGCCCCACCTCTCCTGCCTTCCCCATCCCTCTGATCCCTGTGCTCTGGGACTGGGAACAAACAGTGCTGCAGGATGAAACACTATCAGCACAGGGCAGGTGAAGGCTTGCCTGTTGCCAGGGCATTGTGTGGGCTGGGTGTCATCTATCACTGTCCTGCTTTGTCTGGCCCTTGCTATCACCTGAAACACCCAAAGGTGAGTAAATAACAGCCACTGCTGAATCTGCTGCCATGTGCCAGTGAGACCTCGGCAGGTACTGGCCGTAGTGTGTTGACACTCATTACCCTGGTTACCACAAACAAGCTTCCATTTGGGTACAAATTCTTATGTATTCAAAGCTGAAAAGTTTGGTTCTGGTTGCTGTGGATGTTTCCCTGCAATGGGAGGGAACAGCACCCTGGAGTGTTATTCTGAACCTTGTTTTGTTCCAGCCTTTGTTCCAACCACGAGTGACAGGGAAGACCTGGGTCTGTGACAGTGTTAAGCCAAACAACAAGAAGGGTTAAGTGAATCCCAGGCAGTTCAGGATAGACTCTGCTGGAACTATCTTTAGGGATTCCCTCTGTTCAGAGCCCTGGATTTCATTCAGCTCTAGGTGCCTCCCCAGGAATCCATTCTACTTTCTGTTGTGCATTTGTTTTCCCAATTTACACTGGAGGCACTTGGATTTAATAACAGCTGGAGTGTTGCTGATAGTTCTGGCAAGTGGGCCAGCTCCAGTCTGAGACTGTGCCACATCCTGGGTGTTCCCTTATGCAGGATCACAGGGGCTGTGGAGAATGAGTTTGGAGGAGAAGGGAGTAGCTTATTACACATTCTTCTCCTCTCTCTCTCTCTGGTTATCTTCCCTCTGACTTGCAATGTGTTGCACTGGCACTGGCTAAGAAAAAAAATATCCTCCTGAGAACACCCTTAAACTTCACCCAACACAAGCAGTAGGTCCAAAAGAGTACAAAGTATAAAAAATAAACCCACACAAAAGAATTTTGATAATTAGATAAAAGGGAAAAACAAAAGAGAAGCTGTATGTCCACACAAATACATATATATATATATATACCATCCTGTGTATATCTCAGTTTCTGTCCATTACCTTGTGTCTATTTGGGAATACATGCTTCAACCCAGGCACATCAGGAACTGGACTGTGGTTTATTGCATTTCTTTTTTAGTGATTTAATGACCAAATACCTCTTAAGCAAAACCTGCTGGTTCTAATCATGGCATCCTTGACCTGGGCATGGGACAGACCACATGAGAAAGAGAACAGAACTCACCTAATCTGCCACATTCTTCCCGCTTGGTAAAATACTTGAAGCCATTGGCTGCCCTTCTCTCTGCCTTCTCGTGTTTCTTCACGTGCCAGGGCAGCTTGGTGGTGATGTTAGTCACAAAGTAGCAGCCAGGACGCAGACAGTGGTAATGCCCTCGCATCCGGAATTCACAGTGCTGGGGGAGCAAACAGGCACCTGGCTTCAGGCACAGCTAAAACAAAGGCACCCTCCCCTGCCTGCCACTAATGGTGTCCCTTCTGAGGTATCAACTGATACTCCAGATCCTGACCATTTTATCCTCCATAACCTGCATTTCACCTTGTTCCCTCTCACGTCTTTTTGTCTTGCTGTCATGTATTCTGCAACAGACTACTCTACTTTGAAATACCCAAACCTTACTCATGGCTTTCCCTGGATTCATCATGGATTTTTATTCTACTTTGTCTTGTGTTTCTCATTGTAGTTTCCCTTGTCCACTTCATCCAAGTCAAAGAAACCAAAAAACATCACAATTTCCCTTTTGATAGAAACCAAACATTTTGCTAGACCATGTAATTAAGACCCTTCCATTGTTCTCCAGGAATGCCACATCCAGCCTCACTCCTTCCTGGGGACTCAGTGTGTCTGATCCTTCTCCTCCTTCTCCCACTCCCCCACTCCAGCCAGAACTCTGCTCTGGAATGGCTCTTACCTGGTTTGGACAGAGACACTGCAGGGAATAATAAGCAAACTGGTCTCGCACATTCACCAGGTTATTGTTGGGGTTGATGTGGTCCAGGCAGTGGGATTCTGCTTTGCCAGAGGTTTTGCACACATACTTGCAGTTCCCAAAGAGACAGTGGAAGTGGAATTTGTTGGCGTACTTGCAGTCTGTTGCCAGGCAGGGATCACTGGAATACATCCAAAACCCAATCATCACCTTCACTCATTTCACACATTTGTTTCTTTGCCAAAATTTAATTCAAGGGGAGCCCAAGCTGAAGCCTCTGTTCCAAAGATGGCCCACAGATTTCCCATAGTCACCTTCCTCTTCATGGAAATTGAAACTGGCAACATGACTGCAATTCCACCCAGCCAGGAGCACTTTCCTGATCAACATTATTAGAGCACAGCAATGCACTGTGGGTTCTGTAGTCTTTGAGGGCCACTCTTCCAATTTAATGCTCAACTGAGACAAAACTCTTGGGCAACCCCACTGCAGGATGCCAGGGCTTTCCCTGATCACACCAAATCAGTACTGGCTTCTCTCACCAGCTAAATGGATTTGGTACTTTATGCCCTCTACTCATTCCATGGATTTTTGGCCCACTGACCCTTCAGTGTCAAAAATCCTGCAAAGACACCTGTATTTCTGCCCAGCTCTCATAAGGAATAAAAAAGGAATCAGTGATATGTCAGCATAAATACATGTCAGTATTGCAGCTCTGAGGGCTGGTACAGAGGGGACTGCAAGGCTGGGGGGACAGAGGAGGCAGATGGCAGCTCCAACTTACTTCTCCTGGAACTGGAGAAATCCAGGTTTGACCTGAGGCTTGGCGTTCTCCAGGGAAGTCGTTGCCAAGGGTGAAGCTGCCAGGTTAGGCACTGATGCTGGGATCTGAGGCATCTGGGATATAGTTGAAGCCAGCTGCTTCCAAGCCAGCAGTGTGGGGGCAGAGGGCACAGCAGCTGGACTTGGAGTGGGCACGTCGAGGGCAGGAGCACTTGCCATGGTGGCAGAAGAAGCAGATGGTGATGAAGGGGCCAGTGAAGCTTTATTCTCAGTAGTGGTTGAGAAGGGAGACTCAGAGTTGCTTTTCACAGTTCCACCCTCAGTTCGGAAGTGAAAACTGCAAAAGAACAGTGTTAATTCAGACATAAATTCTTGACTATTGCATATAATTTGATTAAACATCAACAAGAATTTTGCAGGAGTATGCAAACAGAGTAGCTGAGGATAAATCCTAAAAGGGGCTCTGAAAACTCCGTGGAAAGACTTAGGGCCCTCCTAGACAATCTGTGAATAGACAATCTGTGAATAGAAGTGTGTCTTCACTAAGAGGGGTGGAGATAGGTAAAAACCATGTTGAAATCAGAGAAATGCCACAGTCAGAGCCTATGGGGCAGCTTCCCAGGGCTGTGGAGAGAAGCCAGGAGTTTGTTGTAGTGAACCACAGGCAACTATCCAAGAGGAAAGACCAACTGTGCTAACACGTCTGTCTTAATACTTGCTACATCTCCTTCCCTTTAACCCCTTCAGACTCAGGCACATGCCTGGCTGCTGAAGGCCCTAATCCATTCTTCACTTGGACATTCCCTTGCCTTTAAAAGGAACTTGGGGTGATCTTGAATTGATCTCTCTCTTCCTGCAGTGTGAGTGTTGTAGAGCTTTCTCTAGAAAGCTTGCTCTCCCACTTACTTGGCGTGTTTGATGGCTCCATCCAGGGTGCTGAACAGGGCTCCACATTCCTCCACCACACAGTGGAAATGCACCTTGTGGAGAAAGTCACACTGGGCATCGCAGAAATCCTTGGTGCCAAACCTGGCCAAAGCACACAAGCACAGATCTCAGGGAAGGCCCCAGGAGAGAAGCAGGGTTGGAACAGATGTATTTTCTTTGGTTTTAAACTCTATCAGCATTCCCACAAACAACAGTCATCCAAGGGAATCCAGATCCAGAATCCACCCACCCTCTGCCCTGAAATATCAAGGTATGCCACAGATGGGAGAGATGAAGCATCCATCATCTGTGTAGCAACTACAGCCTGGACTGCAGAAATACTGCAGAGCATCATCCCTGGTGTACAGAGCAACAACCCTGCCATGCAAACCCCAGAGCAAAAGCCACCATTTTATTCCAGATATGTCTTGTGTCATCTTGGAGCAAATGGTACGAGGGCAAAACCAGCTCAGTGTGGTGACACTGCTGAGATTCTCTGTTTTAATAAGAGCAGCACAAATATAAGTGATTTCAGGAAACTCCAGAATCACAGGGAATCGAGAAATCAAGTAAGAAACACTGGCAGGAAGGATTTGAAACTTAACAAGGGAATGTTGCATAATTAAGATACAACAAACTACAGTTGCTCTGATGAGCAGGAAAGCAAGAAACAAACGGCAGCCTGTGTGGTCCCAGGAGGGACCTCTCACTAAGGGAGGGTGAAGGGAAAAGAAAAAACTCCTACTGGAGAAAGAAGGTCTGTGGATGTACAACACATGCTGTCAGTTACAGCTTGCAGGGAGAAGAGGAAGCAAAGTAATGGTGTGGTAAGAGAGCAGAAACCAAGTTATTGCAAACTAAAGGGGTTGTTTTACAAGGGCAAGAGGTGTTGAATCTTGAAAGAAGGCCCAATAATAATGGGAGGTGATGAGTCAAAAATGGCTGCACTATAAAATTTGCTTTGGATGAGAAAACTAAAGACAAAGCAGAGAATTAGAGATAAAATGAAGACCTTCTAGAAGAGCAGATAAAGGGACTGGTTGGAAAAAATATAATATATAAATATAATATATATATAAATATGCACAAATCAGCCAGTCTGGATAATGTATGTCCTGAAGTGCAATAGAAATTAACTCCCAAACCAATTGCATTACTATTTGCTGGTTTTGAAACCATAGAGAAGAGGGAGGTACCATGTAATTGGAAAAAAAAAACCCAACAACCCTGTCAAGGTACTGGTTCTTTCAGGGGGAAGAAAAAAAAGACAAGTCATCTTCGGCAATTATCACACCTCTGGCCTTAAGTTTTCCTTCCACTAAAGTAATGGAACAAATATTAAGAGGGAGGAGAAAATCATTAAATATCTAGAGGATAAAGGAACCATGAGCAATAAACAGCCATCAGGATTACAAAGAATAAATCTTGCCAGACAAATTTAATTGCTTTTTTTGATAGAATTACAAAATTAGTGGATGAAGGGATGCAATATATTTGGATTTTAGTAAAGCATTTTGATACAGTCTCGCATATGCTCAGAATTAATTCCAATTGGCCTGGATGTGATGGCACCTCATGGCTTGAAACAAAGGCTGATGACAACCAGCACCACACTGAGCTGGGAGGAGGCATCGTGTGAGTGCTGAGGACTTGGGTTAGTCTGAGCTTATTTAACATCTTCATTAGTAATCTAGGAGTAAACAGCGTGTTAGTGAAATTCACAGAAGATACTAAACTGGGAGGAGTTGGCAACCAGTGCAAGAGGAGAAAGAGAGCACAGAGAGGCCAAGCAAGAGTAGGGAAAAGCTTCAGAACAAGAGAATCATGTTTGGAAACACATAACTGATACACCTGGGGGTGTTTTCATACACAGGGGACTCACCAGAGCAACATTAAAAGCCATCCTGTGTCACAGGGGATGGTAAACATGGTACATGTACATTGCTCTGTATAGATGCAAACAGTGAGTTGCTTATATGGCGGCACAAAGCTTGTTCTGTGTGGGTGGTGACAGAGAAAGGGCAGCCCAGTTTTGCACAGTCAGGTTAAAGGAAGTAAATAAGCCTGGCTAAATGGAATGCTGAGAGTCTGTGACAATCTGAAGGGGGTGAACTCCAGCTGCACAGAGGGATTATCTGTTGTGGTTCGAGGGGATAAAATCAGAACTGCAACAAAATTACAAAAAGGGAAATTCAGGCTGCAAACATGGAAAAAATTGTGACACTGAAACTTATTAGGTGGCAGAATAATGCTCCCAGAGACGAGAAAATAGCCACACTGCCTGGCATAATTACAACTAGGCTGGACCAAATGCAAATGGACTGCAGGGAAGGATCTCACACTGGCCAGAGGCAGATGGACTAGAAGACTTTCTGGTCTTTTCCATTAAAGCCTGTGATTAACAAAGTGTCCACAGGCATTTGTAAGCGATTAATCTGTGTCAGAGCACAAACCCATGTGTCTGCCTGGGTGTATCTGTGTGTGCTCAAAGCATGTGTCTGTCTGGGCATGTATGTGCATGTGTCTGTGTGTGGGTGAGGTTTGGATCTGTTCCATTTTCTTTTTGTGTCTCCTCTCATACAACAAAACCAGCAGAAACCATCCCAGTTCCCATACCCATTATTCCCATGTCCCTGTATCCCCCAAACTCATGTGTTTCAGTGGCCTACTGCTATGATCAGAGAAGTGCCACAGGAAGCCTGGTAAGGCTCCAGTGACCTGTGTTTAATAACTGGGTGAACCAACAAACCAGATACTTTGCAAAGGAAGTCCTTTTCCCTTTGCTCTATTCCCAGGTCCATGCTCTCCTTACCGGCGCAGGTACATCTTCCATGGCTCAGAGAGCTTCTCCTGGACAAGTGCCTTCACTGCCTTGCCCAAGTACTGGGTTGGCTCCCCAGATCCAGCCTGGTTGCCATCTCCTTCTGTCTTGATGTTCAGCAGGTTGCCAAGGCTGGCACTGCTCTTGGACATCTGAAACAAGAACACAGACGCTGCATCAGGCCCAGCACACAGCCAGGGACACCCTCAGGACTGTCCCACACAAAGCTCTGTCTTCAAAGATTACGAAAAGACAAGGAGTCTGCACAGGCTGCCCCAACTGCATCAGCAAAATTTAATAACACCTCAGTCTTCTGCATCCTCCACCCAACTATCACAAAGCACTGGGCTGCCCATCGAATATTCATGGCTCTTGTTAAAGTAATGAAGCATCATGTCTATTTTGTAGATGGGGGAACTGAGGTGAAGAGAGACATCCCCTATTTGACTATGGAAAAGGCATACAGGCTAAAACAGTAATAGCTCTGTGCACCTCCTACAAAATGCTGGTCTCTGTACAGAGCTGTGGTAGAACTGGTAAACTTGAGTTTATTTAGAGTCATCTTGTCCCAGCCCCAAGGATGTCTTCCTTTAAAGTGAGTATCAGGTATGTGTGAGGGGGAAAGAGGAAAATGTCACTCAGCTGGGGAAAAATCCTGGCTCTACTTAAGTCCTTGAAAAATTCTTATTAATGTCAATAACAAAATGATGTCACTTTCTGTGCTAAATCCCCCACAAAGCAGGACTTGCACTCACAAGCTGCATTGTGTGAAAGGCTCCACATAGATTCTACACAGAGAAGGTTTAGAGGTCCAGGTGTGACGTGCAGGATAGAAGAAAGAAGATACTCAAGAGCGCTTAGAGGGAAAATTTTCTTTCAGAATACATGCACAATTTTCCAGACCCTTTCTTGCTCTGTTGTGCTCTCAGTTACCTCCAGTAAAATAGAGAATTTCACAGCATGAATAAAATGCAGGATTGGGCCTAATACTTGCACTGGAAACTCCACCCACTTGAGGATCTCAAAGCCCTTTATAAATATCAGTTAATTAAGCCTGACAGCCCCCTAAATAAACTGCAATAGGCTACAGGAATCCTGGCTATTTGAGGTTCTCTTAATGCCCCCTGAAGGTAAAGCCCCTGCTGCTGTGTGGAGACTGCAACTCTTTGTGGCTGGAGTCAGAAATTCAGGTCGTCTTTTTCCACTGGGGTGTTGGGCTTTCCAGTTCTGTAAGGGGCTCTTTTTCCTAGACAAACAATAAAGGATTCCTCCATGGACAAAAACTCTGTGCAGGAAGAGGAAGAGCTGAGTGTGATGTGTTCCTGAGCAGACTGAACTCAACTCTACAATCCTTAGTCTTGGAATTGGCTCCTTCAATCAATGGGTTCTGCTCTTTCCTGGTTTATGGCATTGGTTAATCCCATTCCTTTTAAAAAGGAACAAATCTGAAGAACTCATATTTTGCACCTGTGCTACACCTGTTTTACACAATATAAAGAATCTTATGTCAGGCTGCACACAAACAAATGCTCATTTTTCTAAACATATGCTTAAATCCTGTATTATCCTGGAGCTTTTCAAATGAAGTGTCCAATGAAAGACAATTTCCCCAACCTGGGCCCTTCAGAATGACTCAGGACCCCAGAGAGAAAGCTTACTAAATACATTTACTCATTAGAGAAAAAGCTGCATATTTGGAACCACTAAAGGGACAATACACAGGAACAAAGAAGAAATTAAGTTTAAAAGGGAACATCAAAAACCCAGTGTAACAGAGAGACAATGGAGGAGAAAAGTGACATTAAGGATAAACACAGAAACTAAAGAACACAGAGAAAAACAGTGATGAAATAAGAGAGAAAGGAGGCGGGAGATTATGAGGCAAAGTCACTTTGCCCTCTCTTGAGGCTTATATGGCCTTGATGCTTGTAATGCCCAGAGCCAAGGGGAGGGCAATAGTTACGCCTGTAAAACCTATCACACAGCAGAATATTAAAGCACGGCTCAAAGCCTGCCCTGATCTCCACTGCAGTTGTATAAAGCAGCAAAATTAATCTTGGTACAGTAGAATTTATCATGTGAAAGGGAAATATATATTTGAGATGATGTATAATTTAAGGAAAAAGTAAGGAAAAAAGAAACTGTACATTATCTAAAATAAATATTCTCAAACTCAGTAAAGGGGACTCTGTTGGACACCATTACTCACACCAGAAAGACAGAAATTGATGATTTTGGCTTAAAACTTCTAATTTTTTATTTCTCTTCCATAAAAACAAATTATTCTCCCTCTCCCCCAGTGGAAGAAAATGTTTTTAAGTAAATAAACAAAATGAATAACTATAAAAGGAGAGCGAGAGAGAAGTTGCCAGGTTCTGGAAATAAAAAGGAAAAAATAAAAAAAAAAAAGAAAGGAAACCTTTTGGAGCCCAGCTCTGTCTAGAAAGGATGGAAAAAAAAAAGGTGTCAGAGGCTGCAATATATTTCTTCAGCCAGTTCATTAAATTAATTCGTAAGCAGTGGCTCTGAAATTATACCCGATGAAAAATGGTCTCAAAATTTAAATGGTACAAACTCATCTTATTAGAGGCAAAACATTAAAAAACAAACGCATCTCTCCCCCCCCCCCCCCCCCTCCTGCTATCGTGGCTTTAATTTCTCTTGGTGGGGGGAATGAAAGGCGTTTGATGGATGGCTCTTACCTTATTCATAAGCGAGGATAAAAGAGATGAATTTGCCGAGACTGTGTGGCCATTTGATTCATTACTGGAACACACAAACCAACAGGGTTTAGTTAAGATGTGCACAGGGACTGTGAGTGCTGAGATTAATCCTTCTCCCTTCAAGCTGCCTCACTCTTCACCTGCTGCATCCGGAGGAAGAGAATGATGCCCACCCTCCCCTGGGCAGGCCAAACTCGCTGACTTGGGACAGCCAAGATGGAGAGAAAGAGGCTCCCTGGTCTGCAGGGTTTTAGTTCTTTCCGCTACTAAACAGCCCAGACCTCTCCTCCAGTGTCCACCCCATCACACTTTATGAGTTGACTCACAACCTCCCCCATGTTTTGCTCCTTCATCCAGGGACAGGGGAAGGAAAGGCAATGATCATGTGCTGAAAGGCAGTCTTGGGATCTCACACCATCAACAATAGCTTCAAGTGCTGGGGTCCCAGACAGAGGCTTGTTTAAATAAGAAATGGACAGGAATATATGCAAAGGTCAAAGTGGAGCTCACTTAGCCTCAGGATCAGTTCCTCTGCACTTTTTCCACACAGGACAATTCCCAAACACTCCTGTTCTCAGTAGAAGAGATTAGGCAAGTGGGACACATGCTTTGAGACAGATGCATTCCCATCCGCACAGCCATCCCCACAACTATGGATCAGCCCATGCCAGATCCTGACCAGAGTTATCCTAACACTCAGCTGTTTTGTGTACCCAATTTTCCTGGAAAGTGCTTCCCTTAGACCTGGTTCAACAGCCTCACAGCAGTGCAAATGCTGCTGAGGGGTGTTCTGAGGTGTGGCACTGGGGCAGCCTCCGATCAGCTTGTGATGACAAGAGCAGGAGTGAGTAAAAGCAGCTCTGCCAGTGGTTTGTTTTTCAGAGGGGAACACATGAGATGAGGCTCTCAGCAAAGAGTCAGGAGGTGCTTGTGAGCCCAAAAAACCATCTGGGGAATATAATGACCATCCCTGACTCCAGTTTGGGGGTATCCAACTCAGTCACTGTGCAAATGCCTTTCACCAATGCGCTGTGTCCTTGTATTAAGGTTCCAAAATTTCCCAGAGCTCGATGCTGGGAAGAGCTGAGTGTTCCTGCCCCCTTCTCTCACCCGTGATCCTTGACGCTCAGGTCCAAGCTGTGCTCCTGCAGGGAGTCCTGAGTGGTGGCAGATGATGATCCCAGGGCCTCTGCAGGTTCCTGCTTCACCTGGACTGGATTGAACCGTCCAGGAGCTGCTGGTTGTCCATTCCCTGCTCGAGAAAGACACACAAATTAAGTGCAAAAATTAAATGAAAATGTAGGTCTGAAATGAGGTTACAATGGCAAATAAGTGAAGTTAAATCACTGGCACCAGTGTCTAAATGGAAAAAGCAAAGAAAAAGTGTGGGGGGAGGGAAGTGCTGGGATTGCTGGTCAGCGTTTATTGCCAAGTTGACATGATGGGTTCTGACGTCCACTCCAGCGTGGAAATTCTTCAAGTGATAATTATTGCAAAATTATGTCAAAGTTGTCCAGGCTATGGGCCCTTTAAAGGAGAAGGGCGGAAGGAGCGTGGGGGAGACCTGATTCTCTGCACAAACTGTCATAACTAATTTGCGGGGCTGCCTCTTAAGCGTTTATTAAAGACTCTGTTAATGCTGAGGCAATGTGGCAGCTTTCGACTGCTAGTCAAGCCCCCTTCCCCGTCCCCAATCCCAGCGTTGCCGTAGCGACAGCGCCGGCCCCGACACTGCGCCTGCCCAGCAGGAGCATCTGCCCCGCCGGGCGATCGGAGGTGACAGCGACGGGACCCGCTCACACCGCGACCTCCTGCCACCGCCCCACCGACGGGCACCGCTGCTCCCCGGGGAGGAGGCCTGGGAAGGAGAAATTCTTATAAAAGGAGATGGAAAGGGGGGCGGGGGGAGGGAGAGAAAAAAATTTGAGAACAAATAAAAGGAAAAAAAAAATTTAGGAAAAACGGCAAAGAAAAAAGGAGGGGGAAAAAAAAGTTGCTGACAGGAACATGTCTGCAGAGCTTTTTTCCACAATCCCCAAGTGACTAAAATATTAATTTACCCTCCGGCAGTACAGCTGATGGCGAGCTGCTTCTCAGACAGCAAGTGGCATTTTATTAAAAAATAAAGGAAAATAGTTTCCTCAATGACCTTTCTCTGCTTTAGGAAACAATTTTTCAAACAATAATTTTAAAAGTATGTGCAAGTTCCCCTCCCTCTTTAATCAGATCACTTCGTCCTCCTCCTCCCCCATTTGCTCAGCACTCCCATACCCAGGGCCAGCAGCTGCTCCAGCTTTTCCATGCCCCTGGAAGGAGCTGTGGGCCAGCCCAGTGCCACAGGGGGCTGCCAGGTACAGCCGCCCTGCCATGACCCCTGGCTGCCCCCCCAGGAGCTGACTGTGTTCAGCAGATTGTGGAGATTCCCTGTGCTCTCCTGGGAGCCCCACATCCCTCTGCCAGGGCTGAGCATGGGCTATGACCTGTCTCGGGTCTGGGTGGCAGCAGGAAGAGCTCCAGGCTGCCCCAGGGGAGTTCTCATTCCTCATCTTTTACTCCCTCGGGGACAGGGAAGCACAGCTTGCAAGGACTGATCAGGAGAAAGGGCCTGTTTGTGGACTGGACCAACACCATCCCAAAATCCACAGCTGGGACAACAGAGCTGTGAGAGGAGCATAGAACCAGCCCCCTAGATGAGAAAAACTGGGCACTGGCTACAGGATCATCACCACTGTGCCCAGATAGTCTCTGTATAGCCTGCAAGTATTGGCTTTTTTAAATTTATTTCTATTTTCAATACAGTGTCTCTCTTTTCAGCCTATAGCAAACTACACGTGGCAACACTTCCTTCAGCTCTAAGAGCCTACTCCATTTGTGGGCAAAGCTGTGTTTCCTGTCTCACTTCTGGCCATGTGGGTATAGCCAGGCTTCACAAGAAACCATGCCAAGACTGCCCTCTCCAAGACTTGACACAACCAAATTCATTCTCCCATTTATGTTCCTTCACTACCTCCTCCCCACCTCCAGACCCATGGACAACTGGATGGTTTCTCATTCACTCTCCTCCAAATCATCAGGGACTGGTCTGCCTCCCACCACTACCACTGATGAGGCAACTCACCTGCTTCAAGTGCCACAGAGGGCTTGAGTGCAGCTGCTGCCAGCCTGGCCATCATAGGAGAGATTAATCCCTTGCTAGCAGAGATCCTTTCCATTATAGATGCTGCTGGAGCTGGAGAGGAAGTAGCTGCTGGCTCACTGGATCCTGAGACTGCCTGGGATGAGGAATCTGCAGGAGCAGATGAAGCTGGATTGGTGCCAGAAGAACCAGCAGTCATCAGATTAGCTGAGCCGGCAGGAAGTGGTGTAGAGACCCGACTGGGGATGATGGGGAAGAAGGATCCAGCTGTCCCAGGAAGTGCTGAGTTGGAGAGTGCCAGGGCCAAGGGTATATTGCTAGGAAGAGCCTGGGAGAGCAGGCCAGAGATCTTGGTGGCTGGTGTCATGCTGTTGGCAGCCTTGCTGGCCTGTGAGGAAGCGAGCTCAGCCGCAGAGGAGGGCGCGGCCGGGACGATGAGAGACACGGAAGACTGTTGGCTGGTCGGGGAGGCACTCAGGCTGGAGTTCTTGGAGCTCATCGCTGAGAAGTCAATGAGGTCGTCGTTACTGGACTCCTCCTGCTCATTATCCTTGGAGCCCAGGAGAGAGGCAGGCAGGCCCAGCACTCCTGAGCTCCGGATGTGCCGGCGCTCGTGTTTGCGTTTGTGGGAGGTCATCTGGCTGGTGGAGGTGAAGGTGAAGCCACAGCCTGCCCTTATGCAGTGGAAGTGGTTGGTGGCCTTGCTGTAGACACAGCCCTCATACTTGCATTCCTCGTACTTGTAGAACTTCTTGAAGCCATCCTTGGCGTAGGCATCATCTTTGATGTGGTAGCTCTTGTGCTTCTCAATGTCACACTTGTTCTTGAAGGTGAAAGTACACCCGGGTCTCCTGCAAGGGCATCGAGGAGGAGAGGGTGGTTGGCTGTGTGAGCAGGAGCGCAGCCCAGCTGCTGTCACCTGCCTCCCTCTGGGGCAACTGGGATGAGACAATGGCCAGGCTGCAGAGGGGCCAAGCATCTGGGACACCAAGGCAAGCAGAAATGCTGCCATGTGGGAGAGGTGGGAAACTCACTCCACTCTGAGGAACATTCACAATAACATGGGGATACAGGCACCCTCCGCTGAAAGTTCCAACCAAAACAACAGCTAAAGGGGACTGAGGTACAAACTGTGTTTTCCTACTCTTCCTGAGAACATGAGAAATCAATAGAAGAGCAGTTGTGCACAGAAGGCCCAGTGTGGCCCCAAAAGGGATGAGTTGGCTGGACAGAATCCTACCACAGCAGTGCCATCAGCAAGTGTATTAATGGCCTGCTTCAGCTGCACTCTGAAGAGCACTGTGATCTCTTTCTCAAATGAGTCTAGGATGTATTTTCTAGTGGGTATCCTCTCCTCAGATCATACTCCTGCCTTCAGAGTGGTCTGTGGTAACATCCTGCAAATCCCACCTGCCCTGGAACACGAGTTCTTTCAGGAGCAGTACAGAAAAGGTCATAGCAGGGAAAACCCTGTGCATTATGAAATTACAACTCGGCAGAAGGAGGCAAACAGACCACACAGCTCTGAGGCAGGATTCCTCCCCTTCCCTGCTGTCTCACCTGCAGTGAAAGTGAGTGGTTTTCTGCCCATAGAACTGGCATTCCACAGTGCCACAGTCCTCCGTGGCGCGGAACCGCTGGAACCCGTCGTTGATGAGCTGCGTGTTCTTCTTGTGAAAGTTCTCGTGGGTCATCACGTCAGAGGTGCTTGTATAGACCTTGTTACAGCCCACCTACCCCAGGCCAAAACACGAGTCATCAGCACAGTGGTTGGACAGCCTGCCATCATCATCATCAGTAATGAACACACAAGCAGCACATGTACATTTAATAGTTTCATTTGTGTGCTGCTCCTTGGAGTATTAAGTCATCACTTTAATTCCCTGATAGAGCAGTTGTGAAAAAAAAACTCAAAACCAAACCAACTCTCTGAGCATGAAACAGTAAGAATAAAAAGGGAGGGTGGAAGGGATAAAAGAGGAGCTCTGGATAATCATGCCTGCTTAGGGAGGCAGTAAGCAGGGTTCCTGTTCTTAAGGAGGAGGGAACACTAAGAGATTGCCACTGCTTTTTATTATCCTAGAATGACATGGAACAAAGTAGGACTTTCAACTATTTGAGGAATACAGAACTGAGTGGGAATTTACCTTTTTAGTCCTTTTGGGAGGTGAGGCAGGGTGGTGCAGCATGAGGCCAACCAACCTTTTGAGCTTGAAATAACGGGTTTCATTCTAGCAAAGCTTAAACCCTATGTTGAGCTATCTGAGCAAACTGGTGACTTTTTCCCTGTCACTGTTCAAGACTCCCACTCCAATAATTTTAAACTTGTACAGCAAAAGGGAATGATGTGACAAGCACAGAATGCTGAAAACCTGCCTTCCTCTGGGCAAAGCGGGCAACTTTGCCATATTGAGTAAAAAAACACTGGAATCTGAAAACGTCCTCAGCCCTGCTGAGGGAGATTTTTTTTCTTTTCTTCCAGCACAATGTGTGCCAATGCCTGCACCATCTCAGAAGTGAAGAGAACGAAAACACCACCCTTTAGTTCAGTCCAGGTTGATTCAAACAGGCAATAACAAAACCCATGACAAATTCCCAGGAAAAAAAAAAAAAAAGGGATCTCCAGCTACTTCCAATATAAAAGAGCCTCTCTCTCTCCACACTGACACCTTGAAAAAAGACAGGCCCTGCACAGCATTAAAAAAAAGAATTAAACAAAAACCTCCTTAGGAATAATTTGCAATGCAGCTCTTGGTGCTAAAGCCTAAAAAAATGTCAGTTTATATAAACAACTAACTGAATTTTATCCACACCAATTATGGACATAAAGAAAAAAAAATCCATGAGATGGATGGCACAAATTCTGCCATTTAAGCAGTATTTTCTTTAATTGGGAGTTTATATTCAGACACCTTTCCTGTAAGACACTGCTTACATGGGCATTACTTTACTGGAAGACAGTGGGCACAGGATGGAATTAGCCATATATAGTTGTGTAAACGAGGGTCTCTATTTGAACTCGGAATGACTTAAAGCTGTGAAACACTTCTTGTACTCTAAAAAAATTAAACAAATCCCATCCTGCTCAATTGAAGAAACTAAACAATCAATATTACGGAAGCGTAACAGAAAATGTCCTCAAGAGCAAGTCACATGAAGTTCCCAATTTATCAAATGCTGTAAGCACATGCTTCAACCAGCCCCTATTCAGGACAGAACTTGAGTGCATGCCTAACATTTAAGTATGTGCTTAAGCCCCATTGACTTCAGAAAGCTTACCTGACTTCAAGTTAAACATATGCTCAAGTCTATCCCAGCAAAGCATTTAAGCATGTGATTAAGGCCTCGTGACTTTAACTGGGGTCTTAAACGGCTGGGACAGGGCAGGAATGGAGCCTGACTTTTCAGAACAGAAAGGCTGTTGCCAAGGGCTGCCTGGTCACTCTGTTTCTAACTACAGCACATTCTCAGGCCAGTGGTTTAGGCCACAACTCTAATGAAAGGAGTACACGTCAAACCCTTGAATCTGAGGAACAATCAGGGTGAGGCCCAAACAGTCTGGTGTGCCAGTGTCTAGAACTGGCTTCAGATGAAGTTAGGGTTAGTGAAGGCACCACAGGGACATCTGCGCAGCAGCTCCAGCTCTGGCTGTGCTGCTGCTGAAGCCTGGCTGGCTCCTGAACATGGCTCCCAGTGTACACCACACAAAAGTACCACTGGTGAGGCAGAGGGAGAATTAGGGGGTTTAGTATAGATATGGCACATTATGGTTTAATTAATTTAGAAATTGAATATGGAGGAAATTAACCCAGTGTTAAAGGGCAGGTGTGTCACAGAAAAGGCTGGTTTCAAGGGAGGGACAGATCAGATTTGAGTGGAGCCACTTTGGAGGCACTGCAGAGGTCCCTGAATCTCAGAGAATGGCAGTTGCTTGAACAAGTAAAGTCCAAGACTGTAAGAAAACCTTGAGATCTGCTTTGCCTCACTGCATGGACCAGGCTTCTGAAAACAGGGAACGGGGCTTTCCTTTGTCCTTCCCAACACTTGGCAGGGCAAATGCAGTGAGGACAACTCTTCAAAGTGGTTCCTGCATCAGGAATGAGCAAAGCAGTCCATGAATGTCACCCCTGACCATCACCCCTCTGCCTCAGCACAGCCGACAAACAAGTGTTGGGCGGTGTGAACTCAAGAATCCTTCCAGATCACCCCGAGAAGGACACAGCTCCGAGAGTGCTCCCAGGTGTGCCCACCCTCATTACCTGCATGCAGTGGTAGTGTGTGCTCTTCCCGTTGAGGTGGCAGCCGTGGTAGTACACGCTGCAGTCGTCCAGGGGGCTGAAGCGCATGAAGCCGTGCTGCAGGGAGTTATCCCGTTTCTTGTGCATGTTGTAATGCCGGATCACATCCTGTTTACTGGTGAATCTCTGCAGAGACACAGACACACGGTGTAAGGGCACTGGGGGAGTAATCCTGGGGCAGAGCGGGGTTTTTTTGTGGTTGTTAAAAAACTTGTAAGCACGAGGAGTTTAGAGCTCGGCAGTAATCACCCCAAAGAGGAATTGTGTGCATGTATCTTCTTGGTAAAAGTAAACATGATACTGGGGTGATGCCCAGAACCAGATCCCTGCAGCTTTAAGACTGCAATTCTTCTAACATAATTTTAGCTGCTACTATCTCAAGAAGTGCTATAGTTAGAAAGCAAACCAGTGAACTAAACAGGCTGTAAGACTGATTCAAGCTTCCAAATAACTCACTGTAGTGGTTAGCAAGACACTGGCTGCCACATTCATGTCAGACCAGAAACTGGGAAAAACCCTCTGTTCTTTTACACTATCTTCCCTTTCTAGTTCTTCTGCCTCCCTACAAGGTAGGATGGCTTTATTAGGAAAACAGGGACACAGAACTTTCTGCCAGTCACAGAAAAAGATGGCAGTAGAGCTCAGAGCTAAATCTGTGCAACTGGAGTATCCTTTTCATCCTCTACCTGCTTGAAGGAATGAAGGGGTACCCCACTGTCAGAGCAGGCTAAGTGCCTTTAAAATGAAGCTTTTCATTTCTATTTCCCACAGACATCAATATTTAACACTGAAGGTGGGAAAGTAAATCTGATTTTTTTAAAAGAAATCAATATCCATTTATTTTGAGGAGTAATTGAAAAGGCCTGTATTCTAATGTTTAACAACTTTTCTAGTCTCCCTCATAGGAAACAAATGATTATCACTTCTACTCTTTCCTCCTATAATATCAATCCTGATCAATCTCGCTGGTATTGGCATGGGAATATAGGGATATAGATTTCAACAGAAATCCCTTGGAGGCTGGAGGTATGATTTCCCAGGGCGTACATACAGGATTGCTATTGCCAATCATTGTTAATTTGTGCCCACTTATTACAGAGCGTTACTTATTCTAAAATATATCTCAGCCATAAAATAATTTGCATTTTAAAAAGCAGCCTAAATCCTTATTCCCTGTGAGACCAGACAGCTCCTTTGCAAGCAGCTTCCAGACTCCTTAGGAAATAATCATGAGGCCAATCATAATAATAGGTTTTTCTGTTTTTCCATCCTTTGTGTTTCCCTCTTTCTGGTGCAGGGATATCCATGTCACAGTTGGGACAGACTCATCTCCATTACTCCGTGCTGAGCAGGAGGACCACTCTGTGCATCCCAGAGAGAAACCCTCCTTTGATCAATAGAAACCCACAGCCATGCTCAGCAGATCCAGATCGACTTCCTCTGCTGTGGTCAGACTCAGCCCCTGGGGACCCAGAGGTCTCCTGGGGCAGGACTGAAGTTGTGTCTGATGCACAGCAGAGGCCAACTCTGGGATTCCCACTTACACACCAGCCTGACCACAGAAATGGCAGTGTCAAACTCCCGGACCCGGGATGAGGGTAAACAAACACAGCACGTGACCCGCTGGCTTGACGTGGATACCCTGGCAATTCTCCCAGGAATTACAGCATCGCTCCTGCCCCCGCGCCTTCCCCGCAAATCCCGGCCTGCGCTGGTCCCACTGGGTGTTTTGTTGCAGATATTGCTGCTAAAAAGTCACTCGGGCAGCAGGAGGGAAAGAGACAGACTAACAGATCAGCATTCCCTGGTTTCAGGCACAATTTGTAACACAGCGCAATTTATGCTCTTGGTTTCACTGATATAAATCTGGAGTAGTTCCCACTGACTCGAGCTGATCTATATTCTGCTCTTTGTTGTAGCGGTCTGGGTTTGGTTAAATGGTATTAGATTGAGTTAAATGGGAGCAAAATAGAGCTCTATTAAATTCAGAATATATCCTGTCCTCTTTCAGAGCAGGAAAGTCAAGTACATGCACGGGGGAGGAAAGCACAGGAGGACACACACCTCCCCCAGTTGTACCCTGTACACTCAGGGAGCTGTGCTGGTAACTCTTGAGCACTGTTTTACCTGGTAGTTGCACTCTGGGTCAAGGCAGTGGTAATGTTCTCTGTACTGGTATGCGCAGTGTATGTGTCCACAGTGCTGACTGCCCGAGAACCTGCAACAGCAGAGCAGGAGAGACAATAAACCACTGTCCTGGCAGCACTGCCTGTAAGCAAGGTATAAATTAAGTCCCATTCCTGTTTTCATCCCACATGTTTATGGCATTAAACTCCATCTCCTTTATCCCTCCCAAGGATGGTGACCCTCCCTCCTTCCCTTGCTTATTTGTCACTATTTTAAGGTGCTTCTTGAGCCGGATCATTCAGGTCTTGTACATCCCTAATCTGTTTTTCCCCTTGAAATTCATCTCCGTTATCTAAGTTGTTTACTTGGGGAGGTATAAGGAAGGAGGGGTCCTTGAACTAACTTTCACACATTTCTAGAATTCTCATGTGTGAGTTTAGATACCACAGCAGCAAGTTTCAGGAATCTCCCATGACAGGAGACAAATAAACACTGTGCAAATGCAGATTCTAAATTTTAAGTATAAGCCCATCTAGTAGGACATCAGAAAAGTTGCACCCAGCAAATTTGAAAACTGACATACAGGGTGGGAAAATAGACCAGGAAGGCAGAAATGCCATGTAATACCTACAGTCAGTACACAGAACATATTGACTGACAGACACACCAGGAGCTGGCACAAGGGGATGATCCAGTAACGGGGTAATCAGTGCAATGAACTCTCTCATGTATATTCTAGAGGACCCTGGAAGAGCTGAAGAGCTTGAAAGGGAAAAGCAGTGGAGAGAAGGGGACTCAGAGGGGAAACATTCAAAGATAAAGTACCATCTGCTCAAAGGTTCCTCAAAGGTTCCTCACGTCACTTAGTGCTAAACACAGCAGGAGTGCATATGATAAAGGGCATGGGAAAGAAACTAGGAAGGGCAATGGATAGAAAGGGAAAATCAGAGGAGTGAAGATGTCCTGGGAAAATTGAGGCATGGAGCAGGAGCAGGGGAAATTATGGATCATTGTAAGGTGAGGTAACACCAGGCTACAGGATAGAAAAATTCGGGATGAAAGGCAATACTAAATAAGGCATTTCTCAAGCACAGAAAGGAAGAGGAGGTCAACTGTGGAGACAGTGGGGCCTCTAGGAGATGGAAAGGGGACTTAATTGACAGAAAAGATAGACATTGCTAAAAAATTAAATGACTTCTTTGCCTCAGCGTTCACAAAGGGAGACAGGGACAGATGCCAGGAGCAGACATGCCTTTCCCTGGGGAAGCAGAAGAAATACTGCAGGAAATCAGGATCACGTCAGAACAGGTGATTGAGAAACTGGAACAAACCTCAGCAGTGGAGAAGAAACAAACCACGAGGCAAACAGCAGGGCTGGCTGCACAAACAAAGGTGTGGAGCCCAGAGCAGAGCGAGTGATTCCTGCTCAGTGCCTGGAAAACTGCAAGGCCTGTCCAGGGCAGCAGCAGAGACACCGTGGCACTGACCAGGGACAGGCAGCTCCACAGCACAGGGAACCAGCTGGGCCTGCTGGACCAGGACCTTATGTCAGCTGCAACACCAGTAGCTCTTGGAGGAAAGAAACTTTACAGGAAAGAGAGAGAGCAAAGGGCTCTGCAGGGCTGGAGAACACTCAGAAAGATGAAAGACCTTGCTGACAAATACATGTCTTTGAAGCACAGCAAGTCAAAATATTATCAAATATGAGGATGCAAAATGACCAGAGATGCCAACTGGAGTAAAAACAGGGCCACACACCAAAGCGATGTGACTGTATGGGATGAGATACCTGAAACATCTCAGTTTTAAAAACAAAACCTAAACAGGCACTCCAGCACTTCCGACTCCTACCCTCCCTTCCATGTGCCACAGAAAGGTGTGTGTGCTGTCTGCAGCATGGGAAGGGAGAGGCAAGTGTTCCACCAAACCGTGTGCTCAGGGAAGGAAGGAAGCAGCAAGCCCAGCACAAAGGGGGAATTCTGCTCCCTCAGTCTGTAAGGCTGGGCTCCTAAAGGGTTATATTTATCCTGTGTTTCTTCTGACACTTGAAACAGTTCAAAGCTATTAATTTTTAAAGCACAGCATCTGTTTAGGTTTTTCATAACAGGAAAGCTTACACACCACACACTCACACACAGACACATGGGCACATTTACATGCACAGGCTCAGGTACATCAACACCCCTCTGAATTTACATGAACCTACCCACAATTTCCATGCACTCAAACACACCTGAAACAAGAAAACTCACAGACCATCTCATCACACTGATATGGAAATCCCAACTCCTAAACTGTCCATACAGGCATGTAGATTCGTTGCACAAGAACAACCCACTCCCTCTTCCCTTACTTTAATCGGTTCACTTTTATTTTTTTTTTTGTCCAGAAAGAACTAGTCTTGATCTGGCAAGAGTTGACAAATAAATAATAATAAAAATAATAAATAAAGAAGTCAGCATGCTTAGAGAGTGTTTACAGACTCATTACTCTGTAACGATGATGTGAAAGAAGAAAAAAAACCCACCCCAATTACAAGGGGGGAGGAAACCCACACAGAAATAAATATTTAAGCAAGTGCTGCCAGAAGCACCATCTGCTGAGGCACTAATAATAATAATAATAATTTTTTCTNGTTGTGTGAGAGAATGGATTATCCCTGGGCAGCTTTTGGCAGTGGCTTTGGCAAACTCATTAAGCTAATTATGCAGTACAGACATAAGAGTGTCGTGTCTCTCTTCCCCCCACCCCTTGATTTTAAGGCTTTAAACTGTTTTTAAAAATGTGTGTAAATTGAAGGGAAGTGGCTGTGCTGCCAACGGGCGGCTTGCGGAGCCTTTTAAGCAGGATGTGGTGTCCCTGAGGTATCTCACGAGCCTCCCCCAGCTACTGCCTGACCCAGGGAAGGGGCTTGCACAGCACCACGAGCACTGGATGCAGCTCAAGTGTTTACAGCGTTCTCTGCTTGAGAGGGCAACGGAGGACACAAAGGTGCCACCTCCTCTCCCACTTCAACTCCTGCAATCTAAGAAATAAAAGGGTGCTGCTCCTTCTGCTCCAGGCAAAGAGGGGCTTAAACCCCTGCTTTCCTTCCTGTACTCTCTCCAAAGGCAGTGAGTTGTCACATGCACTTAAGGCACTGCTCCTCGAGGAGCTGCTTGTGGCAGTGCAACTATCCTCTCTTCCCATGGGGTCTTCTGCTCTGTTTTCCTACATCTGGGCAAAAGGGAGGAGAGGGAATCACCTCTCATTCCACTCTCCAGCTAGGGAGAATGCTGTTCCAACTCTCTTTCCTTGCTGATGTGCCAAGATCTTCCCTTCTACTTTCCTAGCAGCTGACTGTCTCCCACAGGGAGACTCTCTGTAGACTCTGGCAAGGTGGAAAAGCACAGTACATATTCCCCTCCCTCTTGTTAATAAGTGCCCAAGTGCTGGTGGGAACAAATCCCTCAGCTTTATCTCTGGAGAGAAGTGTTTGCTTGCTTCCCTCACTGGTGTCTGTCTGGAAACAAGGGCCTTTCACTGTGAGCTTTCTCACAGTGCCGATGGGGAATTCAACAGGCCAGGGGCAAAGGCTGATGGACCTCTTACACCTCAAGCTGTAAACCAGCCAGGTGTTATGCAATAACCTCCTCTGGCCCTCTGGCTCTTATGGCACTGCTCACTTTGTCTCATCACAACAGTCTTGGGCTCCCTCTCAGCATTACTCAGTTCCTGACCTAAGCTCGCCCACAGCTGTGATAAGGTGCCCTACTCTGCACCTGATTCAGGGAGTGTTTCTCATACAAATAGTATGCTAGATTTTCTAGGATAAAAAAATCCTACACTGATGCCAAGAGCTGCCTAAACTTGGTTCACTTGTGGATACCTCCAGCCTACATTCTCAGAGGCAAGATATTCTCTGCTTGCCTCCTGCAGGCACTGGATGTGGTAGAGGAAGAAGTCTGGAGACAGCAGAGCAATGGACAGAAAGAGTAACAGTCAAGAGGCAGCACTCCTATTTAAATCCCGGGCTTCTGCAGTGAAACAGTTTTCCACTATTTGTCACAAAGTCTAACAGCTCCAGGGAGCTGAGTGTGCTCTTGGCATGCTTGGACACCTCTCACAGCTACTGCTCTCCAGAGCCAGGGAACAGAGCAAGTACAGATGCCAAGGGAAATGGAAGTGCCAATGCCTGATTTAAACACTTGATACAGATGGACAAGACCTTGTCTCTACCACCTCCACTCCACCTTCTTACTTCCAGCCCTCTCCCCAAGAAGTCAAAGACTTTGCCTACCTGGCAATATACTTCTGGTAAATATTGACGTCTTCGCTGACGGCTGGTTTGTCCGTGGGTAATCCATTCCTAAAGAGAAACACACAGGGCAGAGCTGGTCAGGAGGCAGGAACAAGACACAGCCTAAACTCCTTGTTTCTCTCACACACCGCTGACACAGGAGAGAGGGCCCAGGGAAGAGCATGAGCAGTTTAACCTTACGTTTAACCTTACGTTTAACCTCCCTCACCCTTCAAATCCTGTACCTCCTTTTCCGGGGAACCACACAGTTTGACTACCACCCCTTCTGCATGTTCCCTCTTTGCAGGACCTGGTTCAGTTTGTTGGACAAACTGAGAAGACAATCAAAAAACACTGTTTCTACAGAAAAAACGAAAACCCCCTACACCAACAAGTGATGGCCACATGAAAACAAACACCTCCTGAAGCACCTGGCAATGCTGCCCTTGTGTGCACAGAGGCTCTTCCCCGTGCACAGCTGAGGGAGAAGAGTCTCTGTGCTTCAGCTGTGAGCTCATGCCCATTTCCTGGGCCAGCAGTCACCCTGTGACCATTTCCTGTGACCAGCACTGGCACCCTGGCTCCAGCCCCTGGGTGAGGCTTCAGCTGCCTCTTTGCCTCACAGACACCCCAAAACTCAATGAGACAGATGGAGTAGCAAAGGTATTTATGTATTTTAATCAATGAGAAAGCCAACCCAACTGTCACATAAGCCTGGGTTATTTTACATCATTAGGAAGCAGACAAAAATAACATCCTCAGTGAGTTCAGCAAGAGGGAAAACAAGATACAGGGCCAGGCTCCAGCCTACCCAAGAGACAGGGGCATACCGAAGCCACACCCCAGACAGGCTGTACACCATTTTCCTTCTCCTCCACTGCTCCTCGTGACAGCCTGGTTTAAACAAGGACACTTTCGCACAGGGTTCACTTGAAGGTAGATTAGTTCAGGGCAGGTTAATAGCATTAGATGTTGGAGAGTTTAAACCCATGGGGAGAGGGTATGTGCATATGTGTCAGAGCAAGGGGTAACTCCCACCAGGTTATTGAATGCAGTGGGGACTGAGAATGGAAAGCCAGGGCCCAGATACCACAGTCTACCAGCACAACTAATGGGCTGCTGTCTGTTATCATGGAAGCTTGTATGTGAAATCTGAAGGAGAAGGGCTCAGAGCCCCTTCTGTTCTCCAATGTGTGATCAGGACATGGGAAGTGTCAGGCTGAAGGCCCTGGTCATCTCCATTCCTGCTGCAGCCCCATCATGATGGCCCTGAGAAGTCCTGTGGCCAGAGGAGGGATCACCATTGTCCTGCAAACCCAAATCTGCCAGAGGCAGGAAATGAGCAAGGGAAAGGAAATCAAACTGGGATCCCAGTGCAACACCACAGCAGATAAGAGGCCCACAGCCCCTCAGGCCTGCTCTGGGATGGCCACTGAACTCCAGACAGCTGAGCTTTCTGAAGACACTTCAGGCACAGAGTCCCTGGCCAAGTCACCCATCACAACAAGGCACTGTGCCTACAGGAATATTTACAACACAGTGGTTTTTAGTAACAGGAGTCCCTGCCTGCCATCTGGAGCACGTACAGGTTCATCCTGAGCAGGAGCCAGATGCAAATGTTAATTATCCTCCGCCCTTTCCCATACACCTTAACCATGAAGCTCCCAAATCTGTCTGTGGGCAGTTGATAAATGACGGTTTCACATGGAAGACAGGTATCATTACACAGCTCTGCCTTCCAGGTGGGGAAACATGGAAAGTGGGGGATGCACACTTGCCTGAGGTTGCAAAAAAGGTTCATCTCAAGGCCTCCTAGGTCTGCACATCAAACACAGAACAGCCTTCCTCCTTACCAGAGGACAAAGTAGTAGGGTGTGTATGATGGCACTTGCCACAGAAGTGCAGGACAGAGGTGACAAATGACCCTACAGGATTCACAGCTCTCAAGAGCCCCAGGTTCACAGTGAGAAACAAGTAAATCCAAACCATGACATGAAAGCAGAGAAGCCCCTCCTTTCCTCCCTGTTGCAGCCTGACTTACAAAAGTATCTCTTCTATAGCTCCCACCTCTGGAAGCCACATAAAAATGTAATCCAAGGTTTGGCAAGGCCTTCAGATATCTCCATCCAGGCAATGGCATCGCTGCAGAGATTGCTGGCAACGCATATGTAGGAGGTTATTAGTGGTAATTGGGCTAATGAGTTTGCCCAGTCTGAGGGGTAATTGAATCACCTCTATTTGTGTAAGGAACAAGTAAATTGAGAAGACACAGGCCTGGCCCCACTGAAGTATGTATATGTCTAACTCCTATGAAAATTGATGGGAATTAGGCACCAAAATGTCTTCTGAGTTCTGGGACAAACAAGAAGCCCCACCTTGCTAAGAGTAAAGTCAGCAGAGACTTGTCATGGAGTTAAATGGAAGCAAGAATCAGGTTCTCCTACAGACACATCTGGATGCCCAGGGAACCAGGAGAAGTAGTAAAGTAGCTGACAGCACCATGTTCCCTCCTCTTTCATTTTAACATATGAACTTAGGAGACAGTGGACCCTGGATTCATGTCTGTGACTGTTGATGGCAGGTCACATCCTTAGTGCAAATAAGATAAATAGAGATGTAAGGTGTAAAAGAGAAGCAGACACTTCAACAGAGAGCAAAAAGAAACATCACACAAACAGTGCAGTAATTATCGTGACAGAGACTGGGATTGCCCACTCACCCACACGCAGACTTCAGGCATGATCCCTCACTAATACAAAGGCAAGAAAAGTGGGAGGACACTTACTTGACTGTAGAGACTGTTCCAGTTGTGATGGAGTCTGTCTTGGAGAAGGTTGACTTCAGGTACTCTGGAGTGTTGAATGGCAATGAGACAGACTGCTCTGGCCCGGCCACGGGAGTGCTGCTGGGGGTACTGGCAAGGGGAGCAGGAGCCAGGCTGGGAGCTGGAGCTTTGACTGGAGTAAGCTTCTGAATGTTCCTCACATCATACTTGGAAGGCCGGCCTACCTTGCCTGTCTTGAAGGCGATGGCTCCTCCCATATCTGGGCTTCCTTCTCCAGGCTTGAAAAGGTGCAAGTACTTGACATTTTCTAGGTCATACTTGGAGGCCTTCTTGTAAGTGTTGCCATTTTGTGGCCTGATGCTTTCACCTGTCTTCAGCTTCTGAATGAAGAAGTCGTATTTGGAGGCCCGTGACATCAGGCCCTGCATCTGGGAGCTGCTGGGAGAGGGCAGCGGCAGGATGGTGGCTTTGGTCTCCGTCAGCATGGAGGCATCCGGACCTGGCACCCGGATGGGCTGTGCCAGCACCGAGGAAGGTTCCTTGCCCAGCTTGGCGCCCAGCTCCTCAGATTTGGCCAAGTGCATGGGCCACGAGAGCTGCTCCCCGGCCTTCAGCTTGCGGATGTACTCCTCGTACTTGGAGAAGCGGGCGCGTTTGCTCATGGCGTCCTCGCCGGGGAGCGAGGCGGCCGCCGCCGTGGCCTCTGAGGTAGCAGCGTTCAGCTTGTCGAAGCTGATCTTGCGGGCCAGCTCGTCCCGCATGTTCTGGTCGTCGTAGCCGAACATGCCCAGGAACTCGTTCATGGTGGTGGCGGCGTAATCCCGCAGTGAGGAAGCTTCCCCTGCGGAGAACCAACGGCAGAGTCAGGCAAGGCGCTGATTTTTCTTCTCCTCCTGTATCAGCTCGAGGAGCAGGGAGGGGGGGAGGGAGGAAGGGGAGAGGGGAACATGATCTACTGACGTTTGGCTCACTTGTTAGGTTTTACGACTCTTAAATTAATTTGTTTAAAAAAAAAAAAAGTAATTAATACTGGGGTAAAATAAAAAGAGTTCATCAATGCCAGGAAAATCAATTTCCTAAATGTTCTAGCCGATGGCTTTTCAGTACATTAAACAAAGTTTCATAAATGTCTCTGCACTCTTGCCTTGGCCTAATATGAAGAAAAAGTAATTTTACTGGAAGTGAGACCAATGCCAATATGCCGAGGTTTGCACAGCTCTGTCCTTGTGTGTGTGTTTCTATATGGAAGGAGGTACACAGAGGATAGACAGCAGTGTGTAAAGGGGGAAACCATGTGAAATTGCTGTGTGTGCTGGACAAGAGCAGGGCTGAGGGCAGGCAGGGCAGCATGGTGTGAAATGGGTAAGGGAGACAAGCAAGGCAATGTATGGGGTGGAGCAAGAGGAGGGCAGAATGGGACCATGCAGACCAGAAGGAAAGCAGCAGATGTAGAGATGAATTAAGGCAGGGGAAGAACAGCAAGGGCTTTGTGCATGAGAAACCTGGGAGTGAGGAGTGGGGAGGGAGGAGTGGAGAAGGCAAGATAAAGACAGGACAGCTCCCCACAGCAGCCACAGTCCTTTCCTTCCCTGGCACTTTTGTTAAGGGTTCACAACTTACTCCCTTCTCAATCCAAATGATCGGAGAGCTATTACTTTCCATGTGGAAAGGGGACACAGTGATGGCTGTGGAAACCTACAAGCAGCCTCCTGAGCAGCCAGGAACAGCTTCCAGTAAGACCAGGAAAGGGGAAAGTTCACACAGGTGAAAAATAGGTAAGAAACAGCCTTCTCTCAATGAGGATTGTGACTGAGGAAAGAGCTGTTGTCCTGGGCTCCAGAAAGGGGGACAACGCCTGTTCTCTGGAGCATGAGTCGGGAAAGGGGCAGGAAGGGGTTAGTCTACCTGAGCCTGATCACAGGGAGGAAGAATGAGCAAAAGCTTCCCCTCCTTGGGTCTCTCCCTCCCTTCCTCCCTCCCCTACTCCCTCAGGCAGTTTCACAGGCCACCAGGATGGGAAGAACACACATCTGGAGGTCACCCAATATCAGTGTAAAGGAGGAAATAAAGATTGCTCTGACGTGCCAGCTTGGATTCATTTAGGCTCCAGTCTGACACAGCGCTCCTCCTCCTCTCCCTCTTGCTTTCTCCTGCAGAGTAAAGATTTACTGTGTGCAGGAGTCCTTCAAACCTCCCTCGTCATCTTTTCCAAACACTCTGAAGCTCTCATGGGCAGGCACACTCCTTCCCAGGGAGCCAGCTCAAACCAAATCAACACTGCCTTAAAACAGAGGAAAAGGAAGGCACCAAGACAGCCATGGAACAGATCAGCAGATCTGGAAGATCCCTAGGATTTGGGAGATCTGACAGCCAGTGATGCCACTTGCACAGGCAATCACATCCACGAGAGTGTTTCCACACACAAGAGCCTGTCAATGAGCACTGTCAAAGTTCAATAGCCATCAGCTCCACCAATCAGTTTCCACAGGACTGTGTGGAGGAAGAGACTGCCTGCAACGGGCACTAAATGGGCAAGACCATGAAGGTCACATTCCTGCTCTGGGATTGCCTGGAAAGGCTGAGCTGCTGCAGCACAAGTGCTGCTGTGCTGGTTCCCTGTGTATGTGGTACTGGAGGAAGGCAAGGTGAACAATCCCTGGAGCCTGCAAGATGAAGGACAAAGCCACACCTGCTAAGTGCTGGGATTTGGTTTAGCCCAAAATGACCTTCCAGTTCTGGGCACTTAAGCCCAGCATTCTGTGTGGGATTTGGGAAGCCTGACTCTAGAATAAACACCCTGTTAGTCACAGAATGGGTGGCAACGCCTCTGCAGTGTCAGGCTCAGGTTGTAGCACAATGTCATGGGTCAGTATTAAAGGATGTTAAAGGCAGAACCATGTCTGCAGTGTCCAGTAACAAAACCTGCCTGAAGGACAACTTCATCTTTCACACACAGGCATATTAAATGATTTCATCCTGCTATATGGCAGTTCTCCTTTTTACCTCTTATTCTCTCTTCCCCACCTCCATTTCAGTGTAACCCTTTGACCCAACAAAAGTGAATAAACCCATGAAATCCCTACTGGGTCTAACACATCCCTGTTTCTGTTGAATCTTCTTTCCCTGTTCTGCTTTTTCTCTCGTTTTGGACCTGTAAAACAACTCCCAGTCTCCTTCATAATGCCCTGACTTCCATGCATGGAAAAACTCTAGCGAGCCTGTGCCAAACCGAAAGGGGAAAAGAATACCATGGAGAGGATCGGATAGGAAATTAACCTGTTAAGAGTGATTTTTACTATTTTTAACAGCTGCACTGGAAGTCAGCAAATGGGTCCCATCGTTGGTAACATGTGGCTACACCTCAATTGGTACAAACAATCAGATGCAAACCCCAAGCCTATAGGAAAGGGGGGAGGTGGTGGTTCAAACCTTTTTCTGAGCTTTGCAAAGTCCAAGTTTGAATTTAGGTTTCACTATCCTGGATTTAATTACTCAAACCACCTTGCATTCTGCTTCTCCTTCGCTCAGACTTGGTTCCAGACGACCACAACACCTTCCCTGATTAAAAACTTCGTTGGTGCTGCTCTGTCCAGATTCGAGATGAAACCCTGGCCAGTTCCCACTGCTCACTGCCTGGGAAGTGCAGCTTCTCTCAGAATCACAGAATCGTTTAGACTGGAAAATACCTCTAAAATCACTCATCTCGGCACGAGCCCAACACGTTCCCTGAAGTCAAGACAACCTGCACTTAATTGCTCAGGCACCCAGCCTGAAGGGTAGAGGAGGCTCTTTAGTGCAGGAAGGGAGCTGGCTCACCAGAAGGATGGTATGAGACCCAGACCACTCACTTCATGTATACTTTCAGCCAATAGTGAAGAGGTAATTATCACCTAACCATCGACAAACCCTCCTCATACCCACATGCAGACAAAAACGAAGCAGGACAAGAGCTGGGAAACACATCCCCATGAGGAGTGCAGAGCCCTGGAAGCCACAGGAAGCATTGTCCCCGTGTTTTCCTCTCCGTCCTCCCCACTGCATTTTTGTCTCCTTTTCTACGTGGTAATAAAAGGGCTCCCTCTCCCCTTGCTGCTGCTCTCCATTTGTGGGCATTGCCAAAGAGCAGAGATCTGTGTGTCTCAGAGCAGCTATCGTATCACAAAGGATCCCAAGCTAGCGAAAAAGGCGCTAAAAATAGCCTGCAGCAGCACACTATATATGGAAGGAAAAGCAAAACAGCCCAAATGGAGTGCAAGGTCTGGATATTGGGGGATGGGACATCCCAGCCAAGGCTCTGTCCTTTATCCTGCTTGGGAGGGAAAACACGTAGACTTTTGGGATACAGGATGATGAGCATTCATCATTCACGTTCTCCCAAGTGGAGTCTCCTCAGGAAATAATGAAGAGAACACCCCTCTGGTTAAAAACAGGGCCAATGAATATTCCAAGAGACTTAGCCAACAGCCTAAGAAAAGAAAGGCAAATATGAAAGCTTGTACAAGGGAAGCTCCTGGTGACTGCTTTAGCCCTCTATGTAACAGACAAAGTAAAGAACATGGAACTGTGAAGGAAAATCTCCCTCGGCATGTGCGTCAGAGAGCGACTGTGGAAAGGGATCTCTGTCCCAGACTGCACTCAGAAATCTCAGTGCTATATATAAATGTGCACAGGGAACTATGGGTCGGTCAGTGGGCAGGAGAGGGTGCACAAATGAATGAAGAAATATATCTGCACGTCCAGATCAGCTTCTGACACCCATCTCCTGACAGACACCAGCTTTGGGACTGCTGAACAGGATTCCCAGCTGGATCAGGGAGGAGGCACATGGCAAGACTGAGCTCCAACTCCTGAGTCCCTCATTTCCAAGGGGAGGCTCAAAAAGAAACAGGGAATGCCCTACGTGCACCTTTTCCACCTTTTTTCAAAGCATGAGGCTTGTATAGCACAGACTGAGTCCCTGATGCACAACAAGCCTCACTGTCTGAGCCTGGAAGGAGACAAGGGTGGCCAGGATTTGGTGCTAGTGGAGGACACAGGCAGTAGCTAAAAGTCCCATAAAGGGGACAGTGTTTGTACATATCATGACTCCAAGCAGGAACCCTTCTCAGCCCCATATAATTAGGATCACTTTCTCCATTGACCAAGAAAGCTAGTTAGATGCAGGATTTGGTTTTCTGTGTAATTCCTGCTTCTCACCCAAGTTTCCAGCTGCTGAAAGTATGGGCTCAGTTTTGAATGCTGCTGAGCACTGCCAGCCCTGGACTCTCTGTGTTCTCAGAGGAAGCAACTGGTGCTCAGAACCTTCAAAATCAGCTTTCCATGATTACTCCCCCAAAGCCACAACGACTGGCAGGACAGAACCGTATTCCTCTCCTTTCCTCTGGCTCTTGCTACCCTCCAACCCCCAAGAAAAAAACCCTTCTTTTTGGTATAGGCCGTTCCAGCTCTCACCGGAATAAAATTAACTTGCACCCAGTAACGTCAGGTCTGAGAGGACTTGGTGATGAACAGCTTAAAATTAATTTCCTGGACATTGAAAGAATAAGAGAAAGAAAATAACTTTGTCCTTTCCAAAGCACGGGATGTTTCAGTGTGTGCTTTTCAGGGAAATGTTGCAAATGACATTTATAACAGGGTTCTTGAAACAGACGCTCAGACGTGGCAGCACGTCTGTTTGCAAGCCAAATCCCAGGTGGCTGCAAATGTAAACTGGACCTCACATGTGCCATTACCTGCCTTAGACATAAATGAGCCTTCAGCCCCCCCAAACACTTACATGTTTTTGCATAATCCTTTGACAACACAGTCTGCAAAGGCATTTTATTGAGATCTCCTACCCCAGTGAGAAACCTCAGCTCATTTTCATTTCTCCCAGTTTAGTAACATTTTTTTTTACATTTAAGTTCCCCTCCTTTTAGTTTTCATAGCAAATAAAAGCTGCAAATGGTGGGGGGTGGAGTGGTGGCGGTGTGAATTAAAACAAACTAAAAAGCACAGTCCAGGCACAATCACCTTGTGTCTGGGAACGACAAGGGCTTTCCTATCAAAGGAAACTGAAGGTCACACTTTTCCTCATTGATCTTGCAATGTTTGTTAATTACTCTGTCACTGATGTGGCGAAGGATAATTAAACAGCTCTGTTTATATCTTATATGCATAATTATGTGCGCTGCCACTGAACTCGTGAAGACTAGAGAATGTGCCTCTCCAGAAGGGGAACGGACAGACGGAGATGAGTTTCGGCTGCATTATTAACAGGAGGAGGAAAACATGCGCGCACACAAAAGGAGGAAAGTTTGATGGATTCACAAAGTGCTGAGATCAGGGGAGGGGTGCGCGCAGGTGGAGCAGATTAGGGGGAGATCTTTCAATTACAGATTCAGCCCAGCTGAGTGACAAATTGGGGGAGGGAGCCGCTCTGCCCTAATGGAGAGAATTCAATTTACCTCAAGCTTTTGTCAAGGCTTAGCACTCGTACGCCCCCCCCAAATCAATCTGAGGGGGGGACCTGGGCATCAGAAAGGGAGCAAGAAATTCATCAACACCTCTTGCCGAATTCAACTTTTGAATCGACCGAAAACATAAGGTAGAAGGTATCTGAGCATAGGGAATGTACACAGAGTCTGGGGGAGAACACCTTGTAAGTGCACAGGAGTTGGTGTCTGGGACTGAGGCGGTTGGGGACACTGAGGTTTGGGACCGGCAGCTTCACCAGCTTGATCCCGAGCTCAGGGTGGGCAGAGCTCGAGGACAGGGACCCCTCATGAGGGGGCAGCTCCACCTCAGCCCTTGCGGCCAGGCCGAGGGTGCGAGAAGGGATCGCGACGCGTCTGATGTTGGGCGGCCCTGTAGGAGCTCCGTGGTACCCAGGAGGGACAAGAGCACGGCCACGGGCACGGCTGCCAGGGCCGAGTGCTAAAGCCCGGCCGCGCTGAACCGCCGCTCGCCAAGGGCTGCGGGACCATCCCAGCCCTGCCCTGGCTCAGCCCGTCCTCCCGCGGGGTCCCCCCGATCCATTCCCTCGGGAAACACCCCGACTATCCCCTACCTCCTGCTCCCGCCGCGGCCGCTCCTGCCAGAACCCTCGTCCCGGGGCCGCTCCCGGCCCGGCCCAGCCCGGCCCGCAGGTGCGGAATCCGCATCGGGAAGGGGCGGCCCCGCCGGGATTCCCGGCGCTCCCCCAGCCCGTCCCGGGGCGCGTCACCGCTGATGATGGAGATGCCGCGTGTGGCCTTGAGTGAGGTAACAGAACCCGGCCACCCGCCCATGGACATCCCGCGGAACCCACCTGGGATTTGCCACACGGGCTCTCCCTGCTTTTTTCCCTCGTGTGGAAATACATGACTGGGAAACCAGCTCCTGCCACGGCTATGGTCAGCTGGGAGGTGTGAAGGAGGGGGAGATCTGAGATTTGTGGTCCAGAAAGAGCCCTCCAGCCATGTCTACCCTCACAACACCCTTCTGGGGATGGGGAGGTTGAGCCTTTGGATGGTCCCAAGAACAAGATGCCAGGTCTCTGTGAGGGGATCAGGGCTCTCGCCCTCCCCCTTGGCTGGCAGGTGCTGCAGGACCCGGCACAGACAAAAGGAAAATGTGACCAGGAGGTGGAGGGGACAGAGGGCTTACCTGAGGTGGTTCCTGCCCCCAGCTTGGAGCCTGACTCGCCACTGGAGGACCGGTAGGCATCGTCCTTCAAGGCTGGCCCATCTGAATCCCTGTCATCCAAGAAGTTGCCATCCTGCGAGCTTCTCAGAGCCTCTGCCTCATCCCCGTTGTCTTCCTCATCGCTGCAGCCCTTGGGCTGCACCATGTAAACCCCTTCTGGGGGCACCTCTGCGCTCTCAGCGCCTTTACATTCCTTGCCCTCGGCTCGCCCCAGCAAGGGCTCCTCGTTGTACTCCCCGTTCACCCACTTCTCAATCACCTCCCTCCTTTTGTCCTCCTCGATCTTCTGCACGCGGCTGAGTCCATCCGAGAACTCTGTCCCCAGCTCCTTGGTCCCAGGCTGAGGCAGGTCCTTGTTGCTGCTGTCCCGCTGCGGCCCCTTGTCCGTGCGTGCCTGCTCGGCTCCCCCGTGGTCGAAGACGACCTGGCGGCTCAGCTTGGCACAGATGGCATTCAGCTTCAGGCCGCCTTTGCGCTTGGCAGCCATTGTGGGTTTTCCTGAGGCTGCGTCAGTGCATATAGTTCTTTCAGCTGGAAAGAGAGAAGGGAGAGAAGCAAGGAAGGACATTAGTGGGATCAGACAACTTGAACTCAAACAGCAAATGGTCGGTGCCAACCCAATGGGCATTCGGGCACAGCCAGTGTCATACTTGGAAAGGTGGAGCTGCCATGTTTTTCCTAAGCTCCAAGTGGAAGCCCAGCCAGGAGAGCTTGGTGAGAATGCTCTGAACCTGCTGGGACCAAGGGATGCCACTGGCCTTGAGAAAGAGGCATGGGTTTATGCTGTGACAGAACTGGGCTCAGAAGGCCCCAACATCTCAGGCAGGTGAGCACGCTATGGAGCAGCCTTTGCTCCTGCCCGAGGCAGGACACAAGGTCAGTTAAAAGCCTGTCTTGCACTGTCCTTCAGACTGCAGCACCACCTGCTTTAAGTCCCCACCTCCATCCTAGATGTGCTGAGTGCCAAAGCCACACCAGCCAGTGACTACATCCAAGCACCCCTAACAGGGAGAACAGCCCACCAAGCCCAACCCTATGGACAGTGAGGAATTCACCTAATGGGTGAACATTATTCTCAGAGACAAGAACCAGTATTCGCCAAAAGAACTAGTATGGAGGACAGACACCCTGGCCAAGAGTGTGTGCTGGAGCACCAGAACAGACCAGGGTGTGACAGTTGTACAGGAGAAAATTGCTGTGGGTTGGCATTGGCTGATCAGGCCCCTTTGCCTGCTCGCTCTCACACACAGGAAATTCTGCTCTCATACTTCCCAGCACAATCAGCTAATTAGTGTGAGTTTGTTATTTTAATGTAGTTTATTCATATGTGACAGCTAGTAAAGGAGGGGTAAGAGAAGGTGGGGGGAAGAGAAGAAGATGGTAAGGTCTTAACTTCAAGGTCACAGAGCATCTTGAACTAAATGGTCCCTATCAGAGTCACTTGCATGATTATTGTACCAACAATTAACAAGATTCAATTGCAAATAAAAGCAAAAAAACTTATTCTAAAGCAGCTGCATTGTCTCATTGCCCTCTTTATTTCTCATACCTCTGAGAGATGCCCAGGCTAAGCAGGGATAAAGGTCCCAGGCTGGAGTGGACACACAGCCTGTCTCTTCCCCCACAGAAGAGCTGAAGCAGACCCTGCCTTGTCCCAGGGCTCAGGAACAGCACCCAATATACAGCTGCTGGTTACACACACACCACTGGAGTTACTGTGGGGACACTGCTGGAAGTGCCTCTAAAATGGGCTCTTGGACTTTACATCATGCAGAAAGAGGGGTTGGTCACATGGAGAGCAAACAGAACCCATTACAGACCTCGAATGGTGAGACTCCATTGCACAGGAGTCCCTCATGGCAGCTCAGCCCACACCTCCCTGTCACCAGCACAAAGGTGCTGCTCCACAGAAGCACAGTGAGATTAATCAGACCCCCTACAACGCATCCAGAAGCCACCGTGACAGCCCCTAATCCCGTAACATGACAGCCCAATACAAACAGACTGAAACTTTAGACCTGCTGTCCAAGAGCCAGAGAATGGCTGCTTAGCGTAAACTCCTGACAGCTTCAGACACGCTTCCCTGTCAAGGACTGCAAGAAAAATAACCCCCCGACAAATATATCAGCCCCCCACACAAAGAGAGGCAAAATGTACTCCTCCACTTTCCCAAGGCAACCCCTGGCACTAACACCTACGTGCAATCATGCTTTCATGAAGGGAAAGCACACATTGCCCCCAAACACGTACCTCCCCATCTAGAAATTATAGCTGTTCAGGAGCTGTGTGTATGCGCTGGCACACTCCATAAACGTAGTCCTACACGTACAGGTTAAGAAGTCCCATCTCCCCAAAATACATTCCTGTGCGTTCCCCCACGCATTTCCCTCTCACACATTCTCCAGCACTCGCGCATACAGATGGGCACAGGCAGACGCCCGGGAAGCTGCGAGTCTCTGTGTGCTGGCACCTTCCCTTCCCAACGCATTCCCACTCTATTTAGGGCAGAAAGTGAAGGCCGATCCCATGTGCAACTGGTACCACAGAGGGAATCTCGGGAGGCTGCTGTGAGCTCCAACTGGAGCCTGGCCAGGACACCTACGGCTCCCGCCCGTGTGCTCGGGCGAAGGGCCAGCGGAGCCCCGGTGCTGCGGGGGGTTGGGACGGTGCCTCCCGTGCCGGGAGGTGCCTGCCCGGGGCCGGGGCACTGGGTCACCACGGAATCACCAGCCACTCTCCCGAACTGCCCGGTGATTCCACGTTCTCACGGCACGCAGCCCAGCTTAACTGGTGAGATCAGCACCGCTCGCAGCTGGAGATAACTGGGAGGCAGACACGCGGCAGCCCAAACCCCCGCTGCCCTCCCCCTTCCTGCGAGGAGGGCAGGTCCCATTATTCTGGTCTGGAGGTGAGCAGCCAAGTGTGTGCACCAGCCGGCAAATGAATATATAAATATTTATTCAAAGGAAGAGAGGAACAGACGTTCCCGAGGCTGCACTTGCCGCGTACGCAGCAACTCCGGGGAGCCTGCAACTTCTCTTCCATTCCTGTTCCTGCCTCCTTGCACCTCACACACCCTGGCTTTGCCCCTCTGCCTCCACAGCTTCTGCCCCCCGCTCCTGCCCTACCCCTTGGTATCTTTCCTGTCCCTTCTCCTTGTGTTTGGGATTTTTCTCTTTAACATTTTGAGTATCCTTTCTTAAAGTTTAAGTTAAAAATAAAGCAAGTTCTGAAACTGTATCATTTCCCTGATCTATAAAGCTCCCAGAGACCTTCCTGGGATGGGATTTGCCCTGTAATACCTGGGATCCTGCACATCTCCATCCCACCTATCCCATATGGCTGGAAATCAGAACTCCCAGCTTCTCCTGCCAACCATGCAACCGCCTCTCCACAAGTCTGGACACATCATTTTATCTTTCCATTGCTTTATTTCCTTGTCTATGGAATAGCAGGGACATTACCTGTATCCCTCTTTTAGCCTGTGAAGTTCACAATCAGAGGGGAAACCCTTCTCACAAAGAACAGCAGGGCACCTGTGTTTCCTTCTCTTAGGCAGAGAAAGACAAGACAAGACAAGAGCAGCTGAGGTGCTGCTGAGGGACCCTCGTATCTGCCCAAGGTCAGGATTGCCAGACCCCCAAAGCCAGGCAGAGTCTCTCTCTCCCCCCACATCAAGCTCCCCACCCCAAATCACCCTTCGTCTCCATCGCACTGTTTAAAGATTCCAGCCTAAGTAAACATCCCCCTTCATTTTCTTCGTCTAAATAGAAATGTTTTGATTTCACATCAATCTGAGGAAGCCGTTTATAACCTGAGCCTGTCACACGGACTTTTCATCTCTGCCCAGGACAAACTCTCCCACATGCTCTATTTACACTGAGCACTTCCTCTGAAAACAATGCTACCGGGAGTTTACTCCTTTTGCCCCCTCCCCACACCCTGCGAGGAGACACTGGCTGCCCCTGCTCTGCACCCATCCCTGTGGCATCTTGAGAGCAATCCTCCCTTGGAAGGAAAGGTACAGCTTGTTGCAACCAGGGCTGGCAAGGAGGGGGACAAAACTCATAATTTTGCTGCTGTGACACCTCTTCTACTCTTGCTGCTCCCATTGTCCCCATGTGCTGCCAGCACCCCACGTGCTCTCTTCCTCCACACAGCCCCCAAAGCAGCACCTTCTCACCCACCAGTGAGGTGCTGCCAAGGTGGGCACAACTTATCCCTGTCTCCCCACCAAGGGAGAACAGGTGTTCTGGGGGGCACCCCGTGTGCAGGAATGGAAGAAGCCTGGAGAGAAACAGGGCATCCCAGCCAAGGGCCAAACTGCTGCAAAGAGAAGTCTGACTTTGCAGGCAGAGGAGGACAGAGCCCAAGCCTGGCTTTAGCTTGGGGTCAATGAGAACACACCCTGGAAAAGGGGAGCGAGGGTCCCAGATGTGAAAAAGAAGCATGTGGGAGCTGGATGAACCAGCTGGCATGGGTGGAGGATAACAGCAGGAGCTTACTGGTGTGGGAAGACCCAGGGGTGCAGGAAGGACCCCCGTGAAGGGGCAGGCACTGAGGAGGGGCAGGAGAAGGGGGGCAGGAGGGCCCGTGCTGAGGGGAGAGGGGTGCTGGCTGGGGAGGGACAGCATTGTCACTTCAGAGGGCCGGGTACGTCGAACAGATGGAGCTTTCATATTCCTACTGAAGAGTTTTAAGCCCAGCTGAGCAGCTCCGTTCAAGAGGGAGGTCCCAGTGCCAGCTTTCCAGGAGCTGCAAGCTCTCATTCGATTAATTATTAACGGCATTATTTGGGGCGGGGAGGGGGAGGAAAGGAGGGCCGACATGCTGCACAGTCCTTTTCTTTTTTAACCACTGTGGTGCAAGCTTGACTGGAGACACTCCAATTTGCCCAGTAGCTTCGAACGCGAGGGCAGCACGGCTCACTGGGGTAGAGGGTGAGGGTGCTGCACAGAGGAGCCTCTTCACATTTCAGCTGTGGTCCCTAAAATGGAGCCAAACCTTCACAGCAGAAGGCCACTGAGGCATTGGGAACATGCTTCTCCAGAGCAATGCCCTGGCGCTGCCCAGCCACACGCCGGGAGGAGGCAGGGCAACCAGCCAAACGCTCAGCCCCTTCCAGAAAACACTTCCCCTCCAGCATGGAGACTCGTGCATTACCCCAGGCAGGGCCAGGGCAAAGGCAGAACATCCCAGGCATGGCCCACAATGTGTGAGAGTGGATTTAGTGTGTATTTTCCCCTCCTCGGTTTATCAATAAAACATTTTATTGCTTTTAGCCCAGGAAATGACCTTGGATTAGTGGATGCTGTCTTTTCTGGCTGACCTTGGGGAGTTCACAAAGGCTCTTTAACAGCCTCCTCTGCCCTGCACGGATCTGAGCTGTGCGTGTCTGCGTGGAGCCGGGGAAAGCCCTCGGTGTGAGAGTGGGACCTGACAAGCTCCAGCTCAGCACTGGGCAGGAGGAGAAGGAGAATCAAAGACGTGGGAGGAGAAACGAAGTGAGCAGCCAGGGTGTCCTTACTGAAGTGCTGCCAGCTACACTCCCTGCCTTCCCACAGCCATGAGGGCTCTCCCCACACACTCCATCCACAAACCATGGAGGAAAAGCTGGGGACTCTGCCCTGGCCCCCATGGCCACTTCCTGCGGGAGCACAGCCTGCCTGTTTGACCTTCTCCTGTCGCACCGGCATCTCCAGCTGCAACAGGGGGACACTTTTCTCCCAGTTTCCAGTTTGCAGAGCCTGGTTCAGCCCTGGTCCAAAGGAACCTTCCCTTTGCTCACCCTCCTCAGCTGCAGAGTTCAGCTGTAGTTTCCTAGTGACAGCGAGAGGCAGCGCACAGGAATCAGCCCTGGGCAGTGAGTGGCAGACAGCCCGAGAGCAGGGGGTGGGCTCTGGAGGTGCCGGTGTCCTGCACTGAAGCTGCCGGCTGGGCTGCTCCTGTTTCCCACCCGGCCACTTGGCTGCTCCAGTGCTGCTGCCAGGGTTTCTCCAGGAAAACAGCTCATGAACACAGGGAGCCCTTCCCTTTCCCCAAACAGAAAAAAGCCACATAATCTCTGAGCAGTGTGTATTCTCATTGCAGGAGTGTAATTCTGGACGGAGGGAATAAGATAGGAGAAATCAAGAGGCATTTTCCTCCTCAAGGGAGCAGAAACTGCTAGCAAAGAGGGTGAGTGCTGAGCTGAAAGCCAGGGCCAGGTCGAACAGCCCATCCCGCCAGGCCATCCCTCCCTGTCCTCCTGGTCAGCAGTAGCCTCCCTTTCCAGCCATGTCCTCTCCCAGCGTCCCCTGCTACTGGACACAGAGGGTCCCCATCCTCTCCTGCAAACATTCCAACCCTTCCAGTGCCACCCACAGAGGAAACCCCTACTGGCATCACACCCAAACAGGCAGGACCCCCTCCCCAGTGCCCATCTCCTGCAGCCACATCCTCCTGAAGAGCGAGCCCTAAAGTGTTAACGGCGATTGGTGAAATGGCACAGCAGATTGCTACAATAAATAATTTACTGATATTTATAAATATTCAAATCAGCAGGCTTCAGAAATTGAAAGGGGGGGGGACTGAGCTGACGGGGAGGAGGGGTGTTTAGGGAGGCGAGGGGGGGGCTGACATTAATTCCCAGGCTCTCCAAATTCATTTGAGAACTGTTTCTCATTTCAAACAAATATTAAATCTTTTGGTGTCAAGCCTCCAAAGTAAAATATCAAAGAGAAAGTCGCCACCCTCTTGGTGGCCGATGGTTTGTCTGCCATGACTCTGAGTGCCCTGGGTGGCCCTGTCCTCTTGGGCAGCTGGTCACTGGGGGAACCACGGCAGCCTGCACCAGCCAGGTGATGTCTGAGAGCAGAAGGCCACACAGCCACACCTGTAACACACCCCATCACACCAACCATCACTGGAGACAGAACTCTCACTGCTATCACTCACAACACCCTGCAGTTGTCTTCCAGTGGATTTTCTAAATCCCATTGTGAAGAAAAAGCTGAATGTCAGAGCAATGAAGGTGGAGCCAAGACTCTCGACTCCACTAGAGAGCATGGCCTTGTGGCACACATGGAGCAGTGGGTCAGAGCTCCTGACTTTTCACTGCTTGCCTCTGGAAGGAAATTTGGTTTTGGTGATTTAAGCTGGGGGTTAAGAGCCAAGAGAGTTGGCTTCCAGCCTGGTTTCCAATCACGGTGTAACCCTCAGTCTCTCCAGCTTTCCATGCCTTGGTTTCCCCATGCAGAGGAGGGGGAATGAGAATGATTACCCACCAGTGGGTTTTACTCAGTTCTTGGAGACCTCCATATCAGCACTCTGTCACTGTGCTGGATTGTTAGAGAGTCTTTTTCACCTCTGAGCATCCTACTGACCCCTTAGATGGCTGAGGGAGATGATCCCGTGTCCTCCCCTGGACCACCCCATTGGTAACGCAAGGCTCCAGCATGGGGTGAATTTCCCCTAGATGAGTAATAGCTTTTCTAATGCACGGGCAGGCTGTCAGCTTCCCTACTCCCAGTGTTTTATGGGTTTAACTGAACGGCTCTGAACTCCCTAGTAAGAAATAAAGTTATCCCTCAGCGTCCCTTCTAAACATTTCACTCAGTGCAAACGGTGTTTAAGAAAAATGAGGACATATTTCTTCTTAAGGATGCAGTATCCCCCTTCAGAGGCCTAATTTATGCCATATATCACTGGCCAGGGAGAGAAAGGCAGCGCAGACCTCACACTAGGAGTGAGCTGGCCCTCGCACAGCCACTCCTGCTGCAATGGTGCAATGGGCTGCAACTCAAAGTCCTCCAGAGTCCGCAGAGTCCCCGCTGGAGCGCCGAGCCCGGCTGGGAGGCAGCGGAGCAGGACGGACACCTGCGAACACTGCGCTGCCTCCTCGGTGCCGCATCCCAGCGCAGGGACCTCCTCACCTGCCCCATCCAGCCCCTGCCCCAGCCCAGCCCTGCTCGGGGCCCTTCTCCAGCCTCCCCCGGCCCCTCTGCCTCGCAGGGGCTGCCTCTGCGACACTCCCTTCTCACCTGCCGCTGACCTGCTCTGCTGCCGCTCCACCAGCTCTTCACAGGCATTTGGCACAGCTGGTGGGGAAAGTGGTTCAACTGCGAGCAAGGACAGGACTAATCCTTCTTCACAGCTCTTTAGTAACGCACGTCTGAACCTTTTCCTAGGCAGATCTCAAAAGCGATCCTAAATGTGCTTTGATCTTGTCTACCCCCGGCTTCCTCACTGGAAGAGCCGCTAAGGCTCCGATGTTCATCCCCGAGTGTGAGGCAAAGCTCCTCAGCTCTGCCCTCCCCTTTGCCCTGCTCTGCCCCGAACCTCCAAAGGACAAGAAATAAGCCCCTTTCAACATGCAAGTAACACAGGGAACTTCCAAAATTAACAAAAGGAGCTGAGTGTAAAGAAGAGAGAAAGAAGTGGGGAATGGAGTGAGGAACTCTAGTTTGCTCCCTGCTCTGCTATTGACCTGTTCCTCCTCTTTGGGCAAAGGATTTCCTACCCAGTGTCTTTGCAATTTCAGGTGCTACTGCAGAGGAAAAGCACTGATATAGGAGAGATTGAAGCTCTAAAGTCCCTTGTGTCCTCCAGCCAACTTCCCAGTTCATCTGTCAATGCAGGATCTTTGATAAGACATTTCAACAGTTTCCTCCTCATGAAAACCTGCTCTCAGTCCAACGCAGTGAGTGGGGTCTTGGACTCCCTAGGCTGAGCAGCAGCTCCCTGGGAGCCTTCTGTCCTTAGAGCCTTTATTGAGATAACATAAAGCCAAGAGGATCAGCTTTTTCTGATCCAGTTTCTCCTCCTTGCCTTATTTATTTATTATTAATTTTTTAGTCCAGTTAAAAGGTTTACTATCCAGAGGAGCATAAGTGGCCTCACTCAGCCTAAGTAACTCTATAAATCAAGCAGAACTGCTAACATCTACATCACAATCCTGCCATCAATCTCCCCACAGGTTGTGAAGAAAACTGAGGGAAAAAACGCAAAAGGGAGAGTGAAGAGTAATAGCTCATCACCCTCAGGTCCCTGCAGGCTGTGGCCCTTGGAAAACTCCCTGTGAAGCCAGACATGTTGTCAGGGCAACTAAATGCAAACATGGTGCCTAACTTCACCTCTCTGTAGCACACACACAGAGTCCGGGTGCTGTGCCAGGAGGACACAGTGGATGCAGAGAGGGAGGGATGCAGAGGGCTGGGAAAGCCTCTGGAGCTGGGCCTGCCAGCCCATGTGGGAGCCAGCTCCCAAGGAACGAAGAAGAGGCCAGGACACGAGCCTCCTGGAAACACTGCACAGACCCCTCTGTAAATGCTAAAGAAGTCAGGGGAAGGGGTGCAGGAAAACATGGAGGTGAGATCAAGGCAGAATCAGACTTAGCTGCAAATACCTGATGCTGGGGGAATAAAAAGGACCTGTGGGAGACAACGGGTCTCTTAAAGGATAAAGATTTGGAAGGAACTGCTTGGAGTCCCTCTTGCTGGCTGTCTTTAATGAGTGACTTTACAAAGAATGCAAACTCACCATGACCCAAGTCAGTGGAAAGCAACTCCCTGATGTCAGGCTGGGCTCATCCCTAACCAAGGGCAGGGGTTAAGTGAGCCACCTCCTAAAATAGGGTCCCCCCGACCCTGCTGGGAGTTGGTCGGCAGTTTAAGAGCAATTTGCAATCCCTTTCAGCACTATCAAGCTCAGACCCAACAAAGAATGCAGACTCCTAATTAATTGCAGTGGGAAGTTGGGAGCTAAATGGGAGTTGGGAGCCTGAATGCTTGTTGCATCACTAAGAAACACAGGGCCAGAGAAAGTTCATTATTGTGGTCTTCCAAGGTCCTGCAAAGTAAATCAGTGTGTCAGCCCGCAGGAGGTGAGTGAGAGCTCAGCAAGAGCTGCAGAGAGAGAACAATCCAGAGCCTTATGTCTTCCCCAGAGCCCCCAGCCACTGTTTGAGCTGTATGCAAGCAGGTAACTGCTCTGGGCTGGGGATGCAAAGGGGGCACCCAGATCCATTAGAGGTTTCTGTGATCCCCAAGTGGGGCTGGGAGTCTTTGTGAACCCAGAGAACAGGCACCCATCACACACAGCACTGGGAGCTCAGGGGCTTTTGAATCCCTGGAGATGTCTGGAACCTACAAATACTGTGCAGTGTGGTTTGGAGAAACGCTTGCCTGTCCCGTTTGTGCGGAAAGGGCTCAGGGCTGGGCCAGAGGAGAGCGATCTCTGCTGTGAAAACAGTAGCTCACCCTGAGCTGTTAACGCAGCAGTTCTGTCAGAGCAGAGAGGGAGAGCAACCCCACAGCTGGGCCATGTGGACACTCATCCCATGCTTCCCAGTCCTCCCACCACACTAATTCCCTGCCTTTTGCTGCTGTTCCTTCTGGTCATTAGGGCTCATCTTCTTATCTGCTCCGTCCTCGTGAGCCCGCCCATGCACTTGTGCTACCGGTGACTGCAAACACCCCTCAGTGGGAACACACACGTGTACAGAAACGTGGCCGTGCAGGTTCACTACCACATGCACAGGCACACACGACCCAGCACACAAACACACACCACTGTGCTTGTGAAATGGTGTGCACACAATCGCCGGCGTAGCTGCGCCTGTACGGGCGGCACATCCGCACACGTATGTACGGACTGACAGACAGACACACAGACCCTGCACGCACCTGGCTCTGCTCAGCCCCGCACACAGAGCCCACCAGCAGCCGCACGGAGCCCACCAGCAGCCACACGTGCAGACACACAGGCAGGCACCGGTGCGAGCGCAGAGCACCCGCCCGCACTCACACACACACAGGCTCTCAGCACGCCAGGAGCGGCTTACTCTGCAGCTTGGGAGTGGGAAGAGAGTGGGCTCCCCGCTGGACCCTGCAGACAAGACTCGGCAGCAGGGACAGACACACTCCCCATCCCACCGAAGAGCCCCTCTGCACCCCTAGCCCGTCTGCACCTCACACCTGAAGGCACACAGAGCACCGGGGAGTGTCTCACTGGAGCTGGCGTCCCAGCGGAGTGTGTGTGCCGGGCAGGGGATCTCTCCCTCTCCCTCTCTCTCTTCCACTCGCATCTTTTCATGAACTCTATTTCTCTTTCCTTTCTGAAAACAACTGAGCTGTAAATACTGTTTAACCTTCTTCCCCCCTTCCCCCCTCCCCTCCGCACTATAAAAACACAAATATGCCATAACTCAGCTGGCTCAGCCGCCGCGCCTCCAACATGCCCTGCTCCAGGCCTCTCAGGAAGGTCATAACAAACGACTTTCCGATTCAGTGCTCCTGAAATAATTTTGTGTATTAAAACCTGAATCTGCACTTTCTGGACCGAAAGCCTCTCTTAATTATGGCAAGCGTCCTTGGGATGGACAGTGATCCTTCACTACAGCACCGCTAACCAACCGGAGAGGCAGCGGCTCCGGCTCCCCCCCCCCTCCTCCCGCTGCCCCCTCCCACCACCACCCAACCCACGGCCCCCCTTGCTCCCTCGCCCCCCCGCCTTCCCTTTGCCCAATCTGTTTTCAAAGTGTGTCTGTCCTTTATTAAATTGTTTTCTTTTCCACATTATCAGTTGCCATGGAGACCTCATCTCTCGGATTATTTGAATTTCATTATATCTATTGATTTGGGAGCATTTCATCTTTTTTATTGTTTTTCTGTCAATTTTCAAAACGAATAACCATCTAATTTGCGTCAGTGCTGATTATGTTTGTCCCTCAATAGAGGTCGGCAGCTGCGTCGGGGAAACAAATCAATGGGAAACCATCATAAACCTCCCCAGTACAATCTCCAGGATATGTGGGTGACATTCCACGCCTGCGAGAAACACTCATCATATCCAAACTTCTTTCTTTCTTTTCTTTTTTCTTCTCCCCTCTGTTTTTTTTTCTTTTTAATTTCCCCCTTGTAGCAAGCTCTGCTGGCCAGTGGTGGGTACCAATTAAAATCTTATTTATTTTACCCACATATATGTACAATTTTGGATGCACCACATTTTCAGACAGGGAGGGGACAAGGGTGAGAGGAGGGGGAAGGAATTTTTTTTTTCTAAAAAAGAAGGGAAGAAGAGAATGACAAGGGAAAGAAAAAGAGGAAAAGTGGTTCGGGATTGCAAATTGCTTACTATGTTTTTTTTTTAAATAATTTATGCAATTTTAAGCATTTATGTATAAATTTTTTAATAAGCCACCCTGGAGCAAAATAGCCATTAACATCCCAACGTCCTTCTGTCCAATGGGCTCGTGTGCAGGATCAATTTCCGAGAGTACTTTCCTTTTTTTTATGACATGATAAAATGCTTTTAAAGCAACTTACACAAATATGGAAATTTTTTTCCCCTCCTCTTTTTTTTGCCTTTTTTTTTATAACAGCCTCCACTTATTCACCAGGGAGAGCGAGCAAGTGAGAGTGTGTGTGTGTGTGTGCTGGGGAGGGCAGTTGGCAGAAGGATAGACCCAGCCCTAACTGGAACGGACCTGCCTGTCCTTCTAACAAGGGCATAAACTTTCATTAGCGATGCACACAGTCAAAGGCAATTTAGGGAAACGCGCTGTACAGAAAAGGAAAACCTCAGCGTTTTTACTCGGTGGCTCCTTGGCTCCGTCCAGGGGGCTCTATCCTTGAGCTCTGCTTGTGCTCTCCAACCAAAGTGACCCCACTGGCCATGGGGGAGGCAGGGGGAGGCCGGGGGGGAAGAGGCTGGGGGTGCTCCGGGGGATGGGAGTGCCCGGCAGTGCCAACAGCCCGCGGGTCCCGCAGCTGGGCGAGGGAAGCCAGTCAATATTAATGTCTTGCTGGAACCCACTGGTCCTGCAGGAGGCCTAGAGGTATCTCTTGCTCTGCCCACTGCAGAGCTTCACCCTCCAACGGGCTAGTCCTCCCCAAAGGTCTCTGATTTGGGTTTCCGCACCCTGGCAAGGAGCTTGTAGCCGCTCGATGCCCCTTTGGGGCTCTGCCCAGACCAGACAGATGTGTCGCTGCTGCTCCTGTTTCCACAGGGTATATAGGCTAGTTATTTTTGCAGCTGGGGCATGTTCAGCCTCACACAGGAACCTGGAAAATGCCATTCCTAAAGGAAAGGCTCCTGCCACTGGCCCTGTGAGCAGGCACAGCTCTGCAGAGGATGGACACGAGCCCATGGCTGGAGGGAGAGCAGCCCAACACCAGGGGCTTGGCAGGGTCTGAAAAGTCATGACCACACATTGGAAATTAAACAAAACTATGTCTCCAGCTAGGAATTCCCTTGGTCCTTTGGCTTTGAGGTTGAAGCTTATGCACCCCAAGCCAGCTATACATTATATATGCCCAAGAGTGGGAATCCCTGTGCATGTTATTATTTGCTGCAACACAAAGTCCTGACACTGGTTTTTCTACAAGAGCAGATTTCTTTACCTTTTTGTGTGACACATGTCCAGAGATAACATAGACCTATGAATTTAACCCTCTTAAGAGCAGGTTTGCCCATTACTGGTACCTTACACAGACCCCTGCAGCCTCTCAGCCCTGAACAGCCCCAGTATAGGCTCAGCCCAGCCCCACAGTGCTGGCTGGCACAGGGCTGGGCACACACCTGCCCCATCTGCCATGGTTGTGGGTATTTGAACTAAAGCAGAGGTTAAAAAAAATAATAAAAAATAAAATAAAACTCAAGGGGCAGCCAATGCTCAGCTGGAAAAACACAAAGTGCCGAGAACAGCAAACCCAATCAATAACGATCACAACCCCGGCAGCAGGCGAGGAAAGCGTGAACAGTTTTGGCCTGCTCTCTGCATGCTCACCCACTTGGGAAAACACATTCCCAGAGGTTCAGGATTTCACCCCCTGCCACTCCACCCTCACCAAAAAGCTTTACGGAGTGCAAGCCCCACAGACTCTTGTTCTGGTCAGAGACCCGGCAAAGGGTCCCTGCACGAAACAACTGGAGAGTTCCTTCAGCAAAGTGCTCCTTACCCCCTGCAAACCTCCCCTTCCCTCCAAAGTTTTGCCTTTCGTGTCCCCTTCCAGTAGCCAGCCTCAGCCTTAGGGTGCTCTTCCTCTCCCCTCTTCTTTCCTCAAGTTCCCAACACCACTCCACCTTCCTCATCCTCCGCATCTCCTGCCAAAGCTCTTGTGGCCCAGCCCCAAACCCCATATCCTCTTTACACCTCTCTCTCCTCATTCCCTGTGGGCCTGACAGCCAGGTCTGGCAGAAAAAGCTGGGCTGCCCAAGGGACCAGCACTGCCAGGAACTGGTGACCAACCTGGGGAGGGGAAATATGGAACCAGTCAGGGAAAACCTGGGAGCTCTCCCTTCTCCTGGTCTTGCGTCACTCCTCACGCAGACTGTACAGATTTGGGGGATTTCACTGCAGCAGCAGAGGTCAGCAGGAGTTGAAGGTTTTCAGATCATATATCACTCTATATGGTCTTGTCTATAGCGAGTGCTAAATATAGCCCAGCCAAACCTGGAGGTGACTTCAGTGCTGTGATTCAGGGACAGCAGCCACTGCACAGGCACCTCCACTACCTCAAAGCAATACAGATGTCAACAGTCACAGTCCAAAATCAAGGATGCCTGTGAACCCTCTGTTCTCCCACTGCCAAGAGTATGAGCCAGACCCTCCTCCTTTCCCTCTCTCAGGTGTCTGTAGTTCCTCCTTTTGAGGAGTCAAAATAAGGCATAATTTTCTTGCTTCAAGGTCCTTTTTTCCATGGGATGTTGGACCCCCTTATCTATGACATGCTAGCATCTGTTTCAGCACAGCTACTTAAAAACTTAACCAGTGGAAGCAGCTCTGGATAGAAGGGGAAAGTCTCTTGTGTGGGTCAGAATAATTAGACTGAGCTCAAATTGGCTTTAGGCATCTGCTGCTGCCTCTGAGCAAAATCAAGCCATGCTGCTTCCATCAGCATCTCTCTGCTGTTGGCCTCACCCCGCACAACTGAGGGGATCACATACTGCCTTGTATAGGGCATCTCTGGGAACAAGACCTGCCTCAACAGAAGCCATAAAGCCTCCTTATCCAGCTATCATTAAAGCCCAGAGAAAAGAGGCCAGACAGAGAGATTGAGATGAGCCATTTCCCCAACAAACTTGCTTCCCTTTTTCATTCGCTCCTTTCTTTTTTTTCCCCCCTTTAACTGTCATTAAAATAACAAGTTTCTGTTACAGTCTAAACATTCCCACATTGTATAAAGGGTTATGTTACACTAGAGTCACTGCCGGGCCCAGTGTTTGCACAGAAACCTCACTGCAGGTCCCCCCTCCTGACGAAGTGACTTATTAAAGTTTAAACAGTAATTAACAGAACAATAAAAATAAAGGGATGTTTGGGGAGTCGTAGTGCACACAGGGTTTTTGGCAGTGCCAGCACTTTTCAGTGCCCTGCGCTGGCAGAAAAAACGGCTGCAAAACCAGTGGGAGAGATGGTGGGGCTGGAAGGCAGGAAGGGGCTGCAGAAAGGCCAAGGTGTGATCCCAGCCCCACCATGAGGGTGTGGAAAGCAGCAGGATGAGAGAGAAGGGTCTGGGGATTGGGGTAAGGATGGTGAAGGCTCACCTGGCAGGACGCCGAGTTGAATTTGGTGCTCACTACCTGCCCTGGATTTAGTCTGTTCTATTCTGCTGGACAAGCCCCCAAAATTTAAGTCTGGGGAATTGTGTCTCTGAAACCAGAGCTGGGCTTTGCAGAAGTGGCTCCTTTACTTTATAAAAGCAGTAGGGAGGAAAGAGCAACGATATATAGCAAACCCCTTAGAAAATCTTGCAACAGGGAGAGCTTCCACAAGAGACCCCAAGAGCAGCTCACTTGCTTAGGAGCTCTAAAATCAGACACGACAACTTGCAGGGACTGATCCTGCCTTGGCCCTGTGCAGGTGTGAGCTGCACATCTCACAGTGTGTTAGCAATTCTGGGGTCATTCCCTCCTGAAATGCAGCCAGAGCCACGACCACAGGGTCAATCCCTAGAGCCTTGCCAGAGCCAGAACTTTCCCAACCTATGTGAAGTTGACTAATCAGGGCTCACTTTACAAGAGCAAACCTGCTTTTCCTCTGCTTTGTTCCCATCTCAGTTGCCTGCCTTGCCCAGGATGAGCTCTAGAGCATGTGGGCAGAGTTTAAGCTTGGGTTGTCAGCCTTCCCTGTTACCCAACATGCAGCAATGCAGAAAGATTTCATTTGAAGATATTTTTGGTGCCTATTGTAACTATTCTCCAATGTTTGCCTCAGTAGCTCACAGTGCTAGTTGGCTCTAGCCCTGATGTGTGACTCAGTACACACAGCATTGTGCAGTCCTATGTTTGCTAAACCTCTTCCAGTGCAACTGCTCAGTTTGCAAATAAAAAGACAGCTCCATGAGGGTGTATCTCCTGTGCAGGGGGAACGCAGGGAGTGCTGCCTCGAGCCTCTCCCACAAAGCCCTCTCCCAAGTCTAGGACTTACCACCTGGCCTGTCTGGGGAGCAGTGTGGTTGTCACCTGGGCTGGGAAGTGTTCCACTGCTGTGAGGACACACGTGGAGACTTTCCAGCACCAGCTGCTCCCAGTCAGCCCATGGCCTCCCTTCCTCCCTCTACTGGGGTGCAGGAGGAGGAAACCTCAGGAGATGTCCCCAGAAGCCCCAGTATCGCAGTGAGAATACTGGGTGCCTCCTCACGCTTCCTGGAGGCTAAACCCATTTTGGGGTGGGCTTGGCAGTGCCAGGCTAACAGTTGGATTTGATGACCTTAGAGGTCTTTTCCAACCTAACCAATTCTATGATTCCATGAATTCAGCCCAAAGTGCTGGTTTGATAAGCCATGAGGAAGCCTGCACTAGCCACGACAGTCCTGCAAACGACTGCCAGGGCAGAGGGCTGGCATGTCAGGGTTCAGAATTAATGAAATCAAGATCTTTGGTGACTTTACTGCATTCAGGTGTAAATTGGTAAACTTGCATGGGGCTTCAGGGAGGACAGAGGTGGAAGAAAGGGGGAAAGGAGAGGCTGAGTTGAAGACACACTGATGCCCTTTCCCTTTACAGTTGTGTTTCAACTGGGCCCCAGCTGCAAGTGTGACTTTCCATGTCCCCCTTGCTGCCTTGCCCCTTTCAGCAGCCCCTCTTCCCTGCTCAGGATGCCTTCACAAAAACCCTCCTGAATCCTCACGAGGTCTTTGGGTCCCAGTGCCGGGGAGGTAAATGGGATGGCAGACATGTCATCAACCACAGCCTTGTCTGGCCAGCAACACTATGTCCTTCTATCCCCAAACCTTCTATTGCAACATTTTTATTTTCTTGGTGGCTTTTCTGCCTCCGAGGGAAATTAAGTGGAACCGGCTTGTTCAGACTTGCCCTGGAGACAGTTTCTACAGAAAACCCCTGAATCCATTGCAAGTCAGGCAGGGCAATCTCTGCCTGAAAACCCTGATCAGCTGAGCCAGTGGCTCTGGCTTTTTCTTCCCTTTTCTGCCCCAAGCCAGCTGGATGCACAGGGACAGCAGACAGGATTCAGTGCAGGAGCAAGATGCTGTGTGAGAGCTCACTGTTTCCTCAGGAAAGGCAGGTATAGGTTTCTGTCCACCTAACTCACTCCTGAGGTCTCTCTGCCCATTCCCCAAGGCTTCTTGAACTGATGTGAGCTGACCTGCCAGTCCACTTTCTGAAGGACTCTCCTGTCCCACAGACTGAGGATGGACAGCTCATCTCCAGTGCTGAGCAAGGAAAATCAGCATGTCCAGTACCCCAGACACTCAGCCCAGTGCCTCAGCTTTCCCCTTCCCAACCCGCTGGGCTCGATCCCTCTCTGATGCCCCCACACTCAGGTCACTGCTCAGCTCAGAATGATTTTCCAGCTGGCACATCGGTGACAGGAGAAGGGAGCTTATGCCTTTCCACTGCCACTCCCACCAAACAGAGAAAAAGACACACCACCCCAATCTGAACTGTTCATCCCATTCACCCAACTCCCGGCTGTGCTGGAATCAGGGTCTCCAGACTCATTTGCAGAGAGTGGCAGTTCTTGAGAGAGGAGAGGTGTTGAACAGGTACAAGCAGGTGCAAATAGAAAAACAGAAGGTGCCCCCAGGTCAGCACTCACGTGCATTTTCCTCGGCCATGTCTGAGGAGACTTGGAGTCAGAACAGAGCACAGCTTTGCATGGGGGTCTCAAACATGTTCACAATGCAGAAAGACTGTCCTGTGCACTTCCTTTTCCAACACGTCGTTCAGGATGTCTCTACAGCAATGCCAGTAACTGCCTGTAGGGAATGTTATGTTAGAAAATTATCTAAGGCACTGTTAATCATCTGGTCTTGCAATCTACAGAAGGAAATCGGAGCAGCCAGCACGGTGTGAACCTTCTTCCAGACACCACTGACTTCAGATACCATTATCAGCAGTAGCCTGATCCACGTCCCAGAACTTAAACTCTCTTTTGGTTAACAGGCCATGAAATTATTTGGACTATTCTCGATGTTACATTCTGTTTTATTTGTAATTAACACAGAAGATCAGCAGCACCGTATCCTGTATTTTGCTGAATACGGAGTAGACAGTGCTTAGAAATACTTAGTCCTCACCTAACTTCAGTTCTGCTAGGTTAAGGGAAAGCCAGCTCTTCAGAGCAGACCTGTCCCACAAGGAAAGGGTTTGGTATTGTCGGAGACTTTAATCCACAAATGTTAAAAATATGATATGGCAACGAGCTCTCTAAAATCGGGTCTTATCTCCTTTTTTCAAAAAGGACTTTTAAACAAAAGAAAACAATCTGCCAGCACGCTCAGTGTTCGGCGCCATCTTCAATCAGGGAAGCCTAATTATACCCATTATACTGATGAGGAAGCACTGGCACAAAGCTATGCACTCGCATGGCTACAAAGCAAATCAGTGGCAAAGCTGGAATTAAACCTGGAAATCATGGTGATGAGCTCATCACCCACCTCAGCACAGTCCTATGGCTGGTCATGGCTGGTCCTATCCATGTCCTGCAGGTTACAGAGCTGGGGAGGAGCCCTCCACACACCTGCTTAAGAGGGTAAAGTTTCAATCCTAGTGCTAAGATGGCTTGGAGTGTTCCGGGACACTCAGGGACCAGTCATACCAGCTGGCCCACAAAGACCAGTCACTTATCACTCTGCATCAGAGAGAGACTGGTGGGCTGCAGACACCCAACAGCCTGAGCCATCATGAGACCCCTCCATGACCACACAGAGCTGGCAGGGATGAATCATCTGCTCCTTCTGAAGCAGCTTAATCAACTTCCCTGCATGTGGATCCTCGCAGCAGGTCCAGCCTGATCCGTCCACGTATTTAATGATCCCTTGGGATGTAAAGCCCAGAGATTTTCCTTGGCACCAGGGGCCAGCGCTTGCCCTGCACTCTTCCTGCCAGGTGCTGGGTGCTCTGGTCTAAGAAAGGCTGTAGAATCCCTCAGGACTGAGAGTCATTACATAAACAATACAATAGGATCACGGGCTGTAATTGTAAAAGCGCTGGAGGTCTTGGCACTGGAGTCTGCCTCAGTGAAGGCCTCTAAATGGAGACCCAAACAAAACAAACAAAAGCCCCAACCCTGTCAGCGCTTAATGAACAATAATAAATAATAAATAACAACCCTAAGAGCCAGCCTAGTAAGACAGATGTGAGGTACCAGGGCAACTCTGAGGAAGCACCAACTCTACAGTAGTTGCACTCCCTCCCTCCCCAGTTTCCAGTAAACTGAGCTCAAGTTGCTGGGTTCTTGCAGAGTCTGTTCCAGAGGGAAACCTGGAATCTCTGTCAGGAATGTGCACACCCTCACCCACCCAGTCAGATGTGTAGGAGCTGCAGCCTTCATGTGTCCCTGGATTGGGACCTTCACCTGCTAAGTGAGCACTCACATATACCCACTCACGCCCAGCTCATTCGTACTGCAAGATCTCTCTTTAAGAGCCAAAGGCAAAAAGAAGCAGATGGAGCTGAGCAAGGGAATCCAGATAGGTGTGAGTCCGGAGAAGCCTCTCCCCAGCATCATTACAGTCTGGACTCAGAGTCCCCCACCTGTTCTGTGCAAGCTGAGCTCCCTGCAGGACACCAGGAGAGCTGCTTGGCAGGGACATGGGCTGAAACAAAGGGCCTAATTTAAGTATTTTTATAACTCGGTGCTTGTGACAGTGGGTTTAGCAGTTGCCAGCCATCTGGAATAAAGAATTACAGCCACCTCCCCTAATCCTATATTGCCTAAACCCTAAAGCTGGTTATGGTGCAAGGATGAGGCAGCAGGTTGGGAGGAGGCAGTGATGGGAAGGTGGGGGTGGAGAAGGGACTGCAGGAAAATTGCCAAACTTATTTCTTTTTCCTGAAAGGTGCTGGGTGGTCCCAGATGTGCCAGAAGTATTTTTGCTAGGAATCAAGAGAAGACAGAATGAACAAAAACAGAGGAGAAGGGAGACAAGGAGTCCTCCATGACCACACAGTTGCATGCACCACACACACGCTCTCACACACGCACACAGAGGCTTACTGGTCCGCGCAGGGCTGTCAGGTAAATTAGATCTGAAAGCTGACAATTTCTGACCATATTTCCTTGATTATTTCAAACAAATGCACACCAGCCGCTGTAAGGAGATTAAAGTGACATAAACGTCCCGAGTGGGAGGAGGGAGGGCAGAGAATTCAGGTCACCCCCATCCGTCCCCCATTTGACAGCCGCTATATCGCTATCCAATCCAATAAAAAAATCCCCCCCTTTTGCTTTAATTAATTTTACAGCTAGCTTGCTTAATTACTTTCAATCAAAATCCTCCTGCCATCGCAAAATTAGAGATGGTTGAGCTCCATTAGCCTAAATTCTTCATTTCCATATAGAAAGAGGCTCCCTCTGCAAAGCCAACAGGGCTCCCTCCTATTCAAGCTGCCACCGGACAGATGCCTGTCCCTCTGTCTGTCTCCTGTTCCTTGGGAGAAGGAAGTGGGGGGAGGATACAGTCTTGTTCCCACCACCCCTCTTCATAAAGCATCTCCTTTAGGGCCCTGGACACAGAAGGCCTCTCTGCTCACAGCAAAGACCACAAGAGGTGAGCTGAGCCTGCCCTCCCAGCCTTCCAGCCGTGCTGGAAGGAGCATTTCCACGGCTGCACGAGGGAGCTGGGTGGCCCAGCCTTTGTCCTGTACTCCCAGCACAGGGGACAGGATCTGGACTATTAAGGTTCGTCTGAGCACTGCCACTGTCATCCCACACAGACATCACTGACTCGAGGTGGTCCCTGTGGACACATAGAAAGGACATCAAGGGGACACAAGGGCAGATCATCTTACATCTGCCTGCTGTGGGTTTGGTACCTTCCTTCAGAGCATCTGGCACTAGCTGCTGTCAGAAACATGGCACTGTGGCCCACGGAGCTGAGACATTCCTGCAGCTCCCATGGGCAACATTAGCACCTCTCTCCTGCGAACACAAATCCTGAACTGTCCCATTTTGGGCTACTCTGAGAGAAGATACAACTGGTCTCATGCCCATGAAACCTCCTCTAAAGCACAGGGAGTGGCAGCAATAAGCAACACAGCATTGCAGAGGAGACAAGAACCCTGAGTGGGTGGAGAGGATGGACACAGTAGGAAACCCTGGAAGTGGTTGGGCACACTGGGAGCAGAGGAGAAGAGCTAGCTCCTCTCCAAGGACTGCAGAACTGGAAAGGATTACCCAGACCATTCCACGCTTTCCTCCCATTTTCTCCCATTTCCTGTGGTCTTCTCCTTTTCTATCTCTCCACATTAATTGCACAGCAATGGTCCTAATGGGATTTTGCCTATGCTCAGCACTCTGTGTAGGTACTGAGCCCTGGGAACCAGCCTGTGGAGCTTGGTCCCTGCTCCTCTTTCCTCCACTTGCCCAGGCCACACAGAAGGGTCACACCAGCACTCTGTTCTCTGCACCTTCCCACCCTTTGGAAAGCTCAAAGGGATTCCTAAGCACCAGAAGCCCAACTTCCCCCCGGCTCCAGGGAAGAAAGGTCAAACCCTTGCTTCTTTAGAACAAAATGAAGAAGAGACAAACACAGACCTATTTTGTTTATAAGCTTAAAACTGAATCCAATGGCGCATCTACCTGGGGATTTTAGATTAAATGGTTTAAGAAACTCAAATAGGCTTTTTAATCCGGTCAAATAAAAAGAGCCCCAAAGAAGCAAAGAATTCACCCTGCCGAGCCTCACGCCTGTGCAGGCAGCCAGGCAAGCTTTCTTGCTGTCTGCCACTCCTCCCCACCCTGGCATGGGACAGAATGTATTTGCCAAAATCTGGAAGCTTAGGATACACCCTGTTCAGGACTCATGCAGACTTCACTTTCCCATGGATGACCCACTTGTATCACACTGTGTAACACTTTCTTCACCCTCTCTGTGCTCTCCTGTGCTGTTCAGCTGGGCCCTTCCCCCCGACACCTGGCAGGCCGTGCGAGCGCAGTGCCAGCCCCAGTTACATCACCAGCGCCAGCCAAAAGCCATCCAAGAGACAGCACCGAAACCCCTAATCCCCATTCAACACACACATTGAGGCTCTGTCTTCCACATAAACTACATCCCTGAGTGCTTCATACGAGAAGACAAGGGGCTGAGCAGCTTGTGAGGTGCACAGAGGACCAGCAGGGTCTGCCAAGGGACGCAGTAGCTAGAGAGCTGGAGAGGTCTGATGGATGGAGACCAAGCTATGTGGACTTGGGGAGTGTGATCAACATCTAGAGCCCAATTCTGAACAAAAAAAAGGAAGCAAAGGGGCTCTCTTCTCTGCTACACGAACACCCCTTCAAGCCTTCTACCTCCTCCCAGTACCTCATCTCACCAACTTCCCAATAGAAACATCCACTCTCCCCCACTGCTGCTGCTCCACTCCGGAAACGCTCAAAACCAGCCTTCCCCTGCACATGCTCTGCAATAAAATTCCCGACTTGTGTCTCGCCTGCTCCAATGCTCAGAGCAGCTGGGACAATAGAACAGAGAGGCCCTAAATCCACCAGACTCACCCTAAATAGCAATGGCCCATAATTTTGCCTGACATTCAGGAGCTTGTTATTCTTTCCCCTCGTCGCCTGGCTGGAGCTGTTCAGACCCATCAGTGTTATTCTATGCATTAAACGGGAAAAAAAACAACTCAACAACAACCCAGAGAGTTTCCAAGCCTGCCCAGTGAGGGCTGAAGGGGCTCGTCCGTAGCCAAACTGGCAGTGGGAGAAGAGGAGGAATCAATGCCTCAAGCTCAGACCCACCCTCTCTGCTGGGGACCAGCACTGACTGGGTCCTGCTGAGGCCCCCACCAGAAACACACACCCTTATCTCTGCTTCCATCCCTAGCAAGGGAGCTGCAATCTCTCCCAGCCCTTCCAGCCTCCCACCTAGAGCCTGGGAAGGCTGCTGCCCACCCCTACACACCATCCGGCAGTGGGGAGCTTTAACCACAACAGTTTGGGGTTTGGATTCTTTGTTTTTTTTCCAGGCTAGCTCCAGCTGATTAAGGACCTGCAACAGGATGTAGGGATTACAGCAAAACCTGGCTCCAGATCAGCTAGGGCACAGAGCCAAACGAGAGAGCGAGGATTGCCCCCAGCCTGGCTGCCAAGCCGGCACTCGTCCTGTTGGGAGGCCGGGAGGGCCGGAGCTCTCTGCTGGAACAAGGCCCCTGCCCTCGCTGGCTCTGCTGGGGAATGGCCTGCAGCCCACACTGACAAACGTGCCCACAGGAAGGGCAGGGATGTGAGCATGAGGCATCTGTAGCTTACAGGGATTTCTGGAGAGAGGAAAACCCCTATGGCCTCGCTCTTCATGCCCTCACTTCTGGCCAAGCAGAGGTGTGAGGGGGCAGGTGTATCCCCATCTCCCGACTTGAGCAGCAGGAACAGCCAGAGCTGGAGGTGCCCCGTGATTCCCTGATCCCTCTGCCAGGGTGTGCACCACGTGGAGCTTCTAACGGGTATCCTGGAATAACACATGGCAAAATACTCTGTGCTGAGTTTTTAATCCAGGAAGAAGTGATCAGGGAAGGCAATAATCTCAGTTGGCACACAGAGCACAGCAGGATCTTGCTTCTGGGGAGGCATCAAGAGGAGAATTAGCTTCAAGGAGACTCTGGGGCTTTTTTTTTCTTCTGCTAACACTGATCCCTGCATGGACCAGCAGCAGCAGCAGCTCCCAGCATCTTTCTAAAGTGCCTGTCACTGCAATATCCAACCGTTGATGTCCCCTAAGGGACATCCCCCCATGCTTGGGTTTTCCACGTCCCTCTTGGACTGGACTAAGAGGGACAGCAGTAGTGGGAGCAGCCCTCCTGCTCTGACCTGCAGCTGTTAGCCTCAAGTCTTGTTTTAATCAGGTCTGGCAGAGCTGCTGCCTTGTTTCCCAGCCTGCCACCTCAGAGGGATAATTTGCCAGCGCTTTCTCAGAGAGCTCTCTGGAAGCGCTTTGCAGAGCCTGAGTTTGCCTTCCCTTCATGGCCAAACCCTGTGAGCTTTGTGCTGGCACATCTCCCTCTCCTAGTGACCCCCAGGCTCTGTCTGCGTAAAGGGGATCATGAAGATGCCAGGACTCGGTCCTCTTTTCCAAGCGCTGCCTGGCAAGACCTGGCAGTAAGAGGGGGAAGCTGCTTGGAGCAGCAGGAGGGGGTGGAAATCTGTCTGGCAGCAGCAGCGCAGAGACTTCTTAGTGCTGCCCACCAGACTCATCGTAGCAGAGAAACTCTGGAGTCAGCTCCTGCTGGCCTGGGGCTGCGGGAGGAAGCAGGAGTTGATATTGCAGGCAGAGGCCACTGGGATACCATTGAAAGCTGCTAAATATGACCAGGTTAGCACTTTAGTCTTTAATGGCAGGTCACCATTAATAAACCCAGGGCCCCAGGGTGCAGTACAGAGCCTCCTTCTCTCCCCGAAACACTCATTTCATTAACTTCTCTGTGCGCGGCGCTCGGCACCTGCCAGAGGCTCTGCAGCCAGGAGGGCTGGCAAGGGTTAAGGACATCTTATGGCAGAGCCAACTGCTCTCTGGACACGATGGAGCAGGGGAAGCCTGCACAGCTCTCCTCTCCTCCCCACTGCTCCCCTCTGCCTCTGGTTCTCCCGGTTCACACCGGAGAACGACCCACAGCTTTTGCTCCTACACACACAGAGCTACCCGGGAAGGTTCCTGAGTGGGAAGCACTGTCCCATGTCCATGGCCAAGGGGCTGAGTGCTGGTGAAGGACAGTAAGAAACGTGGCCCCAACCCAAACTCTGGCACTAAGTCCCTCTCTGGGCTTCAGGAAGCCACTTCCCGTCACCATCCCTTGCTTTCCCTATCTACGGAAAGATGACAAACAGCGCTGATGGCCACAGCAGGGGAGGGCAGAGGGGAGTTACTTTGGATCCAGGCAGGGAAGAAACACTTGTTAAATAAAGAGACTGTGTAAACAATGAAGGCCATGTCCTGCTCTCACCTGGAATGACCCTCAGGATTGCCCCAGTGTACCAAAGTGTGAACTTGGCCATTGCAAAAGGTACATGGCAGAGAGGGACTGGTGGAGCCAGCACAGCACGTGCCCCGCACTCTCTGCAGCCTCACACACGGTCCCACAGAGGTCTCTGATCCCGTGGCTGCAGCATGGAGGGCAGGGAAGGACAAGGTGAGAGGAAAACGGAAGGACAGGGCTTTGCTCCACCTGCTTTCACTGTGACACCATTCCCAGAGGGATGGTGGGACGGGAGGAGGGACAAATGGATGTCCCAGCTGCCAAAAATCCCATCCCAAGTCTCTATCGATCTGCCCTACTTGGCAACTGAAGCTGCAGCCACTGTCTGTGGTGCATGATCAATAAGACCTGGGCGGACAGGGAGGGAGAGGCCTTTTATGGGAGGGCGGGTCACTACAGGGAAGTATTTTGATTTTTAGAACAAGTCCAGAGTCAAGGAAGAGGAAATACTGTGACTGAAGCTGAAGTTTACTTTGGAATCATTTCAAATACCTGCAGAGCCCTTTACACTGGGGCCCCAGTGACCTCCTGCCCATGGGAGCTGCCCCAGCCTCTGTCCTTGCTGTCCACCTATGGAGCCTCCTGCCTGGCCTGGATGCTCTCAGCACCAACAGCTCAACAGCAGAGCCTGTGTTTGGTAATCCTCCAGGAGCTCCCCACAGATGCTCTCCAGAGACTTGGGGAGAGGCAGAGACTCCCACAGCCATGTGAGAAGGAATCACTGTGCCACTCAAAGAGCCTCTGGAGATGCCTCAAGTCCTCAGCTGGCACTTTGCAGTATGACTGTTGCTGGGGGCAGCCAGATGGGGAAGGCTCTGGCCTTTGCAGTGGTAGCCAGGCTGACTCAGCAGAGGAGACAGGCTCTGATGGGCCTGCCCACACCATTTCCATCCTGCGGAGTGGAAAGCATCACTCACTGCCAGCCGGCCTCCCCATGAGAGGATCACAGCCTGGTAAGACAGAGTGAGCCAGGCAGGCCATGGAACAGGACTGATGACTGACCCCTTCTGTCTCTCTGTGCCTGAAGACCCCTTTCTCATGTTCAGGTTGTGTAGCTGGGCCTAGAACCCAGGTGACCTGCTGGAGGAGAGCTCTCTGTGTTTCACTGCTCTGGTCATACTGCCATTTTGCTAATTTTTTGTCCATAACACCACCAGCAGAAGGGAGCAGAGGAGGAAAAGCTTTTCCTAAGAGAGGGGCTTGGTAAGGCCAACTCCAACGGCAGGAGTGCCCCGTTCCCAAATCCAAGCACCAGTGGCAGCTTGTTGCCTTCAATGAGAGCTGGCTGCAAGGGGGACGGTGCATTGGGTGTCACCTCCAAATGCCCTTTGGATAGATATGGAGAGAGAGAGAGAGAGAGAGAGAGAGAGAGNCTGTTCCCAAAAGCTCAGCCTCCTCAGCTCCTGTCCTTAAAAAAACCCCCACCAACCGATCTCCAAAACTCTGGCTTCTGAGTCAGGGCAAAAATGTTATTAACAAAAACATCACTCAGGGGTGGGACACCTGCTCCCTGACAAGCAACTGGCCTGGCTGCCCATGGTTAGCGAATTACATCAGGTCCCAAAAAGAGAAAGGAAAGGGAGGGAGAGGGGAGAGAGTGGAAAAGAACAGACAGAGGGAGGATGACAGCAGAAGGGAGTAACAAAGACAAAGAAGAGCAGGAGAAGGGAAGCACAGAGAGAAAAGAGCAAGTGCGAGCGTATGTGAGAGACTGAGCAGGAGAGAGCGGGAGCGTGGGGGGAGCAGGGAAGTGTGCGGGTAGTGGCGGTGTGTGTGCAACAAAGTGTGGGAGTGCGTCTGTGCGAGAGACTCGGTGCATATGGCAGGGACCGCAGCGAGGAGGAGGAAGAGAAGAGTAAGGAAGGGGAATGACGCCATGGAAAGCAAAAAATCTTAGAAAAGTGTAACAAGAAAACAGGGAGGAAGAGAAAAACAAAAGCAAAAGTGAAGGCCATCGAACAAATGAGTCTGGCGAGGCAAGAGAGTAAAGATAAGAGTGAGGAGGGAGGGATGGGAAGAGGAGGTGGGGAGCACTTGGGATGAGGCAGAGCCGGGGAGAGGGTCAGGAAGAGAGAGGAGAGAGAAATGGACAAGGGGACAGAAGAATTAAAAAAAAAAAGGAATAAAAGAAATAAACAGGGGGGAGGGAGAGAAAGATGTCTATTAAAAACCTCAGTGCATAACACAAAATGTCAGGGTTTATAGCTTCATTCTTGGCATTGCTGGTACTCAAAACCCCACACAGAAATGTCACTGCTTGTCATGTTTAATCACCTGCTATTTGTTAACACCTTCGCTGCGAGGAGTCTGCCCCTCACCCCTTGCAGGCTTTCCTTTTGGAGAATAAACTGCAAAAACATGCCCCTGCCTTGCAGTTCTCCTTGGACAGTTTGGGTTGCACCCTGGGCTGGGCAGGGGAGCCCAGGCAGGGCCAGCACACCGGGCATGGGCTGTGTGACTTCCAGCTGGGGATTCCAGCACAGGGCAGGGCTCCTGTGGGAGCAAGTGAACAGGTACTAGGTCGGGAGACAGAGGGACTGGACAGAGGATGCTCCTGGAGTGCCGGATGATGGTGGGAGCAGTGGGGAGCGGGTGAGTGAGGTGGGCTTGGGAGGACAGTGACTGTGGAGCAGAGAAAAGAGACAGGAGTGAGAGGGGAAGGCTCAGCTCATAAAGTCAAGGTGCACAGGGTGGGGAGCACATGGACAGGAGGGAGCAGGGTACAGGCCCTTCTCCTGCTGCATCCACCTCCTGTGCTTTCATCCCACTCACGTCTTGTGCCAAAAACATATAAATAAAATCCCTGAAATCCATGCAAGTCTGGAATTCTCCAATCTGTTTGCCTGAGCAGCAACTGTCGCATAAAAGCAAACATCTAAAGCTATTAAATGTACAGTTACAGTTCCTTGCCCTGGCATCTGCACTGGTGACTTTGCTCTAGTTCCTCCCAAAGGCTTGGACTGATAGGTTTAATTTATGCTGGTTTTCCCCTGTGTCAGGCACTTGTGCCCCCACTGCCTGCACTTCCCACCCAGCCACATACTGTCTGTCTGACATCACATTGCACTGCTACAGATATCATTCTGAGGTCATCACTAGACAAGACTCTTCCCTACTATTTCACACACTCCAACTGGAAAGAAATCACAAACTACTCTCCTCCACACAGCAGAGCTCTCCCATATGAAAAGTGAAAATTACTGTAATTCTAAACTCTTCAGACTTATGGAAAGAAATCACCCCTACACACACCTAAATGAACTAAAATTTAAAGATGTGTTATGTGAAGATCATTAGTGCAGCTATTGTTTTAATCGAAGAGTGGTGGTCACCCCTTGTTTCAACACAAATGAGGGCTCAGCTTTGCCACAGTCCTTGCCCCACACTCTGAACTGCTTATGTCAGTGTGCAGGGTTTTGGAAGTGCTGATGCTAGTGAAGTCAGACTTCACCTCTTGAAAATGATGATAATTTGGGGAACTCAAGAAATGACCATACAATGATCTGTAAGGGGAGCATAAATACATCCGAACTTTTTTTCAAGTCATCAGCTGCCTGGAGAGCAGTTGCAAGGTTCCTGCTCCAGCCCCTCTGACTGCTGGGTGCCGACTCCCTGTGTGCCCAGATCCCTCCAGCAGCTCATGCAAACAGCACTGAGGGGCTTCCTGGCACAGGTGTCACCAGATACAAAGGACACACTAGAGAAACATCTCATATACAAATAATGCAAACTTGCAGAAAATTGGTACTTGTCTCCATCCCCATCCCTACAACACAATTGTAAAATCCAGTTTAGATCCTTCAGGACTAGATGTAGGGCTGAAGAAAAAACCTTCAAGTCCAAACTAGGCAGTTGTGGAAATCCAAATTCTAGAGCACACTTGGACCTCACATGTCTCTGGTAGTGACAGCAGTGTGCTTCTACTCTAGTTTTCTTCCTTCCACAGTGTTTTCCTGATCTTTACTGACTGAGCTCCTAACTAGTTCCCAAAAGCAAGTATCTCCACCTCAATCTCACACACCTGAGGGACACCAAAGGTGATGGGGAAACCTCTTGCACTGCTGCTCCTGTCCACTCCTGCACTGAGGATAGGGGATCTTGCTCCATCCAGCACCTTTCCCAGATACCCACAGCCCCCCCAAAACTCCATAAATAAATTCAGGCCCAGTTTTTGAGCCTCAGCTGTGATACATAAGCCCAGCCAGCAACTTCTGCCTCCTGTGTGGGGAGGACAGGCAGAGGCTCAGCCCAGAATCTGGGGACAGTGGGTTCTGCCCCTGTCCCGAAGGGCCGGCACAAGGTCCAGGAGCCACCCCAAGTCCTATTCTGGGAACGGGAACAGTACACAGAAAGGCCTCCCACTGGCCTTTCGCCAAGGATAAAATTCACCCTTCTGAACGCAGGCCAAGATGATCTAAAGTGACTACTGACTTTTGTTGCCCAACTTGAGTCACCTTAAATGGGCCTATTTTTCAAAGTGTCAGTGCTCAGCACGGCCGAGAATCGGGCTCTCTAAGATGTCTAATTCTACATGTCCAGTCACTGCTGCAACAAGAAAAACCATTATTCCTCTCCTGTGTGACTTTTTCCTGTCTGGCCAGGCCTTTTATCTTTTTTTTCCTCTCCCCTCCCTTCTCCTTGTTCTTTTCTTTTTCAGCTTTTTATGAATTTCTCTCAGCTTTCCTCCCTCTCCCCCCCCCCTCAAGGTCATGCGGCTCGTTTCCACGTTGAACATTTACTCAGCGAGCCAGGTCCTTTCACAGGCGCTCACCACAAATATGCTTTCTGATAAAGTATGGAGAAAAGAAACTGTAAAACCCAAAACAACATCAGAAATAAATAAAAAATCCCACAGGGCAAAGCAGGGCTGTAACAGGGCAGACTGTTCCAACGGAGAGAGCGAGGAGGTAAAACATCCCATTTCCCTGCAGTTCCTTGATTATTTTCCTGCTCTCCTTTAGTGTTTGCTTTTCTGAACATTTCTGTTTTGCTGTTAGGGCTGTGCCACCTATAAGAGGGATTCTGTTATATTTAACTTCTTCTCTTCACCCACAGTGAAACTCATCCCCATTCACAGCTCAGAACCCTCCCAGCCCGTGGGCACCTGCTCCTTCACAGCAACTCAACCCCATCCAGAGCAGGGTGTTTCCAGCTGCACAGTTTGCTCAGTTTTCCTAAGCCCATTGCTTGTAACCAGCTTGCACAAAGCATTGGAGTTTGTGTCCACCCTGGGTAATACACAGCACAACACAGCATGGCCAGAGAACACAGAAAGGAAGGTTAAACCCTTCTCCCCACCCTCAGGAATGGATGGGGCCCTTCACACCAATGTGGTAAAGAGGGAATGGGTCCTGGAGAATCATTTTCCTATCTAATTACCAACTCAGCTCCAAGATCAATCCCACGGACTGTCAGAAACGAGAAGCAGCTTCACGAAGTCCCCATTCTGCAGCCCAGGGCAAGTCTCCAGAGAGTCCAGCCTGCTCGCTGCTCTGGGATGCTGCAATTTTGATAAACCTCCAACTCTAAAGAAACAAAATTTGGCTAACACTTTGAAAACACAAGCCTCACGCTTGCAGTGTCCAAGAAAGTTTTAAAATTATTTCTTAGTGACATAATTTCAACCTCTATTTGATCATCAGAGACAGCTACTGGCCCTCCCATGAAAGACAGGCATTAAAAGTGTCGCTTCTCCTGCTGACATCTTTTCACCTTAGATCCAATACTGCTTGGCCTCCGTGGCCACTGGGAAATGATAAGGAAAAGTAACTTTGCTGGCTTTTGTAGTCAGGTCACTGATTTATACCCAGGAGTGTATCTAGCCCAAAATTTCCCAAAGGAAGAGAGGCCACCATCTCCTTGCTGACTAAGCCAGGTTTGGGATAACAAGCATAAAGTAACAAAAGGCTCCCGCTTACCAAGACCCCTGAGGAGTTCCCTGAGGAACACTGCCTAGAGGGCTCTGCCTTCTCACTCTATAGTTGTAGGTTTAGGTTGCTTCATGTTCCTTTTTATGAGGCCACAATGAAAAAAGAGAAATCTGGACATTCCCTCTGGCAGGAGGGAGGTAATTCCCAGCCATGCTGCCTGCCCTCCACTGCTTTCCCCTCATTTCTAGCACAGCCAAAAGGCATCCCCACTGCTCCCATCCACTGCCCACTTCTCCTGGAGGTTGCAGAAATACGCCCTTCCATAAACAGATACTTCTGCCTAGGAAAGCCTCAAACCTCTGTCAGGATACTCCAGGTAGTGTTGTCTTAGGTAGCTGGCTGTAAATATCTCAGTGTAGCATGTGGAACAGTCAGTTCTCCTTCAGGAAGGTATTGGCACAGCTGAAACCAGCCAGAGCAGGTATCCTGGCAAGTGCCACGGCAGAGCTGTTACAGTGGCAAATGTCAAGGTCCACCAGCATCACCAGAACTCATCAGAAAACAGCAAGTTACAAGTTTTGATACAGTCACAGCCTTGAAATTAAATACAGTTGCAAAAGCATTCTAATTTCAAGTGTTTTTGGCCACTCGCAGCTCTGCATTTGCAGCACAGCAATGGGGAGAGAAGCACACCGGTGGCAGTGACACTGTCCTGAGCGGCAGCACACTCCGAGGGAGCAGGGCAGGATGTTGTGGGATGCTACAGGACACACTGGTGGCAGTGAGGCCCCTGCAGAGGTTGGGCACTGAGCCGGGTGTCCCCACACCGTGCACAGGCTCCTTGCGACCCTTCTGTCTCCCCGGCACGGCCGGTCTCGTCTCACTGAGTGCTGCTCGCCCTCCCTCCCTCCCAATGCGCACATGGCTTTAATGTTTTTATTACCTGTTTGACTCGCTGCCTTATTGCTTCTCCTCTTAATGGGGCTGTAACCGTGGAAACAAGGAATAAACGGCCACCAGAAAATGAGATGATTAAACAGGTCACCCTGGCAAAACAAACTCTGTGCTCACACAGCCCAGGCTGCGCGTGCAGTTTCTGCCCAGGGAAATGCGGGGCCGGGTGGCAGAGGGCGGGAGGGCTGGATCAGGCTCCTGGAAAAAGCACACGATGGAGAGGTGACTCCTTGGAGAAGTGTGGTCTCTGTCCAGGAGGAATGATGCTGTGTGCCTCCCAGGAGAGACATGTGGAAAATGGCAAGGTTTGCTGAGGGAAGATGGAAGATAGCGAGGACAAGACACATCCATGTAACCGGGGAAAAAATAGCAACTATGATGAATATAAATAGGCTAGACTGAAAACAAAACACAAGTCTGAGACAAGTTGGTGTCCTCTGTTGTCCCCGTCTCTGGCATTGCCCATGCCTGCCTCGTGGCAGCTCCCAAGGGAGCGTGGAGGCTCTTCTGCCTGTACTTCTCTAGGCCCAAGGGGCACAGCTCCACTGCTTTCCTCGTCCCTGCTAACGGCCAAGCTGCACTGGTGCTGCCACTGTACAGCCAGGACCAAGGGAATGTAGGACCTCATGGAGCACAGACCCGGCTTTCCAAGAAGCATCTGCAGTCGCTGTGCTCACAGGTCCTTCTCTGAAGCTACATGGCTGGAAGGAAGAGGACAGGTTCATGACAGATGGGAGGGCATGACAGCCTGGGCTGGTGTCCAGGCCTGAGCATGACACTCCACCACAGCCCTCCTTGTGACAGGGGGAGAGGCTTGCTCCACACCAGCAATACAAGCAGAACACAGCGGGTCTGTGTGTCTTGGTGCCCTACTGGGTGCCAACACCTGAATGAGATGCTTCTCGCAGCCAAGCTCAGTGGTAATGAGTTTCAGACCAAAATGTTGTTGAAAACAAAAATAAAACCCCAAAATATGCACACCGCAATCAAAAAAGCACAATCACAAACCAACATTCAAAGTAGAGAGGATCCTGCCAGAATCCCCATCCTGTCCCAACCTGTCCAAACCCAGACTCATTGGGTGCTGGCAGTCTGGGAAGAGCAGACTTACTCCACCAAGAGCAACAAATTCAGCAGAAGAAATTGGAACAGCAAAGCTTGGCGAGGTGGGGATGTGAGACAACTGCTTGGAGCACACAGGCGAGTGGTTGTGCTTTCTTTCAAAAAAACAGCAGGTGGTTTATGAAAAGGGCCCTATTCTTTAGGGTAATTTGAGCCATATTTCATTGTTTGATAGAAAAATCCTAATATTCATGACCTCCTTTAACTGGAAGAAGTTTGCTCATCTGAATATCAGCCCACAGACAAATGGGAAAATGAAAAATAAAGAGCGTAAGATAATGGAAGGGAGNAGGGCGACAAGAATGATGAGTCTGTGGGAATATGGAAAGGAAGGAGGACATAAAGGAAAGCTATTTAGCAAGAAAAGTTAAATAGTGCAGCATAAAAAGGCTGAGAAAAGCAAGAGTGAGTGATGGAAAAACACAGCAAGAATGAGCAAAGGAGCTTTCCCTTAAAGTTTCCAATGCAAGGATCAACTTTGCAAAACTGGGACTCTTGTCCTACTGAGCTTCTGTTAAAAATATTCATATGCATATCAAGAAGAAAAATCAGACCCTCTCTCCCCAGCCTCTGTTCCCTCACCCTCTTCCAATCCGGTCCTCCTCTGCTAACATCTGCTGCCTGCCTTCGGGACATGCAGATGGTAATTACTCCAGGAGCAGCTTCCTCTCCTCTCCCTGTTTGCAGAAGGCCACTTGGAAGAGAGCTTCAAGCCATGGAAAGATAACACACACACCTCCACACCCGGGAGAGGGGGATGTGGGAGCCAGGGCTGTGCCCAGAGAACTTGACAGGACTGGGGGTGCAAGGTGGGTGAAAAGATGAAGACATTTGTCTACAAAACACACCAACAAAACATCCCCCTGCCTGAGGACGGGGGGCCTGGGGAGAGGTTGGCTTGAGATGTGGAACTGCTTGTGTTCTTCCAGATAGGGGAAGGGGTGCTGGAGGAGAGGTGTGCTGGGGAAGGGCAGGCAGCGAGGAGGAGGCTGCCCTGGGCGAGCCGGCTCAGGGAGTAGGTTCATACAGGCATGGAACTGGCAAACACTAGGCAGAGAGGTGGAGCTGCTTTAATGAGAAGATGCTTCTATGACTCAGGCCTCAAAGGGATTGGGACTTTATTATTTTATTTTTCCATAATAAATTATGCCCTGGGATGCCAGGTCCCACCGGGTTTTTCTGGAAATACCAGACAAAAGCTGGTGTTGCTACCTGGCTTTTGACAGTTTCCCATGTATGGAAGCTGAAAGTTCCTGGTTCTTCCTCTGTTCTGCCCTGGCCCAGCCAGTCTCAGGAATGGGGCTGACACCACCACACCATTCCAACCGAAAGCCCAGCTGGAGCTCTGCACCTCCCTTGCCAGGTCCTGGAGAGAGCAGGTCCATGACTACCCACTCTGGACCCACAGGTGCTCCCAGCCTGCGGAGCTGCAGCTGCTGGGATGTCAAAGGTGCCGTGGGTCAGGTGGGTGCAGGAGCTCCCAAGAAACTCCCAGGAAGCTCTCCCACACCCCAGGCACCACACCCCGGCCGGAGGGAGGAGCTCCTGCCCGACCCCCGCACCCATCCATGGACAGCAGCCAGCCCTCATTCACTTATCTCCATCACTGAAGCACCCAGCCCTGGCTCTGGGCTGCACAGGGGAGTATGATTATGCCCACTTTATAGATTAGGAGTTATTCATCCTACACCAAATCCTCAGACTCTGCCACGTCTCACAGACTTGTTCTGGAGCTCTTTGTTAGATTTAGGCTGAACTTGGCCCTAGTTCAGCTCAGAAACTTGCGTTACAAAAATCCCCTGTACAACTGCCTGCCTGCCTGTGGCTGTGGACCAAGCTGATGTTCCTGGCAGCAGGAATGGCGGGGGATCCACTGCAGAGCAGTGGGAGCACAGGGACACCCAACACACAGAGCACAGACCACACTGGTCTTCTCTTGCTGCTAAGAAAGATCCACCCATGGCCACGATAATGCAAGTGCACAGAACCGGAGTGTTCACCAGGCAAGGTCTTGAGAGAGCAACCTGGGGAACTCGAAGTTCAGCACAACACCAGCACAGGGCATGTGAGTGTCCGGGAGCACGGAGGTGGGCGAGTGTCTGGGGCAGATGTGCATGTGCAGGACACAATGACGGGGACGTAGGCGTTGGGTGTGGGGAGCACCTCCAGAAATGCTCCAGCAGAGCATAGGTGTTTTTACTGATTTCACAAGAGGCTCTGCTAAAATGTCACCTCTCTGAAGCAAAACATGAGCACGTCAGTGAATCATCATTTCACACCCCAAAACCAGGAATGGATGGCAAAACTCTCTAGTGAGACACCAAATCCTCAGGGGATTGCCATAAAATTCACCTGGTGACTTCAGTCTTCCCATCCTTTTTCCTTGTATCTCCTGCTCTCCACCCCTTGCTCTCTCTTGCCAAGCTACACGGGTTGTTCAGCTTTTATTCCGAGCATGAAACTGCCTTAGGACTGGAAGCTTTAAGCAGTTTCCCAGCCTCCAGAAATTTTCTGGTTGTGTTTCTCCATGACATAGCAAACAATTGCCTAGGTACCTGGCCACCACACCTAACTCCCAAATGCAATAAGAACTTGGAATTCTTTGGGAAACTTAAACAAGAACATATTTTACATGAGCCAAACACATGCTTTTTGTTCACTGTGACTATTTGTTCCTGAAAGGACTTGACAAACTGTTTTATTTTCTGGAATCACCACATGAGGAAAGATGGGAAGTCCTTTGAGAAAGGGAATAAGGCTGGTGCCAGGTTAACGCACTGGGAAGAGAAGCTGACAGCTGGGTTCAGCCTTTGAGAGCTCTACAGATGGGCAACCAGGGGGTCTGTAGTCTGGGGGAGGGAAGAGCATCACCATCCCTCTCCAAAACACATCCTGTTCTGTAGACAAAGCCTGTGCTTACATGGAGCAGCAGCCATTCCCTCAACTATGATCTGTGCTACTGCCTGTCCTCACTAGCAGCTCCTGCCTGGGACCTGGAGCCCACCCACAGGAGCTGCACAAAGGGGAGGAAGCCCCAGAGTTCTGATCCCAGCCGGGGCCCTGCTCTGTGGCCATCTGTCTCTCCAAAGATGGAAAGCAGCTTTGTCCATCCAGGGACTGTTCTGTCACCCTCTTGCAGCACCAGTGACCTGGCCCAGCCCTTCACCCACCAGTGTCCCTCCAGCACCTGAGCACTGCACACCCTCTCTATATCCTCAATCCAGCCTCGGCTCCCGTTCTAGCCTGTGTATCACTGGTCAAGCAGGAACGAGGATTAGAAGCCAGCAAGTTTTTCTTTTGTCACCAATGTCTACCTTCATCTCCCCTGTGAGCCCTCGACAGCAAACAGGGAGCAACAAGGTCCTGGTCCAAGGGGCTCTCAATCCTCAAAATGGATTTTACCTGTCTCTGAAAGCTGCCTCCATCTCTCACCCCCACTGCTTTCTCCCTAGGGAAATCAGTCTAAAAGGGGCTAATGGAACAATGTCCCTCTCTCTCCCCCCTCTCATTTTCTCTCTTTTTTTTTTATTAGCATTTGTGGAATTTATTCCCAAACTCTCCTAATCTTTCGTACACAACCATTTGATTTGCATAACCCAGCCCCCTCTCATAAAAACTGGCTGCTAGTTTAATTAAAAAATGTAAATTTGCTGTCATCTCGGGGCCTGGTGAATTAGGACGACATCGGCATTTTTTATTGCTGAAGACGTCCAAATTGATCCAGTCCGCATTGAACCAGAGGGGAGGAGACGGTGCCGCGTGGGACTTTTGGCTGGAGGTTCTGCCCCTCCCCTGCTTCCAGCCAAGCCTCCTCTGCCCCCTCTCTGCTTTGCAAAGTGCAGCTGAGGACGAGGACATTGGTTCTCCCAAACCCCAGCTGGATCGGCCAGCATGGCCTCTGCAGTGTCAGCACTTCTGGGAGCTGAGCCCTGGGTGGCACCTGAGCTCTCCAAACCTTGGGAACGGCCACCGCTTCAACCCCTGGGAGGGAGGGAAGGAGCCCAGGGGGAGGTGGGAGATGCAGCACAGGCAATGGTTGTCTTCACCTCCTACAGGACTTTTCATTACTTTCCAGATACTTTCAACCAACTTTTCAGAGGCAAACCTAAATTGTAGGCTGCACGGCAGCCCAGGGGTATGATTCGATGTCAGAGGGAGAGTCAAAGTGGCCACAAAGTGGCTTGGCTGTGAGGACAGCCAAGCACTCTGGCAGCATGAGAAGTGGGACAGACAAGGCTGCGCAGGCAAAGCCCTGAGATAAATCCCAAGCTCAGATACTCCTTTCCAATAGAGGCCAGGAGAACTTAGGGTGGAAGCATAAATAGCCCAGGAAAACAGAAACTGATTATACAGAAATGACATATTAAATATTTGATCCCCTCCAGCAGAGATATCGGTACCATTCCCAGGTTTCAGTTCAAGTTGCCTCTGCCCCTCTGGGACACCTTGTCTCAGAGCAGAAGGGTGCAATACCTGCACACATTGGCAGACCTGGCTTAGAAAGACTAACAGGACACAGCAGACAGAGCGCAGGTGAGGAAACAGGAGTTTGTTATCTCAGGGATCAACTTTCTGGTCTTTCTGTGAGGTATCTCTCTATAGTGCCGAAGCAGTAGAAACACTCCTACGGAGTTCAACCAGCTTTGAAGCATGTTCTCCAAGCAATAGCTGGGCCCTGCTTACACCATGGTGGGAAGGTTAATCCCTGCCCTGCTAAACCCTTCTCCCAAGAACAATCTTCGCTCAGTAGTTTTAAGCCCTTGAATGCTTTCCACCCAACAAGTATCTCATAAAACTACTGGAAAGGGACATGAACACTCAAATAAACTGCCTGGGAACATTCTGCAGATCATGAGCTCAGAAACAACATCAACCTTGACTTGGCTAATGTATCTCCAAAAACCTGTACTGTCAAAAAAAAAAAAAAAAGAATTAAAAACCCACCTTGCCATCAGCCCATAGAAGGTGTTTCTATCCACTGGGTGCTTCAAACAACAACGGTGATTTGACAAAGAGGTAAAATGACCCTCTAAGTGGAAAATTGGGTTTTTCTCCACCCATTAACTATAGGTGTTTTGGTCCTCATTCTGAGATCAGTTCCTGTAATCTCATACCAAGGATAATTAGGCCGGGGAACAGTTTCCCAAAGGAAGTGACAGGTGCCCAGTCAGTCAAGATATTTACAACCAGACTTGCAGAAAGTCACATGTAGGGAATATCTTGCCATGATTCTGGGCAGATGGACTCAGACCATGAATTCCTTACAGCCCTTAACCACTATGAACACTTCTGGCCATAGAAGGTCCATGCAAGGATTGACTGAACTGAGAAAGCTCTCAGCAAGAGCAGACTGTCAGACCCCACATACGGAGTCCCTCTGGGAAAGAAACCCCTCTGGACTTGCCTGTGCCAGCTGGCAGCTCGTGTGAGCAGCCCTCGGGCACTGCCTCCGGGGAGCCACTGCCTGAGGGCTTGGAGAGAATTCAAGAGGCAGCGACTGAGGGAGATAAGCTGGCCCAAGTAGATAAGGGTTAGAGGTGGTGATTACGGGGCAGGTCTTTGCCCCAAGATCATGACAAGACGGGTTCACCCACACACAGACCGCAATGCTGACTTAAACAGATCTCCCAGATCCTCATTTCCATGGCTTACTGCAGCCCCCGGTTCCCAGATCGGAGACCGAAACCCACGTGTTACCTGGGCTCCCACGACACTTCCGAGAGGAAAGAGGGTCCCTTTTCGGGGGGGAAGGTGCTTGGCTTGGGAGCCCTTTTTGGGGGGCGGTTGGGCAGGGCCCCCCTGGGCAGCGGGCGGGGTCCAGCCGGCAGAGGGCACTGCGGGGCCGGGGCACCCCGGCCGGCAACACCCGGGCAGCTGCCACGGCTCCCGGAGATGGAGATCAGGGGTAAATCACTGTTTATTGCTCTTTAAAGCATTTGCCCTCCTGCAGTTTCACCACATCCTTAACTCCTGGGCTGCCCACGCAGCCTCCCAGCTCCTTGATCTAGAAGGGAGGCAGCCACACGCCCACGAATGGACCCGGACAGAGCTGGCGCGTCGTGCTCACGGGTGGAAGTGGCTTTGGAGCCACTCGGTTCCTGATATCAATGGTAGAAATAAATGGAATAAACGACGACAAAATTATCCCCTCAATCACAAATCAGAGTACATAGTTCAGGCCCAGTCAATCATCAACCAGTTTATTACCATCTTACTCCTTATTAAAAAAACCAACACACACGTACACACAGGCTCCGGCAGCAATTACCTGGACCGTGGCCCATCACCAGCACCGGCCTCTTTGGCCCACTACTGCCATTTGTTTTTTAAATGGCACAGAATGGTTTAGACCATTTTGGAGGAGCAGGTATGGTTGTGTTAGCAGGGACGGGGCCAAGATGGTAGGATGTGGTTCCAAACAGGCAGGTAACATGGCCCAAGGGATTCCTACCAAACTTTGAATTTATCCACTTCATCAAATCTAAATGAGACGCTGATCCAGACTGTCCAACGGCTGGAAAACCCACCAGCACTTTGAGCCCCACAGCCCGCAGCTGCAGTCACACCCCAGGCTGATGGGAGCCCTGTCCACCACCACACCCAGTGGAGCCACCAGCCCAGACCCCACTCCCTGTCCTGATACCTGATCAAAAAACAGCGGGCATACCACAAAAATCTACAACCAACAACACACCCAGCCCCAACACTGGGGCCTGTAATCTAAAACCAAAACATTGCCCCAGCCTGGCCACCTTTCCTCCTCCTTTCGAGATGTGGAGGGGTGGGGGAGGTCTCATATACTTCACATGGAAGGACAAAAACAAACCCATCCCAGATATGCCCAGGCTGAAAAAAAAAACTACTCATTAAATGTAATAAGCAGCCTCTTCATCCGACACTGCCTTGTCCCAAATAAATTAAATTCCTTTTCATTTAGACAGCACAGGAACCTGACAAGCAACCTTTACCACCGAGACGCCAGAGCTCAGGAGGGGGAAAAAATGAAAGAGAAAACAACCCACACAACTTAAAACAAATACAAAGGCAGAATCATTTCAAAAACCCCATAAACTTCCCCTCCGCATCCTCTCCCGGCCAGCCTGCTCCTCGCCCCGCCACCCGGCCGCGCGCCCGCCGCCCCGGCCCGCGGGGGCCGCGCTGCCGGGAAGGACCGGCGGAGGGAGCGGAGCCCCCGGCTC